>CM044001.1:96464519-96894519 GCA_024085815.1 Flaveria linearis | reverse complement strand
TTTGTATGTTTTCAGGTGGAATTGAGAGTTGCATACGATTAGAGATAGAGATATGATGGTTTATCTTGATTTAATTGCATTATTATGGATTATGTTCGAACGACTATGTGTTTAAGTGTTTCGGTTTTGTAATTGATTAAACTTGTACCCGATGATTAAACATAATTAAAGTGTGTGTTTAGGTTCGAAACACGTTCACAAACGATTTGGAACGGTTTGAGGTTGGTTTTCGATCGATTTAAGGTATTTTGGGCCTCGCCGGAGCTTGGCCGGATCTTGGCCGGAGGTTGAGGGGGGGGGGGGGAAGAAAAGAGTTTTGATTAATTACAGCCTTGGTCCCTGTAGTTTTGATTTTTGTTATTTTTATGTAAGAAAAACTTTCTTTTAAAGTTTCAAAATTGGCATAAAGACCCCCTTGACTTCATAATTCAAAGTTTTAAACATTTTTAAGCTTAATAATTTTTTACAAAGTATTATTATTAATAACAATGTTATTATTATTATTATTATTATTATTATTATTATTATTATTATTATTATTATTATTATTATTATTATTATTATTATTTAAATACCTTAACTTATTAACTTTTAAATTAACTAAACAAACATAACAAGCCCTCCAAGTTTTACAAATGGTTTAAAAGGTCCTTACAAGAATAACGAGGTTAACTTTTATTTAACAAAAATACGAGATGTTACAATTGATCATTTAGATCAATGGTTATTAATTGATTAAGCTTATTTTTGTTAAGTGAATAATTAAAAATATTGTTTTATAATTAAAAGGGTATTTTAGGGACAAAAAATAAAGATTGTAACTGACTCTAACTTTATTCCCTAAAAATATTGCCTTTAATTCTCGGTTCAAATCTTTGTTAAAAAAAATCAATCAATCGATAAGCAGAATTCCATTATTTGATACACAAAGAAATTTTTAGATTCAACAAAAACCATTCAATCGACGAAGTTTGAAGACAAAGAAGACGCGAACGAAGAAGCGACATTGAAGGTTCGTAATTTAGAGCTTTAAAAATGGTAATTTTTTCACAAAATGTAGCTGATTAATGCCAAAAACTTGAAAGCATTGTCAATTTTGATGATTTTGAAGTAGTTTCCGAGTTTCGAGAGTGATATTGGTTAAAAATAACACAATGCACTCGAAATAGGGGAGAGTGTGACTACTGTTACAATGTGATTATTGGGAATTGGATGATTTTTGTTCGTATTATGTGTGATGAATGTTAATCGAGTAGTAATCGTAGAGGTTAATTAGGTTGTGGGGGATGTTGGGTGTTATTTGTTCAGTATAGTTTGGATAATACAATGATGGTACATATGTGTACCATATAATGTGAACGATTGAGTTATGTATGATGAATATTTTTTATAGTAATAGAAGTTTATTAAGAGTCTAAAGACTTAATTAAGTTGAAAAATTGCTAAGAAATTTTAAAGTTTTAATCTAGATGTGATTCTATGGAAGTCTATGTTTGTGGTACGTATATGGATTTTTTTAGTTTAACATACGCAGGGGGTTAAATGTTTTCAAGTAAACATCAAGAGTTGTCTTGTGTGAGAAAAGATTTGGACTTTTCCCTCACAATTGGTTAATCTTTGGCAATTAAGCAGCAAGAAAAATTTTCCTCTGTGAGAAAATATTTGACTCTTTCTTGCCATAGTGTTGGATATAAATAAGTGAAATCTATTTTAGATATTGTATTTACATACATGTTTACACTTTATTTTGGTATGCAGTTAGAATGAAAAGTGAAAGAATCGCTAAACGGACAAGTTTTAGTAAGTTCACAAACACTTCTGATGATCCCATTGAACTAGATGATATTGAAGACCCATCGGCTAAAGTAGAAGGTAAAAAATTTGTTTGGTTGTGTTTTATTGACATGTGTTACGTATATGTACTAGAATGAATCATGATATATTCTGTATATATTGTTGAAATAAAACAAGTACATATATGTACAAGAACTGTTACATGTATGATAAAAGTAAAAGTTGCATCCTAATTGGTTGGATTGTTCTGTGATGAAATTTTTTTCACAAAAATTTTAAGTCAAATACTCTTTGATATGAATGTTTACACTGTAAATTATAATTTAGTATTTAATTGTATTTTTGTCAGTGGTTAAACGCAAGAAGAGTTTAAGTGAGAAGTTGAAGATATTAACTGAAGTGAAGGAGAGTTTTAGAAAAATAAATGAAAAGCGCACAATAAATCAAGGTTTTTTAAATATATCCTTATACTACTTATGATCTGTAGTTGAAAGATGTTTAATTATATCATTATACTACTTATGATCTGTAGTTGAAAGATGTTTTTTAATTATTATTATTTTTAAACGATAGAAAAAACAGATAAGGAAGAACAGTTGATCACTGATATGGTAGATGGAAACAAGAATGCAACTGATATGGTAGATGGAAACAAGAATGAAGAAGCAGAAAATGATTTGGTTAGAGGTAGTGATCAAGTGAATGAGGGTAAGTGATTACTTTAAGTTTCTATAATTACTTTGTACAACTATATAATAATTCATAAATTGTTATTACATTTGTTAAAAAAAAGTTTTATGTTCATGTCTATAATATGAAAATGTGCAGGTAAAATAAAGCTGAATCGAATATTAAAGTCATAAGAGAGGAAGAGGTTTTAAACAATAAAAGTAGAATGCGTAAGTATACTATTTCAAACTAATTTTGTACCTTTTTGTAATTTTTTTATTTATTACTGGTATGTATAGAATTCTCATATTAACTTCTTTATTTTGAAAAAATGATATGCATACGATGAACCACAATTGGTACATATATGTACATTTGAAAAAGGTTACAGGTACGTATATGTATGAGTATATTTACATCACCTACATAGTATATACTAAGTATGTTGCTAGACTAGTAATTAATAACCATACTTGTAAGATGTAAAATATTTTTATTAGTAATATTTATTGATGGTACATATGTGTACCAAAGAATTTCAAGTTGTTGACTAAGTGTATAATATTTATTTTTAGAAGAAGTTCATAAGGATGGGGGTTGATTACTGATATTGTGGATAAAAACAATAATGAAGAGGAAGTAAGAGATATGGTTTTTGAACGTGAAGAATCGATGGAGGGTAAGTGAATAGGAAAAAGTTATACATTCATGCATATAATTGTGATTCGTATATGTACTCTATGTTAATCATTTAAAGGGGTATTGTGAAATGTGCAGGCCATAAGAAAGCGGAAGGAAAATTAAAGAAAGAAGAAAAAAGATAGTTTCAAAAAGAAAGAGTACTAAGTAAGTATGATCTTCACGTTGAATAGTTGATAAATTGTTATTACATGCGTTAAAAAGGTTTTATCTTCATGTTTATAATATGAAAATGTGCAGGTAAAACTAAAGCTTAATCGAATGTTAAAGTCGTAAGAGAGGAAGAGGTTTTAAACAAGAAACGTGGAATGCGTAAGTGAACTAATATTTACTTCTTTATTTTGAAAACATGATACGCATATGATGACCCATAATTGGTACATATATGTACATTTTGTCACACCCTCACTTTCCACAAACGGGGTTTTACGGCTAGACGTGTGGCATAACCAGGATCTTAGATAAGCATCAGTTACACCAAACGACTCGATAATTACAAAACATAATAGTTTTCTTAGTAATAATGAAATAAACCAACTTGTATTTAAGTAATTGCGGAAGCGAAAACAGGAAAACATTTAACAACGGTTTTGGAACACGCAAACACGCGTCCAATCCAATTTGTGTAAAGTACATGAAATTAAATCTTAAAACAGTTTGGGATGAAAGTGGAATGACATGCAGTGGATGTTGTGCTCCTAAACATGCCACATCAATGTTCTGAGAGAAAACATGCAAAAGTCAGTACAAGACTGGTGAGTTCACAGGTTTATCAGAAAACAGTAATATCAGTGATGTAATTCCTGGATTTAGTAATCAAAGCATATAATGGGTAGCTAGCCCATAGCAATCACTATGTGTATGAAGTCGCGACCGAGCTGACATGTAATCAATAGTAATAATGTAGGCCCGGCTGTGGTTTCCCCACCACAACACTGTAAAACAGGCTGACCGTTCACCCGTTTGACCTCCAGTCAAGCTAGCGCGACTATCCCGGGCGGGGTATGTCAATCCCAGTAGATCTACTAACAATCACCTCGCTATTTGCATATTAACGGTCCGAAGGGCAAAGTATAACACCATAGTATCAGGTATATGTAGTATTACAAAAACCCAATGTAATGTAATGATAATAAAAGCAGCATGTTTCTCTCCCCCAAAAAGAGTATAAAGTAAAAGTGGGGCTGTAAACTCACCTGGTATGCGTAACAACTATTTAAAGTTTACTTGAAGAGTAAGTGAACTGACAACCTTCAGAGGTTACCTAGATCATGTAAGTGCATAAGTACGTGTAAACAGAGAACATGTGGAATCCTAAGCACACCCAACCAAAGACTCAAGATTTCAGAAAAATAGACATGTTTGACCCGTTTGACCTGTTGGTGACATTATGAGTTGTAATTCCTTTAAGTAACATAATCATTCCTCAAGCATGGTTAACATACATTATACAATCAATTTCCAGTCCCAAACATGATGTCCTAATTAGTAATCATCATTCAATATCATACATGATCATTAAGTTCCATACAAACCAATTAACACATTTCATCACAATAAGCATCCTTAATAAATACTCTAGCATGATCCTAACATCAAGAACATGTCCAATTCATAACTTAAACCATCAAAATAAGTTCTATTAGCACTAACATTATATGCAAAAGCCAAGTAAATATGTTACAGGTTGTAGGTATTCGTTTTCCAGAATCTGCGTTTTCTGGCAGATTATAGGTGTCCGGAAGATACGGTCAAACACATAACCAACCAAGGATTTAGGCCAAGGCCAAAATCCAGTAGGCTATCCTATGAGTCAATTAAATATGTGAAAATTTGTTTTAGGTTTTAAGGGCCTGGAGTTACTAGAAAAACTAAAATGTTACAGCAGCTCTCAACCGGAAGGCTGCTGGAGTTAGCTTGCCAAATTGTGCATAACTCCAATTTGAAAATAGCTATTGGGTTAATTCTTTTTCTGGAGTTCATAGGACTCCTAGGAAAAATGTTTGACCATAGGATTTGGTCTCAGGTTTTATGAAATGAAAATGACACATCAAACAATTCAACACACACATTCTGTCCAAGAGGACAGAATTGACCCTTCTAGCCAAAACAGGTAAAACACCAACTTAACCACCTCCAATTGGAGTGTGGTTACCCTTTCTGGAAACTAGACTCAGTAACAAACAATTTTAGCACTAGAAACACATCATTTGGACATGTTATCACCTGTTTGTGGCACATACAAAATAAGACTCAGAATCTGTCAGAATGTTTGTTTCTGACCACACTTCACTAAAATGATCATAACTCACGTTTTACACGTCCAAATTGGACAAGGTTGGATATTTTGAAAACTAGACTCCATGAGGAACATGTTAGACTCAAGAAAACCAGTTTTTGGATTCGTCTTCATTCGGTTATGTCATGATAAAAATAGGGTATGCAATCCGCCAGATATCCACCATGAACATATCCATAACCAAACATGAAATTGATACCTAATCTAGCATCATACAATAATAATAACATGGATTAACCATCAGTTGACCAAAACTTAACACCAAGAACATCAATTTGCATCTAGGGTTTCGGCCAACATGAAGAACACCACAAAACATTGAAATTAACCTTCAATTCTTGCATAATCGACATCAAGCAATATGTATACCATCAAATTAACCTACTAACATCATCAAACAACAACAATTTCGACCTTTTTAACCCAATTTTCGAATTAGGGTTCGGCCACCAACAAGAACTCACAAAAACATGTAAATCTAACCTCTAAACGTGTAGTTGCTTGCAATTGATGATTCCAACGTGTTGTATGCCTTGAAATCGAACAAAACCGAGGCTTAGAGGCTTGTTCTTGGTCGAATTCGGAGTGAGGATGGGTGTAGAAGAAAAGACCGACCTTAATGTTCTAGTGTTGTGTTTTGTTTTAATAAATTTCCATATTTACCCTTTAAGCCCTTGTAATTTGTATTTTATCAACACTAGACTTTAAACTCTTTTTAAAAGTATTTTTAACTAAATAATAAACATATAACTCATGGTAACAATTATACATTTAGTCTTTATAAAACACAAAATATACGAATTTATGCACACGTGTCCACGTTACGCGATTCATTGTCAATTTACATGTAAAACACATAAACACATAAACGTAATGCAATAATCACACAATCAGTTAAATTACCTTTAATTAATCATTATTAATTATCATTAAGTCACCAACGTTAAACGACAACCAATGTGTGCTCAAGAACGTGTATGCAAGACTTAACGGGACTAACGGAGTTTGGTAACGTAAAATTACCGGGTGTCACATTATCCCCATGTTGAAAGAATTTTCGTCCCGAAAATTGGAACATTGGGTCAACGTACATAGTGAGTAAACGAAGCATTGTGAGCAAACTATTTAGTTATCCAGCACGTAGACGTGCTAAGGTTTCCGAGAGATTAGGAAGTAAATCCAAAATAAAAGAACGTAAGGTTCTTAAGGTTTCGCAAGAGTTGTGACATTATCCCCATGTAGAAGGGAATTTCGTCCCGAAATTGAAGGAAAAGATATCTTAAAACTGTATCTTAGGAATTGGAAATTTGATCGTTGAACAGTTGCGGATACTTCTTTTTCATTTGATCTTCGCGTTCCCAGGTAAACTCTGGTCCACGCTTTGAGTTCCACCTAACACGCACAATAGGGATCTTGCTATGTTTTAGGGTTTTGACTTCTCGATCCATGATCTCCACTGGTTCTTCGATGAAATGTAATTGATCATCTATCTTTAGTTCCTCCAATGGCACGATCAATGATTCATCATATAGACATTTCCTCAGATTGGATACGTGAAACACATCGTGTATTCCCCTGAGTTCTTCAGGTAAATTCAACTGATAGGCTACTGGGCCAATCCGTTTGACAATCTCAAATGGCCCCACGTATCTAGGGCTTAGCTTCCCACGCTTGCCAAAACGTATTACTCCTTTCCACGGTGAGACTTTTAAGAGTACCTTGTCGCCAATCTGGAATTCCAATGGTTTACGACGCTTGTCAGCATAACTTTTCTGTCGATCACGTGCAGCTGCCATCCGATTACGTATTTGTACAATCTTTCCAGTTGTTTCGTGCACCAGTTCTGGACCAGTAAGTTGGCTTTCTCCAACATCTTCCCAACATACAGGTGACCGGCACTTACGTCCATAAAGTGCCTCAAATGGTGCGGCTTTAATTGAGGTGTGATAACTGTTGTTGTAGGAGAACTCAACCAATGGTAGATGAGTTTCCCAACTGCTACCGAAATCGATCACACAGGCATGTAACATGTCTTCTAGTGTCTGGATCGTACGCTCACTCTGGCCATCGGTTTGTGGGTGATACGCAGTGCTCATATCTAGTCGTGCTCCCAATGATCGTTGTAATGACCGCCAGAAATGAGAAGTGAACCGAGCATCACGATCCAATATGATAGATACTGGTACGCCATGCCAAGAGACTATTTCTCTTAAGTAAATGCATGTCAGTTTCTCCATTCGGTCAGTCTCCCGGATTGCCAGGAAATGTGCGGATTTCGTTAAGCGATCTACTATAACCCAAATGGTGTCGCATCCGCTGGGAGTCCTGGGTAACTTCGTAATAAAGTCCATTGAAATCTGCTCCCATTTCCACACTGGGATTTCTAGTTGCTGGAGTAAGCCGGATGGTCTCTGGTATTCCACCTTAACTTTGGAGCAAGTTAAGCATCTGCTTACATATGCGGCGATCTCCGCTTTCATGTTCGGCCACCAGTAAAACTCCTTTAGATCCTGATACATCTTATCTAAACCTGGATGAACTGAGTAACACGTCTTATGAGCTTCATCCATTACCAGTTCTCTCAAATTCCCATACAGTGGCACCCAGATTCGTTCCATGAAGTAACGGATTCCATCAGTTTTGATCTCCAACTATTTCTTCATGCCTCGCATGGATTCTGCTTTCAGGTTCTCAGTCTTTAAGGCCTTGCTTTGAGCAGCCTTGATTTGCACCGGTAGATCAGAATGTATGGTCATGTGTAATGCGCGCACCCGACAAGGTTTTAATGTTTCTTTCCGACTAAGGGCGTCGGCTACCACATTAGCTTTACCCAGGTGATACTTGATCGCACAATCATAGTCATTGAGTAATTCCAACCACCGTCGTTGTCGCATATTCAATTCCTTCTGATCGTATATGTGCTGGAGACTCTTGTGATCCGTATAAATCGTGCACTTGGTTCCATATAGGTAGTGTCTCCAGATCTTCAGGGCAAACACTACAGCTCCTAATTCCAAATCATGCGTTGTGTAGTTTTTCTCATGCACCCTTTGTTGTCTAGACGCATAAGCTATGACTTTGTCACGTTGCATCAGTACGCATCCGAAACCCTGGATGGAAGCATCACAGTAAACAATAAAGTCATCAGTCCCTTCTGGTAAGGCTAGGATTGGTGCGCTGTAGAGTTTGTCTTTAAGCGTCTGGAACGCTGTTTCCTCTTTGCTACCCCACTTGTAAACAGTTCCCTTATGGGTCAGGGCAGTCAAAGGTTGTGCCACTTTTGAAAATCCTTCAATAAATCGTCTGTAATAGCCTGCCAAACCAAGAATTGTCGCACCTCGGTAGGCATCTTGGTGCTGGCCAATCCTTATGGCTTCAATCTTTGATGGATCTACATGTATACCCTTGTCGTTCACCACATGCCCAAGGAAATGCACTTCGCGTATCCAGAAGTCACATTTTGAGAATTTGGCATAAAGTTGTTTGTTCCTTAACAATTCCAGTATGGTTCTCAAATGTTCCTCATGATCTTCCTTATTACGGGAGTAGATCAGTATATCATCGATGAATACAATGACAAACTTATCCAAATAAGGCTTGCAGACGCGATTCATGAGGTCCATGAAAACTGCTGGGGCATTGGTCAGTCCGAAAGGCATTACAGCAAACTCATAGTGTCCATAGCGAGTCCGGAACACCGTCTTCGAAATATCCTCTTCTCGAACCCTTAACTGATGATAACGTGATCTCAAGTCAATCTTGGAATAGTAGCTAGATCCTTGTAATTGGTCGAACAAGTCATCGATACGTGGAAGTGGATACTTGTTCTTGATCGTCACCTTGTTCAATTCGCGGTAGTCAATACACATCCTAAAGGTTCCATCTTTCTTTTTAACGAAAAGCACTGGAGCTCCCCAGGGTGAAGAGCTGGGACGTATGAATCCCTTGTCTAACAATTCTTGCAATTGCTTAGACAGCTCTTGTAGTTCGTTCGGTGCCAGACGGTACGGCGCCCGAGCAATCGGAGTCGCTCCGGGTGCTAATTCAATCTGGAATTCCACCTGTTGTTTGGAGGAAGGCCAGGTAGGTCTTCGGGAAATACCTCGGGAAAGTCTCTTACAACTGGAATATCTTCGACTCGCCTTTCATCCGTCTTCGTTTCAGTAACAAGTGCCAACAAAGCAAGGTGTCCTTTTCTGAGACATTTCTGAGCCTTCAAATATGATATGATGCCGACCACCTCACCCACCTTATCACCTTCCACTATAAGAATTTCATCATCCGAAATGGGTAACTTGATCAGCTTTCCTTGCAAATGATCTCAACACTGTTCTTGGATAACCAATCCATTCCGATCACTACATCAAAGCTTCCGAGTGTGACAGGAACAAGGTCTATACAGAAAGCGTGTCCAGATAAGCCTAGCTTACAGTTTCTAAACACTTGGGTTGCTGTTATTGTCCTACCATCGGCTATTTCTATGGTGTACTCAGAAGTCAAGTTAGTAGGTACCATTCCTAGTACTTTGCTAAATTTTATGGATACATAACTTTTATCAGCACCGGAGTCAAATAAAACAGAGGCGTAACATTCATTAATAGAGAATCTACCAGATACTACAGTAGGGTCGTTTCGAGCCTCACCTGAGCCCAAGATGAAAGCTCTGCCCCTACGACCATTGTTGTTGTCATTAGACTTATCAGCAGCACCGCTATTTTCATTCCGTTTTAGCTTTGGGCATTCCCTTTTAAAGTGACCGGGTTGACCGCATTCATAACACCCAGTACGGTTATAGTTTTGCTGTTGTTGAGGTGCTTTTCCCGAGAGGTTTACCCTGCAGTTTTTAGCAACGTGCCCAAACTTTCCACACCTCTCACAAGTGTTCCTTGTGCATTGCCCAGTATGATGAAACTTACATGTGTTGCACTTCGGAAGATTTCCATGATAGCCACCCGAGTTCCCTATGTCATAAGAAGATTGGGACGGGTTGAACTTCTTGTGTTGGGGTTGATGAGTAGAGGATGAAGATTGCTTCCCGCTGGCAGATGGTTCCCATTTCCGCTTGTTATCATTGGAACCAGATGCAGCACCACGCGGGGGCAGTTTACCCTAAGTACAGCCTGGTTAGTCAGCTTGTGGGCCAGTTGGATAACTTCCTGAATGGTAGCTGGTCTAGCAGTGGTGACCATGCTCTGTATTTCCGGTACTAGTCCATCGATGTACCTTTCAACTCGTTTGTAAGCCGGGTTGACCATAGTGGGACATAAGGTAGCCAACTCGTGGGAACGAGTCGTGTAGGCTTCAATCTCGGAACCCACCATTTTCAAATTCCAGAATTCAGTTTCTAGTTTCTGCACTTCATCTCTGGGACAGTATTCCTCTTTCAGCAAACTCTTGAATTCTTCCCAAGCCATGGCATTTGTAGTTTCAACACCCAACATCTGGACTTGCGTATTTCACCAGCTCAGTGCAGCACCATCCATGGTACTAGCAGCATATTTCACCCTACTCTCGGCAGGGCAGTTACAGATTTCAAACACCGACTCCAGCTTTTCGAACCAACGGAGCAGTCCCACTGCTCCCTCGGTTCCCCTGAATGGATTAGGTTTGCAGTCCATAAAGGTCTTGTAGGTGCAAACTGGTTGTCCAATGGGATTCTGTTGTGGAGGGTGTTGGCTTGCAAATGCTGCGGTAACACTCTGATTGATTAGCGCCGCAAATTCTGCAGGCGTCATGGAGATGTTACCTCTCCCGCGTCCACGTCCTCTTCCAGACATTCTTTAAATTACCATATAACTAAATAAGTAAATATCCAACCAGATATCAAAATTCAAAGCTATCAGTCGCATGAAAATAACCCCTTTATCTTAGAATGAAAAGGAAGAGAGGTCCAAGAATTTAAAGTAACAGACAAGCTAGAAGATCAGTTCGGATCCGAGGGATTAGGACACATTTCATGGTTTGAATTTTATCCGAATTCGAGGTAAGAGTGAGCATTATACAAGTAGAATTGAAGGATAGTTTCCACATCAGTAGCTATGTTCTATGAAAACCGAGACTTTCTTGCTCAAGGTGTAGAAATGATGACTTACACTGACTACAACGTTACCACCCGACCAAATTCACCGGACTTAGCATGCATGACAAATTACAATTACGTGTGCACCCGTAATGGTAATTTGCTTTGCATGATCACCCCCAGTTCTCCTATCAGGCTAACATATCTTGTCAAGTACAGTGGTCATCAACGCTAGAATTACCAAATATGTAAGTATTATTTCGGGGTCGATCAATCAAAGTATACGAAAAATCAGTAAGGTTCAGGATATTCATAAGTAACCCTCCCGTGACTCACAGCAACTCGGAGCCACCATCCCTGTAGTCGTAAGCTCACAGGGATACGTTAAAGCAAAAGTTCTCAGGCAACCAAGTTAAGTAAGCACAGCTTAGTACTCTATGTGTGTGTAACTAATGCAAATCCAGCTATAGTCTAAAATGCAATGCAAATGAGATGCAAAGTTCATTTTAGTTCGCTATAACTAATGCTCTGATACCACTCTGTCACACCCTCACTTTCCACAAACGGGGTTTTACCGCTAGGCGTGTGACATAACCAGGATCTCAGATAAGCATCAGTTACACCAAACGACTCGATAATTACAAAACATAATAGTTTTCTTAGTAATAATGAAATAAACCAACTTGTATTTAAGTAATTGCGGAAGCGAAAACAGGAAAACATTTAACAACGGTTTTGGAGCACGCAAACACGCGTCCAATCCAATTTATTTAAAGTACATGAAATTAAATCTTAAAAATAGTTTAGGATGAAAGTGGAATGACATGCAGTGGATGCTGTGCTCCTAAACGTGCCATATCATGTCCTGAGAGAAAACATGCAAAAGTCAGTACAAGACTGGTGAGTTCACAGGTTTATCAGAAAACAGTAAATATTAGTAATGTAATTCCCGGATTTAGTAATCAAAGCATATAATGGGTAGCTAGCCCATAGCAATCACTATGTGTATGAAGTCGCGACCGAGCTGACATGTAATCAATAGTAATAATGTAGGCCGGGTGTGGTTTCCCCACCACAACACTGTAAAACAGGCTGACTGTTCACCCGTTTGACCTCCAGTCAAGCTAGCGCGACTAGCCCGGGCGGGGTATGTCAATCCCAGTAGATCTACTAACAATCACCTCGCTATTTGCATATTAACGGTACGAAGGGCAAAGTATAACACCATAGTATCAGGTATATGCAGTATTACAAAAACCCAATGTAATGTAACGATAATAAAAGCAGCATGTTTCTCTCCCCCAAAAAGAGTATAAAGTAAAAGTGGGGCTGTAAACTCACCTGGTATGCGTAACAACTATTTAAAGTTTACTTGAAGAGTAAGTGAACTGACAACCTTCAGAGGTTACCTAGATCATGTAAGTGCATAAGTACGTGTAAACAGAGAACATGTGGAATCCTAAGCACACCCAACCAAAGACTCAAGATTTCAGAAAAATAGACATGTTTGACCCGTTTGACCCGTTTGACCCGTTGGTGACATTATGAGTTGTAATTCCTTTAAGTAACATAATCATTCCTCAAGCATGGTTAACATACATTATACAATCAATTTCCAGTCCCAAACATGATGTCCTAATTAGTAATCATCATTTAATATCATACATGATCATTAAGTTCCATACAAACCAATTAACACATTTCATCACAATAAGCATCCTTAATAAATACTCTAGCATGATCCTAACATCAAGAACATGTCCAATTCATAACTTACACCATCAAAATAAGTTCTAGTAGCACTAACATTACACGCAAAATCCAAGTAAATATGTTACAGGTTGTAGGTATTCGTTTTCCAGAATCTGTGTTTTCTGGCAGATTCTAGGTGTCTGGAAGATACGGTCAAACACATAACCAACCAAGGATTTAGGCCAAGGACAAACTCCTGTAGGCTCTCCTATGAGTCAATTAAATATGTGAAAATCTGTTTTAGGTTTTAAGGGCCTGGAGTTACTAGAAAAACTAAAAATGTTACAGCAGCTCTCAACCGGAAGGCTGCTGGAGTTAGCTTGCCAAATTATGCATAACTCCAATTTGAAAATAGCTATTGGGTTAATTCTTTTTCTGGAGTTCAGAGGACTCCTAGGAAAAATGTTTGACCATAGGATTTGGTCTTAGGTTTTATGAAATGAAAATGGCACATCAAACAAGTCAACACACACATTCTGTCCAAGAGGACAGAATTGACCCTTCTAGCCAAAACAGGTAAAACACCAACTTAACCACCTCCAATTGGAGTGTGGTTACCCTTTCTGGAAACTAGACTCAGTAACAAACAATTTTGGCACTAGAAACACATCATTTGGACATGTTATCACCTATTTGTGGCACATACAAAATAAGACTCAGAATCTGTCAGAATGTTTGTTTCTGACCACACTTCACTAAAATGATCATAACTCACGTTTTACAAGTCCAAATTGGACAAGGTTGGATATTTTGAAAACTAGACTCCATGAGGAACATGTTAGACTCAAGAAAACAAGTTTTGGATTCGTCTTCATTCGGTTATGTCATGATAAAAACAGGGTATGCAATCTGCCAGATATCCACCATGAACATATCCATAACCAAACATGAAATTGATACCTAATCTAGCATCATACAATAATACTAACATGGATTAACCATCAATTGACCAAAACTTAACACCAAGAACATCAATTTGCATCTAGGGTTTCGGCCAACATGAAGAACACCACAAAACATTGAAATTAACCTTCAATTCTTGCATAATCGACATCAAGCAATATGTATACCATCAAATTAACCTACTAACATCATCAAACAACAACAATTTCGACCTTTTTAACCCAATTTTTGAATTAGGGTTCGGCCACCAACAAGAACTCACAAAAACATGTAAAATCTAACCTCTAAACGTGTAGTTGCTTGCAATTGATGATTCCAACGTGTTGTATGCCTTGAAATCGAACAAAACCGAGGCTTAGAGGCTTGTTCTTGGTCGAATTTGGAGTGAGGATGGGTGTAGAAGAAAAGACCAACCTTAATGTTCTAGTGTTGTGTTTTGTTTTAATAAATTTCCATATTTACCCTTTAAGCCCTTGTAATTTGTATTTTATCAACACTAGACTTTAAACTCTTTTTAAAAGTATTTTTAACTAAAATAATAAACATATAACTCATGGTAACAATTATACATTTAGTCTTTATAAAACACAAAATATACGAATTTATGCACACGTGTCCATGTTACGCGATTCATTGTCAATTTACATGTAAAACGCATAAACACATAAACGTAACGCAATAATCACACAATCAGTTAAATTACCTTTAATTAATCATTATTAATTATCATTAAGTCACCAACGTTAAACGACAACCAGTGTGTGCTCAAGACACGTGTATGCAAGACTTAACGGGACTAACGGAGTTTGGTAACGTAAAATTACCGGGTGTCACACATTTAAAATAAGGTTACTGGTACGTATTTGTATGATTATATTTACATCACCTACATACTATACACTAACTATGTTGCCTGACTGCTAATTATTAACCATACTTGTATGATGTATAAGACTTTTAATAATAATATTTACTAATGGTACAAATATGTAATAAAATAATGTCAAGTCGATGACTCAGTGTATAATATTTAATTATAGAAGAAGTTCATATGGATGCGAAGTTGAATAGGAATGAAGAGGAAGTAAGAGATATGGTTTTTGAACATAAAGAATTTATGGAGGGTAAGTGAATAGGAAAAATTTATACATTCATGCATATAATTGTAATTCGCATATGTACTGTATGTGAATCATTTAAAAGGGGTATTGTGAAATGTGCAGGCAATAAGAAAGCTGAAGGAGAAATTAATGATGGAAGAAAGAATATAGTTTCCAAAAAGAAAAGAGTACTAAGTAAGTGTGATCTTCACGCTGAATATGTGTCTAATAATGAAATCATTTCTAACATTGATAACAACTTATTATATATTTATATCATCGTAACAGGAAAAAAGAACTGCGACGGGTGATGTTAAGGACACAATGTCTACACATGAAGATGATGAAGTGGAAGAGCATAACCCAAGGAAAAGAACTAAGATAAGCGGAGGTAATATTGATCACTGAACTTTATGGGATGTTTTCTTCAAAAAATATTAATTATCATCAATGCGTTTTGTAAAGAAAATTTTTTTTGAATGTGAAGCTAGTATTGGAAAAAAATAAAAAATGAGATGAAAACGAGGGTTAGCATACAAAGAAAATGGTTTGGGATACGTATGCATTCATCACCCAAGCAGTTCTTCATAGCAGTATCAAAGTTAAACAAACATCAAAAAGAAGTCGTAATAAGCATGGGGTTTGGTAGATTGTTGAAGTTCAATGTAGATGGTATCCCGTCAAAACTAGGACATTATGTTGTTGACATGTTGGAACCACAAAAATTAGTTATTAAAACAAGTAGAGGAAATGTGAATGTAGATAGAGGATCTATATATAATCTGCTTGGAATTCCGAATGGGGGTATAGAGTTGATGAGCAAGGAAAGTAAGGGTTTGAGTGCGGACTACACAAAATAGAGGACTCGTTATGTGGGGGTTAATGTTGGACCATCTGAAATTGTTGAAAAAATAGTGGAAGGAAAATACAAGGACTATTTTTATTTTAAGTTGGATTTTTAGTCCTGTTCTACTACACAATGGTTTTTAGTCGAAAAAACGGGAAGTGCTTCTATCAAATTGTAAAACCAATGACTGTTGAGACCGACATAAAAGAGTTTGATTGGTGTGGTTTAATCGAAGATGCTATAAAAAAGTGTAAGGACAATTGGATAAGGTGCAACTTACTAAGCCACTTTGGTGGACCGCTGACAATACTTACGGTAAAGTACACATTACCTTTTGCATTAAACTTCAATTTAATATGATAATGGAATAATATAGATGGTTGTTACATAAATGTACCATTTTATTCTGTATTGATGTAATTGTAAATAATCATGTATGTTTTATTGTGGTAAAACTAGTACATATATGTACTTATTTCATAATAAATTGAAGTTGTATACTAGTATTATTAAGTGTGCATTTTATTTAATTTGAAATAGTACATGGATGAACTTTAACAGATACATATATGATCAGTACCTGTATGTAACTTATATTTTAGGGTGATTATACTGGTACATATATGTACTTATGTCATGATTCATATAAAATAGTACACATTACCTTTTGCATTAAACTTCAATTTAATATGATAATGGAATAATGTAGATGGTTGTTACATAAATGTACCATTTTATTATGTATTGATGTAATTGTAAATAATCATGTATGTGTTATTGTGGTAAAACTAGTACATATATGTACTTATTTCATATTAAATTGAAGTTGTACACTAGCATTATTAACTGTGCATTTTATTTAATTTGAAATAGTACATGGATGAACGTTAACAGATACATATATGATCAGTACCTGTATGTAACTTATGTTTTAGGGTGGTTATACTGGTACATATATGTACTTATGTCATGATTAATATAAAATAGTTATTCTGTGTGTAAAAATACAATATGGTAAGATAGCCATATTGGAACTTAAACTGTTACATATATGTATGACTATAGTAGGTTTACATATGTATGGTAACTTACACTGTAACGTATGTGTAGCATAAATCTTTGTTAATATACATGTCTTATAAATTTTATTAATATGTAGTTTTTTATTGGTATCCCATCTGTATACTATTATTATTAACTGTACATTTTATTTAATTAGCATAAATTATACTCGTTGAACATTAACAGTTACATATATGTTTAGTACTTGCATAAATAATATGTTGTTTATAAGTTAATTATATGCAACTTTTAACTCTCTGATTTGTTTGAATTTCATCATAGCTTTTGTATGTGGATTGTGCAACATGCCCGGGAATGGAGATCAATAAGAAGCTATCCCCACTTGCTTTTTGGACAATGGACAAACTAAAGAAAAGAGAGGAACAAGAGCTGTTAAAATCTGGAGGTTTTGGTTTAGGGGAAATAACTGAACAGTATATGGAAGAAGATGATTTTGGAAAGGAAGAATCATTGTACGCAAGCGAATCAAATAGTAGTGGGAAACATGATATCCATGATTCAAAAATCCTTGGATGCTTTTGATTTACAACGGTAAAGGTATATCTATTAATGATAATTATCTTATCTGTAGTTAAATGTTAAATGTTAACTCCATTAATATATATAATTATTGCAGGGAAATCTCGAGATTCTTGAGAAAATACATTCTATCAACATAGAAGTCAAATTGAAATATGAAAAGGCCATCAGGGCAGCAATGAAGATGTTTCCTGAAAATGAGAATGTGATCGCTTATCAAAAGAGGTATAGAGAGTTGTATGGGTGTGCAGCTGCAATGGAAGATGATGGGAAAGGCAGCAAGGATGAGTTGTCAAGAGACCAAATAAATAAATCAACAGAACAAGGTAAATCTAAAAATATGGAAATACCTATACATCAGGCTGAGGCGTGGACACAACTTGCCGTTGATGTATCTGATATTGTAGAGTTAGAATCGACTAGAAAGGGATCTGGTAAGACGAAAAGTCATGATTTAAACGACTGTCCAACCTACAGTCTTGGTCTAACACAAGAGTTTAGGGAAATAGATGAAAGGTTTAAAGGACCTTTATCTGAAATTGTGATAGGAGGTAAGGAGGCTAGGAGCAAAGGCACAGGAACAAGTGCAAGGGGAAAGTGGAAATGAGTTAAACAACCATCATCAAGAAACGTGTCCCCATACATAGATAGGCAAGTAGATTTGAATAAGGGGGTTACAAAAGATGAAATGAGGATATGGAAGTATTTGATGGCAGGGTCTGTTGATGAGAAGTAAGTTTTAATATAACTTTTTACAGGCATGTGATTATGTGAATAATTATCTTCATATATGTATATGCAGGAAATTAGAAGTTCTTAAAAAATCATGTGTGGATTGGGAATTGACTAAACAGTAAGTTTCTATTGTCGAATATTAATAATAATATCTAAATCCATCTGATTATGTTTTGGTGAATTATAAAATTTGTTATAACAGGAATAAGATAGAACTTAAAGATGCTGCAAGAACTTTTAAGTGTTTACCAAACATAACCAATTATATATACACATAACTGTACTTTGTATGTAACACATTATTTTACTTATTAGACTGCTGAAATAGTTTGAAACCCATGTGGTACGTATGTGAACAACTTGGTAAGCAATACCATGAAAATAAATATTTGAACATTAACTTATATTAGTAGTGACACTGATATACATAAAGGTTCATGATTTTTATCATAAATATACAAAATCATCGACATACTTATGTGATTGTACAAATGTGTTACATATATGAACAATCTTTGCAAAGTCAGAGGACGGGCCTTGGCGCAGCGGTAAAAGCTGTTCCTAAGGGACCAAAGGTCTCAGGTTCGATCCGTGAAAACGGCCTCCCCACAAAATGTGGGGGAAAGACCGCGTACATCTTCCCTTAAATGGGACGGACCCTCCCTGGACCCTGCGAAAACACGGGAGCTCTTTGCAGCACCAGGTACGCCCTTTGCAAAGTCAACTGGTACACATATGTATTAAAACATTTTTCATATATGTAACTTTTACTTCTTACCGTATATGTTGAATGATGAATCTCAATCACTGTTAAAGGTGGTAAATAATGTAACTGTATTATACATACACTTTATTTTATTTATGCAATGTACAAATATTGGAACGAAGAATTGGTCTGGTACAACTTTATACCATCTTGTTAGCCTAACACCTGGCCAACAAATATATAATGATGTGATTGATTCCTGGGCTAAAGTTTTAAACCATGATGAAAAGGATAGAAGCCCAAGCTCTCCATATCGTATTTTTAGTGGGATAAACCCATTTGTAAGTATGTTACAATCAAATGTTTGTAATATATCATATAATCACCTTTCCAACGATATTTAAATTGACAGCTTGGGTGGATAATTGAAAGCAACATAGAAACTAAAGATGAACGATTAACACATTTTAAGACAAACTTTGAAAACTTTGTGGAAGGAAGCAGGGGTGTCGGTGATTTGAAGAACTGTGACATTTTATTTTTCCCAATATTGGAGAATAATCATTTTTACTTGATATGCTTAGAATTAAAGAACCCGGGCATCACAGTGATTGACAATATGGCTAATGATTAAAGTTTGATTAGATTTGAGGATGATGCTGAGTTTAGCAAAAAAGAAACACCCTTTAAAGTGGTAAGATGTTTTTTATTATCATATATTATATTTTACAATATAAATTTGAAACTGTCCGTAAATGTACCTGTGACGTATTGTTTACATTAAATGACAGAAACATATTCTTGTGGCGTATTTGAGATCTTTGGAAAATCCAAAATGGAAAGAAATTGAAGCAGCCATTCCTGTGAAGTTAAAAATCAACTGACAACGTCAAAAAACGCGGTGGATTGTGGTTTATTTGTAATGCGACATATGGAGACATTCATGGGAAGTCACGTAAAAAATTGGGATTGTGGTTTTCCGTCGGACGAGAACAAAATGAAGTCAAAGATCAGGAATTTGAGGAAAAAATACGCGTTCAAAATTCTAACCTCCGACGTTAATATCTACAAGGATAAGGTGATGCAGGAAGCTGAAGCATTGGATCAAGAATCAAGAGGGTAGATATAAATCGTGACGTTGGATTTTGGAAGTATTTGGATGTTTGAAGTTTTTTTTGGGTCAACATACGGTTATGAAAATGTATAGAAAAAATTTTCAAATTTTCTAAAAGTTTAATTCATAGCTTTATTTAATTAATATTCAGAAGTTAATACACATATGTACTGTATGAAAAAAATTCATGTACAAAAGTATTATGAATTTTAATATATGAAGACTGTTGTAGGTATGAATTGTAAAGACAATTGGTACATATATGTTCTTATTACTAGAATTGTATAAGGTGCAATTTACTGAGTACCCAAATGTGTAAATACATTTGATATATATATGTTCATGTTGATTAGCCCAATTATAGGTACAACTATACGGTTTTTTAGACTACTGATATATATATATATATATATATATATATATATATATATATATATATATATATATATTAAAATTAAATTTAAAATGGGTACATATATGCACATTTTGGATAGCTACTGATACATGTGTATGAATGCATTGACAGTTAATCAAAATTGTAATTAATAATGAATTCTAAAAACAAAATGAAATTGTATATGGTACCAAAATTAGTAAAAATAAAACTTAAACATCTACTCTTGATCACCCTCATCAGATTGTTCTTGTTCTTCTCCGTCATCGCTTTCGTCTTCAATTGAAATGTAATCTGATGACTCATCTGTACAAACTCACACCGGGCAGCTTCTCCACCACATGCGAGCTAGTCCTCATCAGTTGTATTTCCTCACTGCTACCTGTTCTACATCTCGGGAGCTGTGGCATTCTCGCTTGGGTCACCCTTCTGATTCTGTGCTGTCTAGGCTTACTTCTTTATGATTGTCTAGTTCTTCTTTAAATAATCCATGTAATTCATGTTGAATTTCTAAATCTAGTCGATTGCCATTTCATTCTATTGTTTCTCATTCTGTTGTTCATCTATATATGATTCATTGTGATATATGGGGTCCTTCTCCTACACTGTCTCGTTCTGGTTATCGTTATTTCATCACGTTTATTGATGATTTTAGCCGCTTTACTTGGATATATCCTCTGACTTATCGATCTCAGGCAGTAGATTGTTTTCGTCATTTTCAACCTTTGGTTGAAAATCTCTTTTCCTGCACGATCAAACATCTTCAATGTGATGGTGCTCCTGAGTTGGTTCATGGTACTATGGCTCATTATCTTGCTACTGCTGGTATTTCTTATCGCATTTCTTGTCCTCATACACCTCAACAAAATGGGGTGGCTGAGCGCAAGAATCGTCACTTGTCCGAGGTTGCTCGTGCTTTATTGTTTCATGCACATTTACCAAAGAAATTTTAGTATGATGCCTATGCTACTGCAACTTTTCTTATTAACCGGCTTCCTACGCCGGTTCTTCATCAGTCCTCGCCTTATGAGGTCTTGTTTGGTACTTCTCTCGACTATTCTTTTCTTCGTACGTTTGGGTGTCGATGCTATCTGTTTCGTGGTGATACATGCCCGGATAAGCTCTCACCTAAGTCCACTCCTTGTATTTTTCTCGGCTATGCGCCTCGTCACAGTGGTTATCTTTGTTATGACCCTGTTACTGCTCATACTATTACCTCTCGTCATGTTGTTTTCTATGAGACAGTCTTTGATTCACCTGTTTCTTCTTCTTCTGCTCCTTCCTCAGACTCCTCCTTTATGTCTGATTTTGTTATTTCTTCTCCATCTTCTTCTCTTTCTTCCTCTTCTCCTCCTATTCCTGCTTCTTCTCCCTCGTCTACTTCTCCTCCTTCCTCCTCTCCCTCCTTCTCCTCCACGTCCTTCTCATCCTATGGTCACTCGCTCTCGTGATCATACTCGTCAGCCTAGACAGTTCCCTGACCATGTTCTTTTTCATGCTAGTACTACTCCCACCACTGAGCCTTCCTCTTTCTCTCAGGCTCAACACCATTCTGTTTGGTAGGATGCTATGCATACAGAGATTGGTGCCTTGCATTCCAATCATACGTGGGATCTTGTTTCTCTTCCTGCTTCTGCCAATGTTGTTGGCTGTAAGTGGGTTTATAGGATTAAGCATAATCCTGATGGTTCTGTGAGTCATTATAAAGCCTGGCTTGTTGCTAAGGGTTTTCATCAGACTGCAGGTGTTGATTTTTCTGAGACATTTAGACCTGTGGTTAAACCCACTACCATCCGTCTTGTTCTTTCTATTGCTTTCTCCCGGGGATGGTCTATTCATCAGGTTGATATCAACAATGCCTTTCTTCACGGTGACTTATCTGAGACTGTGTATATGTCTCAGCCACCTGCCTTTGTTGACTCTTCTTGACCTCATCATGTTTGTCTTCTTCGTAAGGCTCTCTATGGCCTCAAGCAGGCTCCCCGAGCTTGGAAAGTTTTCCAAGCTCTCTTCTGCTCTTTTGACTGATGGGTTTACTCGGTGTATATCTGATACTTCTCTTTTTGTCTATCAACATGGTGATAGTATTTGTTACGTTCTTGTATATGTGGATGATATTATTATTACGGGTAGCTCTTCAGAGTTTGTTTCCTCTCTAATTGCCCTCGTACACTCGCAGTTTGCCCTTAAGGATTTAGGGCCTTTGTCATATTTCTTAGGTGTTCAGGCGACTTTCACTGATGATCGTCTCCACCTTTGTCAGCAGCGTTACTTGCTTGACCTGTTACAGCGTAGTGGTATGGCACACTGTCGCCCGTTATCCAATCCCGTTGCTTCCGGTCAACAGCTTTCTCGATATTCGGGAATAAAGGCTCGTTGGAATTGATCCGCTACTGGATTTACCATTGTCGGACCCGACTCTGTATTGTAGTACTGTTGGTGCTCTGCAGTATCTTGTTTTGACTCGTCCTGAGATTGCTTATGCGGTTAGTAAGGTGTCTCAATTTCTTCAGACCCCAACTGATCGTCACTGGGCGGCGGTCAAACGTATTCTGAGATATCTTCACGGGTCCAGTTCTCTTGGCTTGACTTTCCGCAGATCATCGTCTTTTGATCTTCATAGGTATTCGGATGAGGATTGGGCTGGTTGTCCAGATGATCGTCGATCTACCACTGGTTATTGCATGTTTCTTAGTCCCAACCTTATTAGTTGGAGCTCCAAGAAGCAACATATTGTTGCTCGCTCGAGTACTGAGGCAGAGTATCGTGCTCTTGCTCATACGAGCTTCGTTGGCTTATGTCTTTAGTTCGAGTGCTGCATATCCCTCAGTTACACCCTCCTACTTTGTGGTGTGACAATTTGGGTGCTACATATCTTGCTGTTAATCTTGTGTACATCAGCGTACGAAGCATATCGAGATTGACTTACATTTTATCCGAGATATGGTGTTATCTCAGACGACGTCTGTATGTTATGTTGCTACTGCTTCTCAGCTTGCTGATATACTCACCAAAGGACTGTCTGTTTCTCGATTTGATAGTCTCAGGTCCAAGCTTCATGTGGCTTCACCTAGTTCAGCTTGAGGGGGCATATTAGTGATGGGTGTTATGGATGTTAATTAGTAGTGTTAGTTGAGTTTGTTAGATTCTTGTCGAGTGATTCCTCTAGAATCTTCTCTCAGAATCTATATATAGCTCCTCTCTTCGCAGTTGAATAATAAGAAAATACAATTGCATACTCACATAACGTTTTCATACATGAAGGGAGCGGCAAGCTGAGGTGGCGGTTTTTACTACTAGGGAAAACCGCCCCTGCCCCATCCATTTTAGCAATGACATACCTTGTCGAGTGTGCCATTGAGCAACGGACTATAAGCACTATACATACTCAACAATTTCAATTATTTTCTACACCAATATCTACCTATCTTTCTTTAATAAAAAATAATTTGTACCTTCATCAAACGAGCATAGACACAATAAAAACAAGATTGGTAAGGAGTTGAGCTCACAAGAATTTTTTGTTTTCTGATCACTGGCACCGCCATTGTTTTCGCCACAATTTCAGTATCAACAATCAGAATTTAACCCAATGTTCCCTATTCAACAATCGTACAACAATTTCCAACTACCGTTAACACCACCATTCCGACTATCACATCGGATTTACTGGAAACCTAAAACTTCTTTTAACTTAGTTTATAGACGAAATTTAGTTTATATCAACACAAATTCTCTATAATGAAATTAAATTTATATCAACACAATGTAAACCAAAATCTTACATAAATACCTTTGTTCGTTTCATATACGTCAGGGTCATGTAGGTCAAGTTTAATCAAAGTTTTATTAAGTTGAACAGAACAGTCCAATATTCTATTTGGTCGATGTTAATCAAACCTGTCTATTGGCAAATTGGATCTTTAACAATTCTTTGGATGATCATCACGAATTGTCATGTTGACTTGATATCAAGCGGGACAACGACAAACCTTAGCAGCTACCTCCATTTCAGTGGATAGAGAGATGGCACCCAGAGAGACTCCCGGCTCAAAACTCTGGAATAACATATGCAAAAAGAAAAGCTCTTCACAACCAGAGGGTCGATGATAATAATACCTTAGGCCCAAAAGGATGTACTTTATTGATATACGCAGAACTGAAAAACATCTCATTAGATTCAAAATCTGTTGACATAGAGAACAGGGACCAGTCCAGCTATTTTTCCGTCCCAACCGGGGCATACTTTCTTCACCTGCAGGACGTTTAAAAAAAAAAAGTTTCTACTCATGTCTTTTAATATGATTAACTTGCATTAAATGGTGTACTTACATAGAACCATCCATCAACTTCATACTCGATTTCAAGCTCTTCTCCTGTCACCAGGCTCATCTGGAATATATTGAAGAATCGAGGTCAAGCAGTGGTCCACAATTTAGAATAAAAAATACGAGTCAAATGAGGATCAGCTTACCTCATCATCACCACCAGCAGTAAAATCATAAAGAGCTGTTCCGAATTCTATGTTACTAGAAGAGGATCGGCCCTCATCATGGTAACTGTATTCACTTTCAGTCTCGCCTAAGGGATTCTCAAGTGAGTTGTAGCTTTTGTGAAAGCGTGACGAGTATGAAGCTGGCTCCTCTCTAATCTAGAATTTATAGCACTCATTTTAAATTTACAGAGAAACGATAAAGTTTTCATTGGAACGAGTTATAAATGGCTTACCGGAGAACCATAGAAAGAGGAACCAGTAATAGGGGTGCTATATCTGCCTTGAACTGGCAAATCCTGCATTATCATATATCAGTGTTATAGTTATTTTACGTATATGAGTTGCGTTATAATCTCGATCAATGGGAAAATACTCAATGTCAGCTTTTCTTTTAACTGCAGTTTTGAGAAGAACTTGTTGGTACTTGGTACTGTACTTAAAGCATTTTGAGAAGATACATGGTGTGGAAATGGTTACAGAACGCAGTTAGAACCAAACAAGTTTCCTCATGGATATTGCATGTTGAATCATTCTAGACTATAGGGGCAATAAATTAACGCGGCTTTGTATGCATCCACTCCTCTATATCATAGTTTAAACAACTTCACAAATATAGAACTAAACAATATTTCATTGGTTTCAAACCTTGGGTTGTGACTTTGAACTAAACAATGATGGATAACTCATTCCACCAAGTGGGACGAAGCATATGTCTCTGCTGAACCTACTGAGCCTGGGGAAGAAGAGCTAGATGACTCATCATCCTGCAAAAAGTAAAGATATCTTACGGTTATGTAGCACACGCTGGTGAATACACTAAACCACACGATATCGGTGTCCTTACATCAAGTTCTGATGGCTCTAGAAGAGCTTTGGCCCACATATCATCACTGGAAGGTTTAGAAAAAATGTTCTCATCATCAGCATCAGGAGCATCAGTGCCAGAGCCAGAAAGAAACTCATTGACCTAAGAAGCACAATAGTTTGTCTGGTAAAATTGCCCTGAGCATGAATTCATCATAAACATGCATAAAGGGGCAATACATAAACATTTTGCAGGCATTTGATAATCAACATACAATGATGTATTGACCAAGTGATTTATGTTTCACCTTGAAGTAGCTGGATGATCGACATATAAATGATCTATTGACCATGTGACTTATGACTACCAATAACAAGAAACAGAAAGTGGGAACTTACATAAAGAGATAGTTCCCCTGTTTGAGCAACGTACACTTTCTAATTTGAGTTATGCCAAAAGATTATATCATGATAAGTTTAATAGAAATTATTACAATGTATTAGTGACAATGACTGTGGTCAATAAGTTTTCCCAGTTTTGTCCAACTACAGGTATTTAGATATTTGACCATTAAGTGAAGACTTTTATTAAACTATGCCAACAGCAAATATTGCATATTTAAGGATGAATTCTGGTAACTTTTATGGTACCTTCAAATTTCTGATTCCTAGAAGATAGAACTATCTTATATCGATTGACATACACTCCACGCTACATGATTCTTTTCTTTACACTTGCAATTTCTTTCTTTAACTAGTGCCGGTCTCATTTCCTGTGTAATTATCATTTTTAAAATAGCTTCTAACAATCTTCTGACCATATATCTTAAGGTTCTTTATACTTAGAGGTGAAGCTAAACGATGAAAAGCTCTTCTTTCTAGAACCTACTTTCTAATCATAGTTACACCAGTATCTGCAAAACAGCATACACCTCCCAAGTACAAAGGACTATGAAGCCATTGAGATATGGAAAAGAAACTCTTCCAGAGAGTCAAGCATTCACAAGTCATGGTCGAGTCAACAAACTAACAAAAACTATTGTCATAGCCTAGGGAAGAATGTCGCATTGCTCACCCTGTTCATTGCAGGAGTATTACTTCCCCACAACCCATCATCAGCAAGACCAGTTGCCCAAGCATTTACCAGATCATCATCAAAATTTTCAGGCTCCACCGCAGGTGGTTGCTTAGTTGCTTCATATATAAGATCAGAAATTCCTGTGGCAACTGCTGGATCATTCAAGCCACTCAATGCACTAACTTTATGGCGAGTACGATAAATGTCAATAAGTTTGGCACTGTTGTATAATGAAAGAAAGGAAAAAAGAAAAATAAGTCAGAAGACGTCTGAATTTATAGACAGCACATGCATTCATAATCTAGTTATTACTACTGCTGTTTACATGTACAATACTGAGCACAATACATCTGAAGCATTTATCTTATAAAAGCACGCAGATATTCCGCCGAAACATGATTAAAGGATGAAGGTGATATTTGTATATGGGGAATAAAGCAGAGCTACAAGAAAGCTATCCTAATGATAAATCCAAATACATGACAAGCATAGTTTTTCTAATTCGAGGTTTCCAAAGTAACAGTTCATGTGTATTAATCAGGATTCAGGGCTTTATCACATTTAACTCGTGGTAAGGAAAATTTGCATCGTTTGTATATGAATAAATTAACTAATCATATACTTATCATGTATGAATAAATTAACTCGTGGTGATCAGGCCTCAGGGGCTTATCGCATTTAATTGTCTCTTTTCCTGGAATCGGCGTGTGTCCAATGGGATAGAATAATGCCGTCCTGAATTTTGTTATCTACAACTAAGCGTTTATTACTTGAGGATGATTGGGAAATCAGATTTGCGTATATGTTCACATTATAAAGGACTACATATTATCTAGAAAAGCTCTATGAAATTATTCAAAAGCCTTTAACAGGCACATTCTCATTATTGAACAAATATACGGTTAGCTTAAGTGACATGAATGTTTTAAGATCCTAAAGTCTCTTTTGAAATTCTTCAGATAGCCTTCCTCCAACACCCTTTTATCCTGGATTCTACTTTCAAACTCTTGATCTGTTTCATAATTACATGGAACCACGATGCATGATGCAAATTGGACTTCTTGATGTAAGAAAAAGAAACAAAGAAAATGCATGGCCAATTCGTAGGTTTTAGTCACCAATTTATCACCTTTCTTAAAAACATTGTTGTCTGTCTTCAACTTCATCTTGATTTTCATATCTCCAACTTTTGTATTACCTACTTATTATTGGTGCTACAGAATGGACCCTATACAATAATTCCTTAATAGGTTAATTCATTTTAATAACCTAAAAAGTATGATGATAAACAACTAAATTATGTAATCTAGCATCTATTTGGGAAGTGCAGGGCAGTGAGCCAGTGAAATCGATCAATTTGAAACCATGAGAAAAACTAAGTAACAAATAAGAAGTAAGAATGAAGTCAAGTCCTATGGATGGATAAGTTTGCATCAAAGATGGATCAGTGGTCATAGGACATAAAATAAACAGCATGGCTAATATTAAAACCTTGTGTAGTCAACTAGTGACCTCCAAAAGTAGAAAGAAGAAGATGAGCTACTCTTACCTAGTTGGCCCTAGAGGTAGATACTTTGCTCTTGGAACATAACAAAATAGAGAAACAAGATTGAGGAGGCTTTCATGAGTTTCATACAGCTTCTTAAGTTCTTCATCATTCCACTCTCTTTTTGCATTGTCATGGTTACGCATCTCACTTTGGAAAAATCAGAACACAAGGTGGTCAACTTAAGTATTTACTACTATGAAGGGTGAGAAATTTTAAGAAAAGTAAAGAATAATCTAAGGTACCAACTTTATAAGTTCATCTTGTGCTCTATACATTTCATCAAGGACCCTCAATGTGGGACTTAGCAAAGAGCCAAGACCACTCCCACTAGCTCCTCGATCTTCACCATTACTGATATGCATATCTGACAACTTGTACTGCATGCCACCTTCTGCTAAAGCATGCAAAAATTCATAGATCTGTAGCCTATAAGGCTCGCCTGATCGAATTGCCAAGGTGGTGAGAGCTTGAGCCGCAGTAATACGAACCTGGGACACAAAAAAGAGTGATTCACACATAAGAATGAAGAAGGCAAGCACTGTATTGGTAAAGTGCTGTTACACCTGACCTTGTACTAAATTACTGCCCTTAAATATTATGATCCCACACATAGCAATGCCATGAGTCCTGCCATTTGCTAAATACCGATAGGTTCATCTATGCCCAAGCTGTCGATAAGCGTGTTGTGTCTCCATTGAATTAGTCCATTTTCATGTTTGGGATTTGAGTCGGGTGCTCAGGTCACCTCCAAAACTAATTTTTAAGTATTTTGTCACCTTTATCAGTGATTGCTCTCATGTGACTTGGCTTTATATAATGAAAAATTGTTTTGAAGTGTTTAACCAATTTTGTTTCATTGTTACTGAAGTAAAAAAAAACACAATTTGATGTTTGTGTTCAAACTTTGTGCAGAAAAAATATAAAAGAACGCCTGTGAAAACTAGCAATATTAACTACATACCTCCCAGCTGCAACTGAAAGTGCATCTTTGAAGTCGAGTCAGTGCACTAACTAGAGTTGGATTACGGGAACTAGCAGCTGCAACCATTTTATCTGCATCTAACATCATCAGTGCAGTCCCAGGAGGGGTTGCTGACTCCCAAGCATACTCAGAAGCAGCATAATTTGCATTTTCTCCAAGGAACCACACCTGCAAGTGTTTTAATTAACTAAAATATGAAGTAGAAACCCTATAGAATCTTTTGAGTTTCTTCTGGATAAAATGATGCTTACAGCTGCTTGAACCAATCTCTGCAATGCTAAAGCTGACTTTGGATCTGTCACAGAAACCCTATTTATTGATGTAAGGCCAGACATGGAGCCAGGTTGTGGAGGTGGCAGATCAAGAACTAATGTGACAGCTTCCAAAGCTGTATGCTTGCCCTCTGGACCAGCTCCAACAAGGCATGTCTGCAAGGTAAAAAGTAAGTAAACTAATATGTAAAATTTTATTTGATCAGACTGCATATCACTATCTCCAGTTAAAGATTGAGAAAATAGGAGTGGACATGGAAATTGTATATATTTATCATGACATATAAGCACAATATAAAATTGCAAATGAAATTAATAACTTTAGGTGGGGGTAATGCATGACTCAATGAAATTGCAGATGTAGATCCACTCTATTCTACAACTACTGCAAGACTTCAAGAAATACTTCTGAGGCTTGCTACTGGAAAAGGGTGATTACTTGTTTCAACTGCAATGAACAAGGACACTACAAGTCTGAATGCCCAAAGCTTAATTAAAAAGGTGGTGCTGGATCTGGAACCAAGACAGATCCTGGTGTGAAGAAGACGACACGGGCATTTGTGATGAATGCTCGTGAGGCTGCTAACTTGCCGGACGTCATTACCGGTACACATCTTATCAATAATGTTATGCTAGAATTTTATTTGATTTTGGTGCAAACCAAAGCTTCATAGACTATTAAGTTATGTAGTTTATTAAATAAACCTCTAGTAAAGTTAGACAAATCCTATGAAGTTGAAACCACAAATGGAGATCTAGTTAAAATCTCAGAATCCTTAGGTAATGGTAGGATTACTCTTTCTAATCATGTCATCCCTGTGAAACTCTTGCCTATGACATTAGCGGGATTGACGTGGTACTTGGTATGGACTGGTTGGCCTCGAACCAAGCCCATATCATTTGTAATCAAAAGCTTATTAAACTTATGCACCTACTAGAGAAGAGATTATTGTCAAGGTGAACAAACCAACAAATCATGTTGGAATAATCTCAATGTTAAAAGTAACCAAATGCTTAAGGAAGGGATGTCTGGCATATCTTATCATTGTATCGGATGACAAAATGAAGAAAAAGATTGAAGACGTGCCAGTTGTAGCCGAATTTACCGACGTTTTTCCAGATGAATTGCTGGGGATTCCATCTGATCGAGAAGTTGAATTTAGAATTGATCTGGTAACGAGTACATCACCAATAGCTAAAGCCCTGTACAAATTAGCTCCAACTGAAATGAAAGAATTAAAGCAACAGTTAGATGAACTGTTAGAGAAGGGATTTATTCGACTAACTTCTTCGCCTTGGGGAGCTCCAATTCTATTTGTAAAGAAGGACGGATCAATGCGTATGTGTATTGATTACCGTGAGCTGAACAAGGTAACCATCAAAAATCGATATCAACCTCCTCGAATCGGTGATCTATTTGATCGACTTCAGGGAGCGTGTTACTTTTCTAAAATTGATCTGAGATCAGGTTATCACCAGCTCAAAGTTCAAGAAGAAGATATTCCTAAAACTGCATTCTGAACTAGATACGGACATTATGAGTTCACAGTTATGCCCTTTGGACTCACAAATGCCCCTGCAGCTTTTATGGATATGATGAATCGAATTTGCGAACATTATTTAGATAAGTTCGTAATCGTGTTCATAGATGATATTCTTATTTATTCCAAAACTCGAGATGAACTCGCGAACCATCTTAAAATACTACTTGAAGTACTGAGAAACGAGAGATTGTACGCTAAATTCTCGAAATGTGAATTTTGGCTTACGGAAGTACAATTCTTGGCCATGTTATCAACGCTAAAGGCATTCAAGTAGATCCTTCCAAGATTGAGGCTATTTGTGAATGGGAAACCCCTGCATCCCCATCTGAACTACGTAGTTTCCTTGGATTGGCTGGGTACTACCATCACTTCATCCAATTCTTTTCCTCGAATCGTTGCCCCTCTTACATCTTTAACTCGAAAATCCGCAAAATACGAATGGGAACCAAAACAGGATGAAGCATTCAAGACTCTTAAAGAAAAGTTAACAAATGCACCCAACCTGACTTTACTAGATGGTACCGAAGATTTTATCATTTATTATGATGCTTCACACATTGGTCTTGGATGTGTGTTAATGCAAATAAATAAACTTATCGCCTATGCATCACGTCAACTAAAAACACATGAGAAGAATTATACGACTCACGATTTAGAGTTGGGCGCCATAATCTTTGCGCTAAATATATGGAGACACTATCTTTATGGAGTTAAATTTAATATCTACACGGACCATAAGAGTTTAAAATATATCTTTGGTCAGAAGGAACTAAACATGAGACAGAGAAGATGGATGGAAATCCTAAGCGATTATGACTGTGAAGTCTGTTATCATGAAGGTAAAGCCAATGTTATGACTGATCTCTTGAGTAGAAAAAAAAAGAGAAAAGCCAAAAAGGGTTTGTGCTTTAAGGCTTCATCCTCAGATTGACTTACTTAGTCAATGAATAATGCTCAAAAATAGCTCTACAAGAGATAGAAAAAGAAGAAGGAATGAAGGGAATGCTTGATCAGTTGGTCAAAGAGACGATGAACTGAATAGATTAAATAAAAAAATTTGGATGTCAATGGCTGGTAACTTGAGAGAAAGAATACTTGAGGAAGCTCATAAGTCTAGATATACAATGCACCCAGGAGCGATAAAATGTATAAGAATCTGAAAACTACCTACTGGGGGATAGGTATGAAAAAAAGCATTGCACTATATGTTGCAAAATGTCTTACATGCTCTCAAGTTAAGGAAGAACACCATAAAACCTTCAGGTTTACTGCAACAACTTGAACTACTTGTTTGGAAATAGGAAATGATACCATGGATTTTATTACTAAACTTCCTCAAAAACAAGTCGTGGGAATGATACTATCTGGGTTATTATTGATCGACTAACTAAGTCCGCCCATTTCCTTCCAATGAAAGAAACATGTAGCATAGATAAGTTAGCACAATTGTACGTGAATGAAATAGTGACTTTACATGGTGTGCTACTATCCATCGTGTCAGATAGAGATAGTCGTTTTACGTCTTGGTTCTGGCAAAGCTTTCGGAAAGCGTTAGGAACTCGATTAAATCTAAGCACTGCTTATCATCCGCAAACGGATGGGCAAAGCGAAAGAACGATCCAAACGCTAGAAGATATGCTCCGAGCATGTGTGATAGACTTTGGAGGCAATTGAGCATGTGTGATAGACTTTGGAGGCAATTGGGATAATCATCTACCTCTAATGAAATTCTCCTATAACAATAGCTATCATTCAAGCATCTAGGCAGCGCCATTTGAAGCCTTATACTGCAGAAAATATAGAACACTTGTGTGCTGGTCTGAAGTCGGAGAGAATCAAGTGTCTGGACTTGAAATAGTCCAAGAGACAATTGATAAAGTACTACAGATCAGAGAAAGATTAAAGACAACTCGCGATTGTCAGAAGAGTTATGCCGACAAAAGACGAAGCCACTAGAATTTAACGTCGGTGACAAGGTGTTACTAAAGATGTCACCATGGAAAGGCATTATACGATTCGGAAAGAAGGGAAAGTTAAGTCCTCGATTTGTTAGACCCTTTAAAATCTTAAAATGAATCGGACCAGTAGCCTATCAACTAGAATTGTCAAATTAGATGAATGGAGTACACGATGTATTTCATGTGACAAACTTACATAAATGTTTGGCTGATGAATCGCTAGCAATGCCATTACAAAATGTAAAGGTTAACGAAAAGTTAAAATTTATCGAACGACCTCTTCAAATCGAAGACCTCCAAGAAAACATTAAAAGAGAAGGAAGCTAGTATTGGTAAAGGTAAAATTGAACTCTAGACGAGGTCCTTAATAAGCTGGGAACAAGAGTCGGAAATGTAAAAGACATCCACAATTATTCCAATAAATCTTGAGGGCGAGATTTAAATAAAGGTGGGAGGATATAACACCTGCGAAATTTTCATATTATTTTTGTGAATTATATAATCATGGTTATGTTTCAAGCGTGACTTCATGACTAAGTTTTAGATAAAACTTAATGTCTAACTTGAGATACGACTTAATAATAAGCTACGGATAAAACTTAACAATTAACTATTGGATAAAACTTAATGTCTAAGTTTTAGATAAAATTAAGATGAAACTTAACGGCTAAGTTTTGGATACAGCTTAATAGCTAAGAATTGGATAAAAAAAACTTAATGGCTAAGTTTTGAATAAAATATAAAACTTAATTGCTAAGTTTTGGACTTAATAAGACTTAATAATTAAGTTTGGATAAAACTCAATAAGTAAGCAATACTTAACGAGTAAGAAATATCCTATATAAATAGATGTCTCCTGCTTCATTTCATTTCATAATCTTTTGATCGTCTTCCCTACTTTCACACAAACGAAGCCCTCTACTACCTTTTAAACACCACAAAGATAACCCCGTATTAGGAAGCCGGTGTATATGCTCTAGACAACAAGTATAGAAATCTGATTTAATCAAGGTGTTAGAAGCTCGTGACTTAATCCTTAAATTACTTCAAGGTTCAAAAACAAAAGCTTATCAAGTTTAGAGGCTCTGTTTAACTTACCAGGTAAATACGTTTAACACTTTCAAAACATTCAAATGATTTTCTTTTGCGAAAATAGCATTAGTACATTAACCATGCTAATGCATAAAGGTATTATGCTAAAACATTTATACCAGAAGTATATGCATGTTTAATCAAATTATATCCTAGGGATGGGTGAAAATCCCATACTGAGGCTGGTTCAGACTCAGTGCAGATCCGGAGAGTCCCGTAATAAGACTGACTGAGCACCAATACCAGTATATATGGAGGGGGACTTCCAGTTGAAATAGACTGTTAAATGTGTGGTTTACCGTTATATTATGATTAACTGTTTATCGTTATTCATGCCGGAATATTTTTGTGTCATAATAAATGTATTCACCTGCTTTTCGCTGATGTATTATTTTTAATTTTTTTCAGGTAAATATAATTAAATATGTTTAGTCAGGTGTTAGTGTTGGCTGGACTATGATTCCTAGGCATGAAAACCCTATGATCAACATAACAGTGCAGGAAGGACTAGGTTTCCTAGGCATAGACTTTGTTGCAAGTTTTGAATATCTGTCAGTAGACAGAAAATTTTGTAAACATTGCTTTGAACAATGTTATGTAAAATCTTGGGTATTTAATCCCCAACGAATATATGAAAGTCTGTTTTTATAAACCATCAAAGTTATTTTATTTTATGAAATGAATTGTAAAATGTTTTTCCGCTGCGTAAACGTCTTTCAAGAAAAGCAAATAAAAAGTGAATAATAACGCGTACCAATCGTTTGCACTCCTAGGGTGCCCTGAAACAGGGGTGTGACATCCCATAACAACATGAAGGCAGTGACCGAAACGGAGACGTTTAGTACTTGGACATCGGTGCGAGCAATCACATGACGGGAGTGAAGGAATCGCTTGTAGATTTAGACGAGTATGTGGCAGGTCAGGTATGTTTCAGTGATGGTTCGAAGGTGCAGATTAAGGTAAAGGTACTTCACTCCAACATTAACAAGCAATATCCTAAGTCTTGGTCAAAATGACAGAAGATGGCTATGATGTTAGGATGCATCATGAATTTTTAAGGATGTATGATGTACAAGGAAGGATTATAATGAAGATTCAAAGGTGTGTGAATGGATTATACAGAATTGTGTTGAAATTGGTAGCACAAATGGACGATGAAGCATGGACATGGCAAGCAAGAGTAGGTCATGCCAACTTCCAAGTACTTAAGTCAATGGTACAGTGTAACACCCGGACCTCCAAAGAGTCCATTTAAGTTAATTAAACATGCGGAATTTGGTCCCAGAAAATTTCATTAACATTTAACTCCCAAAAATATGTGTTTCGTGTCAACCGACACTCAAAAATGAAATTTAACATTCCATTTACATAAACACGTGATAGGAAGTTTCAAAATAATATTAACACGTTAGTTTCTACAAAAGAAACGTGTATGCAAATCCCGTTCGATCCTTGTATGCCCCATCGATCACTTTAGCCTTCCGGTCCCGTAACACCTGAAAACACACGTTTAGACATCCATTAGTTCATAAGAACTAAGTAAGTACATTCTAACATTCATTTCGGGTCTTTACGGGGGTTTAAACGGGCTCGTAACGCGTTATAACAATAATCGACAAAAACTGGGAGTTGGGCCTACCGTAACTTACGGTAGCCACCGTAAGTTACGGTGGCTTCAGTTTGTGTACGGTGGTAACTTTCTGGCTTACGGTAGCCATAAACCACCCAGGACCTACCGTAACTTACGGTACCACCGTAAGCTACGGTGGCACCTGCAACCAAACCAATATTTCTGACCCGTTAAAGGTCGTTTCGCGTTCCCGAACCACCCCTTTCGATCCCGATTGTTTCAAACACCTAGAAATAACATATTTAATCATATATGAGATTCCCACGGAGTTTCAACGAGTCTAACCCGACTCTTGGCAATATACCAAAAATTTTTAATTGTTTGGCATTTAATCCCTTAATTATCCCAATTATGGTTCATTTATTCGTTAGAGCTACCGACCGTCCCGACAACCATGGAACCGGTCTATTATAACATATTACATATGTTTGGTGAGTTCTTAGACCCAACCCACCCCATTTGCTTATCATAACGCAAATTTCCTTTTTATACCCAATTTGACCCGTGTAGGGTCAAATCCCATTTCAATGAGCGGTTTGCCATTCTTTCGCGAACGACCGCTTTCCTTGGCGTTACCCAACGTTCACACACATTGCAAATCGTAGGGATAACCCTTTACCCTAGTGTTCACACACGATGTGAATCACTTTAATTCGGGTTTGTCCTTGGTGTTACCCAACGTTCACACACATTGCAAATCGTAGGGATAACCCTTTACCCGAGTGTTCACACACGATGTGAATCACTTTAATTCGGGTTTGTCCTTGGCGTTACCCAACGTTCACACACATTGCAAATCGTAGGGATAACCCTTTACCCGAGTGTTCACACACGATGTGAATCACTTTAATTCGGGTTTGTCCTTTCTTCCCATTTTCATGGGACGGTCACGCACGTCGTGACTCGTTCTGTTCCACAACCATGTGGTATAACACTAAAGTGTTATTTTCCTTTATGTTCACGCACGTCGTGAATCATTTGTCATAGAAGCTCACATACGGTGCAAGTCAACTATTTATCCTTTTAAAACGTGTTTCATTTTGTTTGAGCTTATGAGCACATGGTCACACACATTGTGACTCATGCCTTTACTTTATTATGCTCAATTTAAAGAATGTCTTACCTTGAGTCCGGAAGGTTTAAGTGGTCAGTTAAACGTGTTCCTTGCCGGTTCCCTTGGATCCGCTTGCCACACCACTTCCTATTACCATTTCAAGGACCCATTTAAACACATAACTTTCATTTAATCACACATATGGTCTATTTGACCATTTATCACCTTTAACCTACAATCTAGGCTTTCACATTGCACATTTCTTGCAATTAAGTAGTTCATTCATGTTTTTCATCTCATTGGGGCATTTAATCAAACACCTTATGTGCATAACTTAACATATTGGTTATTAACTAGCTTTTAAACATCATCAAGCTAGTTTTACACCCAAATCACATAACACACATGTTATTCATCAATTTTCAACCAAATGTTATGCACATAATCACATTTCTACAAGAATGAACATGGATTCTACAACTAGCAACTAGTTTACATGAAGAATCCTTAGTTTAAGCTTCTAGTAACTAAACCCATTTCCATGGTTCATGTAAATCTTCAATTAAGGAGCAATTACACATCTAGTTACCAAAATACACACATACACATGATCATCTAGCACTATAACACTAGGGTTTCATGTTTAAACCATCAATTTCTACACCCATCATGTGGGTGACGATTTTACACCTCAAGAACATCAAATAACACTTACTTGTAGCTCTTGATGAGATGAAGAATGATTTCTAGGGTTAAATTTCGGATCTTGCACTTGAATCACCAACAATTTGAGGATGAGATGACCAAAACCCTCTTTTCTCCTCTTCTCTTGTTGTAACCGTGAATGAGCAAATGATGCTCATCAAATGTATGGCTTGCCATACATATCCATGTTTAAGTTTCACCAATTGGCAAGATCCACCCCTCTAGTATCATTTTTCATGTTTCCACCACTATTAACTAACTAGTAAATCTTCTAGTTAAGTCTTACATATTTACAATATTTAACACATGATACATTAATTGTATTTTAATTACATAATACGAAATTCGGGTCGTTACATACAGAAGGGATTAGTGAGAGGAATTCATAGTTTGTCACATCCATCACAAGTTTGTGAAGGTTCTCTCGTTGCGAAACAACCACGACAAAGCTTTCCAAAAGAAGCACAATGAAGAGCGACAAAGCCACTGGAACTTGTTCATGCCGACCTCGGTGGTCCGATTACACGACAGACCATGGGAGGTAACCAGTATTTCCTCTTAATAGTAGATTTTTCTCGCTTTATGTGGGTGTACCTATTGAAATAAAAAGACGAAACCTTTGCCATGTTCAACAAGTTTAAGACACAAGTTCAACGGGAAGTCTCACAGAAAGTGAAAATGTTACGAACCGACCATGGTGGGGAGTTCAACACTCGTCAATTAAATCAATACTGCTAATAGGAGGGTATCAAACGCCAATTAATAAAGCCCTACACACCACAACAAAATAGTGTTGTGGAGCGCCGAAATAGAGCAATGCTCTGGATGACACGATCGCTTCTAAAGACAATGAAATCCCAGATTCATTGTGCGGGGAGGTTGTTCGACACTTGATGCACTTGCTCAAAAGAATAGAGACGAAAGAAGTCAAGAACATGACTCCCTATAAAGCATGGAGGGGCAACAAGCCAACACTTCACCACTTAAGGGTGTTTGGTTGTGTCGCGTACGTGAAAAACATGTCAAACAAAGTCATAAAACTGAGTGATCGAAGTACTGTTATGGTGTACTTGGGGGTTGAAGAAGGAACCAAAGGTTACCGGTTGATGAACCCTAATCAAAACACTATGGTAGTAGCTCGCAATGTTGCTTTTGATGAAAAACGAAGTTGGGCTTGGAGCAAAGCCCAAAGTAACCAACCCACTACACAAACTATTGGACTTAATGTGCAGATCCCAAAGTGGGCTTGATCATCCAAATGAAGTTTAAATGACAATAGAGGCAACTCTACGTCGCTTATTTTTAGTTATCCGGACTCACCTTTGTTTGAGTCTCTAGGTGTATAGGAGGTGCAAGACAGCTTATCCGATTGGATGGATGGTACTCCCTAGAGTTTCGAGCAGTGAAAGATCAATTGTAAGCAATACACCAAAGAAGAATTGAAATCAAAGAAGAACACTTGTAATCACAAAGTAATCTAAAAGAATTTACAAGAAATGAATTACATTCTTCTATTCAGATCTCATCTTATTTCCCTCTTCTACAACTCTATTTATATCCAAATTGACCTAACAAACTTGTAACAAACGTTTTACACCTTTAACCCCTGTACAAACAGAAAACAACGCAAACAGCCCCTGAACTTCACAAGAAGTGAAAATAGCACAAGAACCGTAAACACCACAAAAACAAAAAACAGTACAAAAACTAACATATGATTTTTGACTTTAACTCTCATCAATCTCCACCTTTAAAGTCACCAAATCATCAACCAATCCCAAGCTTACCAATACAGCAATAAAACTTCTCACCAGGCAAACTCTTTGTCAACATATCCGTCGGGTTCTCATCTGTACTAATCTATTTCACTTCCTATTGCTTAACACAGATCACATCTCTTACAAAATGTAACCTTACATTGATATGCTTTGTTCTTTCATGAAACACACTGTTCTTTGACAACTGTACAGCTCCCTGATTATCACAATAAATCACACAATGCGATAACTTCACACCCAACTCCAGAAACAGAACGTTTAACCAAAGTCCTTGCACTGATTCAGTAAAAGCCATATACTCCGCCTCAGTTGTTGAGAGAGCTACTACCTGTTGCAGCTGAGATTTCCAACTGACAACATTTCCAAGAACTTTAAACACATAACCGATTGTTGATCTTCCCCTATCCAAATCTTTGGCAAAATCAGCATCAACAAAACCTTCCACTACATAATAGTTTCCATCTTTTGAAGAAGCACTGAAGTTTAATCCCCACTCTTTAGTACCCTTTAAGTACCTTAAGATCCATTTAGCAGCAGACCAGTGTGACTTACCAGGCATTGACAAAAATCTACTAATCACACTAACAGCATAAGCCAAATCAGGCCTTGTACTCACCATAAGATACATGAGACTCCCAACTACATTTGCATATGGGACAGTCTCCATGTACTTGTGCTCATCATCAGTATTAGGAGCATCTTGAGCAGATAATTTGAAATGAGCAGCTAAAGGAGTCTTCACTGTCTTACAACAGTCTATTTGATAATTTCTCAAAACTTTATCAGCATATGAAAATTAAGCAAGCTTGAGCTTCTTCTGAGATATATCTCTAGAAATATGCATTCTCAATATCTTTCTAGCTTCACTCAATTCCTTCATTTCAAATTCCATTTTAAGCATCTCTTTAGTGGCTACCATATCTACTTTATCTCTACATGCCACCAGCATGTCATCTACATACAAGAGTATATAAATGAAGTTTTCATCACCCAACTGACTGTAATGAACACAACTATCATACATACTTCTTGAAAAACCATGAGTCACCATAAACTCATCAAACCTCTTATACCATTAACGAGGTAATTGTTTTAACCCATACAAAGACTTTCTTAGTAGACACACTTTATCTTCCTCTCCAGCCTTTATATACGCAATAGGTTGATTCCTATAAATGCTTTCATCCAAAAAACCAGGTAAGAAAGTCGTTTTAACATCTAGCTGTTCAAGTTCCAAATCCAATGAAACTACAATTGATAAAAGTACTCTGATGGAGGTATGTTTCACAACAGGTGAAAAAATCTCTGTATAATCCACCCAAGCCTTTTGAGTGAGACCTTTGGCTACCAGCCTTGCTTTAAACCTTGGACCTTCATCACTTTTCATCCCTTCTTTCACCTTTAACAGCCATTTACATGAAACTCTCTTTTGATCGCTTGGTTTATCCACCAAAACCCAAGTATGATTCTGCATCAAAGAAGACATCTCCTCATCCATAGGAGCAACCCACTTATCTATATTTTCAGAAGTCATTGCTTCCTCATAAGACAAAGGTCCATAGATGCTCTCATGTTCAGCAGCTGTGAATGCCACTGCAGAGACATCAGAGCCATCTCTAAACCTTATTGGTTGTACTATTTTTCTCCTTGGTCTATCTTTGGCTATACTATGACTAGAAGTACATGTATCAACAGACTCCAAAATACCACCTTCATCTCTTTGAGAACTAACAGGTGAACCATCATCCTGCTCCACCTCAATGAGAACCTTCTGATCCCTATCAACCACATGTGTACTGGTATTCCCAACATCATCTTTATACAAAACACCTTCTTGAAACTCAACATTTCTGCTGATTACAATTCTTGGACTGCAGTTATCCAAACTTCATAACCTATAGCCTTTTACACCTTGAGGATAGACCAAAAAGATACACTTTTGAGCTCTTGAATCTAGCTTATCTTGACTTATATAAGCATAAGCCACAGAACCAACCACCCTCAAATGACTGCAATCAGGTTTCTCCCCAGTCCACATCTCCATTGGTGTTTTCATACCCAAAGCTCTAGAGGGGACCTATTTATCAAATAGGCTGTTGTGGCTACAATTTCACCCCAAAAACCTTTAGGAAACCCAACATTCAATCTCATACACCTCACTATTTCTAATAATGTTCTGTTCATTCTTTTAGCAAGACCATCTGTTATGGTGTACCTGGAATGGTCAAATGTCTACCCACTCTATTCTTTTTACAATATTCATTGAACTCCTGATTATAAAACTCCAACCCATTATCTGTTCTGAGCCTTTTTAATTTCTTCCCACTCTGAGTTTCAACCAATGTCTTCCATTCGACAAACTTCTGAAACACATCACTCTTGTGTTTAATCACATAAACCCAAACTCTTCTAGAGTAATTATCTATGATGGATAGAAAGTACTTAGCTCCACCTATAATGTTTACTCTAGCAGGCCCTCACAGATCTAAATGGACACAATCAAGAATATCTCTAGTAGTATGCTTGCCTTTACTAAAAACAACTCTTTTCTTCTTACCAAGAACACAAGTCTCATAAAACCCTAAGTCATTCATTCATACATTATCAGTGATCTTTTGTTTAGTGAGCTCAGTTAGACCTTGTTCACTTAGATGGCCAAACCTCTTGTGCCACAAAAGAGCACTACCCTCACTGGTCATTGCATCATACACATTTCCAATGATCACATCACCATCTAACAGGTATGTATTATTACCCATTCTAGTACTAGTTAGCAACACTAGAGACTTTTTTTATCACTTTTGCCTTTCCATTTTTGAGACTGATTATATACCCATCTTTCTCAAAAGTTCCTAAAGACATCAGACTTCTAGTAAGACTAGGAATGTACCTGACATTATGCACATCCATCTCACTCCCATTCTTCAACTTGAATGTGATAGTTCCCATACCAAGAATCTTACAGGGTCAATCATCTCCTAACTTTACCTCACCATGGTCTTCTAGTTTGAGATCTTTGAAATGCTCTTTAACTGGTGTCATGTGAAATGAACATCCAGAATTAAGAATCCACCCACCTTGATATCCTTGATCTGTTACATTCTGTACATCAGAGCTTTCATACCCTTCTGAAGAACACTCTGAAACATGGCTGTTATACCCCTTTGTAGAAGAATTATCACTCTCCTTCTTCTCGGGACAATCTTTCTTCAAGTGCTTCTCAGATCCACATACATAGCATCTTATTTTGAACTTTGATTTAGATCTTGAATGCCCTTTTGACTTTCCACTTCTAAACTCTGTTCTACCTCTCACATGCAGATCATCATTCGAATCATGTTGAACATCTGTTCGTTTCTTCAACTCTTTCGAATTCATGGCAGCAAGAACTTTTTCCATAGACAAAGATTCTCTATCATACATCAACGTACAACAAAATACTCCTACGATTCGGGTAAAGAAGCCAAGAAGATTATGGCCTGATCTGTTAGGATCAGATTGCTCAAACACGCAAATACTCGAACACAAACACGAGAACAATAATCGAAAGCAATAAACAAGACACGAGATTTATAGTGGTTCGGTTACGTTGTGTAACCTACGTCCACTTGGGGCAACTAGGGTTTTCTTTTTATTGAGGTGTTAATCTTTACAAGTACAAGAGATATGTATTTATACTAACTAGACAATTAGGGTTACAATCTTTCCTAATTCTGTCTAAGGTTAATACCGGGCCCACCGGGCCCACCCGAGATGGGTCGGAGCCCACAACATAACAATATCCCACTTGGGCTTCGAGACATCTTCTCTAACCCACCACTTGAATGCGTCAAACATTTCAACCTGCTTCCACCTGGATGCGCAAAATGTCTTCAACAGCATTGTCTTGTACTTATAAATGAACTCGAACTGGTTTAGCTCCTCCTAGTTACCCCCTGCCTTCTCAACTATTCCTGAAGGCCAGCTGAAGCCCTGCAAAGCTTCAGCTTATCCAGCGTGACAGACTTAGTGAACATGTCTGCTGGATTCTTGTTCCCCTTGATGTTGTTCAACTGAATAGTACCACTGCTGATTAGACCTCTGATGAAATGATATCTGATATGAATGTGCTTCGTCTTCCCATGATGAGAAGGATTCTTTGCTAGTTTAACAGCACTTTCATTGTCACAGTATAACGGATACTTTGTCTGTTTTCTGCCTAACTCACCCAGAAAATTCTTCAACCAAACGAGCTCTTTACTAGCCTCAGCGGCTGCCATGTACTCAGCCTCTGTAGTAGAAAGTGCCACGCTCTTTTGGAGCCTAGACATCCAACAAATTGCTGTATCACCCATAGTGAACACGTAACCCGTACTACTCTTGTAGGTCTCATTACATCCACCCAAGTCAGCGTCAAAATAACCTTTGAGAATAGCATCTCTACCCTTAAAACATAATGCCATCTTTGAAGTACCCTTCAAATATCTGAGCAGCCACTTAACTGCTTCCCAGTGTTCTCTCCCCGGATTAGACATATACCTACTGACAACTCCCACTGCGTGAGCAATATCGGGCCTTGTGCATACCATAGCGTACATAAGACTGCCCACAGCCGATGCATAAGGGACCTTCGTCATCTCGGCTTTGTCGTTCTCTGTCTTTGGAGACTGATCTTTAGAAAGGTTAATATGACTCGCCAATGGAGTATTTCAAGTGGTAGTCTTCTCATCATTCATTCTGAACTTCTCTAATATCTTCTGAATGTACTTCTCCTGAGATAAAGTTAAAGAACCGTTCTTGTGATCTCTGGTGATGTTCATACCAAGTATCTTCTTAGCTGAACCCAAGTCTTTCATTTCAAACTCTGCAGACAACTGTTTCTTCAACTTGTTAATCTCTGCAATATCTGACCCTGCTATCAGCATATCATCAACATAAAGAAGGAGGATGATATAGGAACTTTTAAACTTCTTGAGATAGCAACAGTGATCCATCTCACATCTCCTATACCCGTTTCTGCCCATAAAGCCATCAAACTTCAAATACCACTGTCTGGGCGCCTGTTTTAAACATACAAACTTTTCTGTAATTTACGCACCAAGTTTTCTTTTCCTTTAACCTGAAAACCCTCTGGTTGTGCCATATAAATAGTCTTATCAAGATCACCATGCAGAAATGCAGTCTTCACCATGGTTGTAAAAATCGCTAGTCGCTAGTCGGGCGGTGGGGTAGGGACTAGGGATTAATCGGGATTAATAGGGATTAATCGGAATTAATCGGATTGGGATTTTATATGTTAATTTACAAATTTATAATATATATACAATATTTTTCAAAATTATACATATAATTTTTATATCCGACTGATTTGTATTATATTTTGACTGATTTCTCTCAATTTTAGCTGATTTTGACCAAATGTGATAAAATTTGACTAGTTTTGACCAATTTTCTTTGATTTCTGGCCGATTTTGACTGATTTTGACCTTTGATTGATTAACTAGGCGATTAGCTAAAATCGAATCGGTGGATGACCGATTAGCGATTAATCGGGGATTAATCGGTGCTAGGCGGCGATTTTTACAACACTGGTCTTCACATCTAGCTGCTCCAAATGTAATTTCTCTGCTGCAACAATACTAAGTACCAGTCTGATTGTAGTCATCTTGACCACAGGAGCAAATATCTCACTGTAGTCAACCCCGTGTTTCTGTCGAAACCCCTTAGCTACCAGTCTTGCTTTGTATCGTTTGTTACCATTGTGATCTTCCTTAACTCTGTATAGCCATTTATTCTGTAGAACTCTTTTATCTAGCGGAAGCTTAGTTAAGACCCATGTATTATTCTTCATTAAAGAGCTTATCTCATCCTGCATTGCATGCTCCCACTGAGCGGATCTTTCAACTTAACTGATTCTGAGTAACTTTCTGGTTCACCATCCTCAGTTAAAAGAAGATAATTAACTGAAGGACTGTACCGGGTAGGCTGCTTAGAAACTCTGGTGGATCTCCTGACCCAATGAGATTGGTCTAGAGTCTGTGGATGTTGTTCATCTTCAGAATCTGAACTCCCACTATCAGAAGCTTCAACTGTCTCTTCATCTCCACCCATACCACCATCTTCAAACTCAGGAACTGTATCATCATCAGTTTCTGTCTCTGGTTCATTAACAGGTTCTGGATCTAATTGTTTCTGAGCATCAACATCAAATTCAACTTGCTCTTTCTGAACCTCTGAAGTGGTTGTGTTTCTGTCTTTGTATAACTCAACCTCGTTAAATGTAGCATGCTTACTTCTGATCAATTTTCTGTTTTCAAAATCCCAAAGTCTGTAGCCCATACTGTCAAAACCATAGCCAATGAAGGTGTACTTCTTGGCTTTGGCATCAAGCTTGTCACCGTCTTTCACTAGATCATAGGCACTGCATCCGAATACTTTCAAATGCCCAAATTTAACTGATTCACCTTTCCATTCTTCTTCTGGTAGCTTGAAACCCAACGGAACATATGGTCCCCGATTAATTAAGTAGGCAGCAGTATTAATTGCATCTGCCCAGAACATCTTTGGAAGCCCTGAATTGATTCTCATACTTCTGGCTCTTTCATTCAAGGTTCTGTTCATACGTTCTGCGACTCCATTTTGTTGAGGAGTGCCCGGGACTGTATAGATCATTCGAATACCATTCTCGGCACAGTAGTTCTGGAACTCTTTGCTGATGTATTCACCTCCGTTATCCGACTTCAAGCATTTCACCTTCAAATCAGTTTCCAATTCAACAGCAGTTTTCCATTTCTTAAAGACATCAAAAACTTCAGATTTATTTTTAAGAAAGTAAACCCATACCTTACGTGTCGAATCGTCAATGAAAGTAACATAATAATAAGCACCTCCCAGAGAAGCAACTGGAGTAGGTCCGAAAACATCCGTGTGAATAAGCTCCAATTTCTGAGCTTTCGGTGGCTTTCCTGTCTTCACAAAAGACACCTTCTTCTTTTTCCCGAATACACACGGCTCACAGAATTCTGATTCGACCTTCTTTAACTCTGGAAGCTTTCCACTGGAGACGGGCATTTTCATACCTTTTTCACTCATGTGACCGAGTCGTTGGTGCCACAGATTAGTTTGACTCATGCCACTGGTTACTGCATTTACCCCACCTACAGGAACTTCAACCATGTACAGTGTGCCCCTCTTTGAACCGCTGGCAATCACAAGATTTCCTTTCACGACCTTCCATTGTCCCCCACCAAACATGACATCGTATCCTTCACAATCCAACTGCCCAATAGAAATTAACTTCTTTCTGAGACTTGGAATGACCCGAACATCTTTCAAGATCCATGTGGTGCCCAATGGAGTCTTCAAAACAACATCCCCCATCCCTGTGATATCAAGAGCATGGCCATTAGCCAAATGAACTTTACCAAAGTTACCTGTTCGTAGATTCTTCATCGACTTCGTGCTAGATGTAGCATGGAACGATGCTCCTGAATCCATGACCCATGACTCTGTAGACTCTTCAACACAGCAGATAAGAACATCATTAGAATTATCTTCAGCTAGATTAACTTCCTTTTTGTCTTTAGAACCAGATTGTTTAGGGCATTGGCTTCTGAAGGGACCATGTTCTTTGCAGTTCCAACACTGGATGTCTTTCCTGGGCTTTGACTGACTTCTTCTTCTAGACTTTGAACGACCCCTGCTACTACCCCTTTCTTTTCCCCTACCTCTTCTTCCAGTACTCAACAGAGAACTAGATGGTTCACCCGAATTTTTCCTTCTAATGTCTTCCCCGAAAATCAAATCACGGACCCCATCAAAGGTGAGCTTCGCAGTACCACATGAACTACTAACTGCAGTAACTGTCCCTGACCAACTTTCAGGCAATGATGATAACAATAACAGGGCTAAAATTTCATTATCAAACTTGATATCAACAGATAACAAGCGAGAAATAATGTTATTGAAATCATTGATGTGGGAGGAAACTGAACCACCTTCTTTCAATCTGGTGTTAACTAGCTGTCTGATTAGAAATACTTTGTTTGATCCAGACGGCTTCTCGTACCTATTCGATAAGGCTTTCATCAAACCATGAGTAGTAGTTTCCTTCACTATATTGAACGCAACGTTCTTTGCTAGTGAGAGTCTGATAACAACAATTGCTTTCCTGTCCAACGTCTTCCATTCTTTGTCAGTCATATCTTCCGGTTTCTCCTCATCCAAGGCTGCCATCAAATCCTTTTGACACAGCAGATCCTCAATTTGCATCTTCCAAAACCCAAAATCATGTCCATCAAACTTATCAATCTTTGTTCTCCCGTCATCAGCCATTATACCAACCTAAATGCTCAACAATCGAGTCAAAACTGAAAACAGTGCCAAACACAACTTTGGCCGGCTGCCTGAACTTGAGTGTTGTTCTATTGAACACTGTTTTATGAACTCAGTTTCAGAAAATTGGGAGCAATCGATTGTAACAGCACCTTCAATTGAAACACAGAACCAACAGCAATAGAGCAAACAACAGCAGCTATTCCAACCAAACACTGAACCAACAGCAACAGAGCAAATAGCAACAGCTTCAGCGTCCGCAAGGGGAATCCCGGCAGTGGTCAGCGCCGGATCCCAAAATCGGCGGCGGCAGCGGCGGTTTAAGGCTGGGGCGGCGGCGGCTTAATCCTAATCAGGGTTAGGCGGCGGCTGAAAGGTGGAGAAGGCTGTGCGACGGCAGTAGCTCAACCCTAATCGGGGTTGGGCGGTTGCGGCGGTGGTTGCGGTGGCGCCTGAACCCTAATCGGGTTAGGCGGCGGCTGATGGTAGAGGGGTGGCGTCGCCGGAACCCTAATCCGGTGGCGGTGTTTGTACTGTTCTTCAATCACAAGAGCCTAAACTGGCTCTGATACCAGTTGTTAGGATCAGATTGCTCAAACACGCAAATACTCGAACACAAACACGAGAACAATAATCGAAAGCAATAAACAAGACACAGATTTATAGTGGTTCGGTTACGTTGTGTAACCTACGTCCACTTGGGGCAACTAGGGTTTTCTTTTTATTGAGGTGTTAATCTTTACAACTACAAGAGATATGTATTTATACTAACTAGACAATTAGGGTTACAATCTTTCCTAATTCTGTCTACGGTTAATACCGGGCCCACCGGGCCCACCGGGCCCACCCGAGATGGGTCGGAGCCCACAACATAACATGATCTTCATCTTCCAAAGTCACATCTATGTTTTCAAGATCCAATATGAGTTTGTTAAACTCATCTGTGCGGTCTTCCATGGTTTACCAGCACCCATCTGGAATGTATACAACCTCTTCTTCAGATACAACCAATTTGCGAGTGACTTGTTCATATACAAACTCTCTAATTTCGACCAAATTCCGGCCATCGTAGGTTCTTTTGACACTTCTCACAACACACGATCTCCTAGAGACAGGATCACCGCACTATGGGCTTTCTCCATTATATCTTTCTTCTCTTTAACCATCAAGTTTGCTGGTAGATTGGCTTCTCCAGCGAGTGCATCCACCACACCTTGGTGAACCAACAGGGCTTGTATTTTTAGTCTCCACAAGCCAAAATCGTTCTTCCCATCGAACTTATCGAACTTTTCCAGATCAAACTTTGTCCACACCATCTTCTCTGTTTCTGACTTCAATCGATCACCTTCTTTGAGAGCTTGAGCCAAACCAGGCTCCGATACCAATTGTAAGCAATACACCAAAGAAGAATTGAAATCAAAAAAGAAGAACACTTGTAATCAGAAAGTAATCAAAGAGAAATTACAAGAAGAAATGAATTACATTCATTCTATTCAGATCTCATCTTATTCCCCTCTTCTACAACTCTATTTATACCCAAATTGACCTAACAAACTTGTTGTAACAAACGTTTTACACCTTTAACCCCTATACAAACAGAAAACAACACAAATAGTCCCTGAACTTCACAAGATGTGAAAACAACAAAAGAACTTAAAACAACACAAAAACGAAAAACAGTACAAAAACTAACATATGATTTTTTACTTTAACTCTCACCATCAATTAAAAGTTCAGATTACCACGCACCAATTCAAGGCTTTTGTTCATGAAACAACATCCATCAGGAAACCCATCTAATTGCAAAGTTAATATTAGTAGATAAAGAACTAATATCGTTCAAGGAGGCTGCAGAAAATGAAGTTTGGAGGAAAGCCATGAAAATTGAACTAGACTCAATTGTAAGAAACTATACTTGGACTTTGAATCAATTGCCAATGGGTCATAAGTCAATAGGGTTAAAGTGGGTGTACAAATTAAAGAGAGATGTTGGTGGTAACGTGGTCAAACATAAAGCACGTCTCGTCGCAAAAGGGTATGTACAACAGAAAGGTGTTGATTTTAAAGGCGTGTTTGCCCCCGTAGCTCGATTAGAGACAATTATTATTGGCATTAGCAGCAAAAGGAAAGTGGTCTGTGCATCACCTTGATGTCAAGTCAGCGTTTTTAAACGGGGAGCTTAAGGAGGTCTATGTATTGCAGCCCGATGGATTTACAGTTAAAGGAAAAGAGCATGTTGTTTATAGATTGAACAGGGCTATTATGGATTGCAACAGGCTCCGAGAGCCTGGAATTTAGGGAACTCGGTTTCAGCAAATGTGCACAAGAGCAAGCAGTCTATAAGATACATAATTTAGAATCAATTTTAATTGTTGGTGTATATGTAGATATCTTATTGTTACTGGATCAAGTGAAGAGAAGATTCTTGAGTTTAAAAGGAAGATGAAGTCAATATTCAACATGAGTGGCATGGGCATATTGTCTTAGTATCTTGGTATTGAAGTAGGTCAAACCGAAGGTGGCATTGTTATAAATGAAGGTTACGCACGCAAAATACTCAAAATGTCCGGTATGTTTAATTGCAATGCAACTCAGTTGCCTATGGACCCAAAACTGCAGTTGGCAAAAGATGAGGATGGTAAGTTGGTGAATGCAACAGAATCCAAAAGAAAGTCATTTTGCAGCCCTAAAACAAATTTTAAGGTACATCAAAGGCACAAGCAGTTATGGTTTAAAGTATCGCAGGGGAGGAGATGGAAGAATATTGGGTTACAGCGATAGTAGCCACAAGACGGATGTTGAATTATGGCTAAGCTAATGGCTTCAACCTCCGCGGCATGCCAAGCATTATGGCCAAGAAACTTGATCAGTGACTTGACAGGTAGAGAAGCTCAAAAGGTGTAGTTGTTGGTGGATAACGAGTCTGCAATCGCCCTTATGAAGAATCCCGTCTTCCATGGGCGAAGTAAACACATAGATACCAAGTTTCATTTCATACGGGAGTGTGTGGAAAGTGAACAAATACATGTTGAACATGTAAGCGGGGAGCTACAGAAAGCAGACTTGTTAACAAAAGCTTTACCTCAGGTCAAATTTGCTGAAATGAGGACTCTAATTGGTGTTGAAGACGTGAAGACCCAAATCAACATTGAGGGGGAGAGTGTTGGTTAACGATGACGTGTCAAGTTTGACCAAGTTTTTTGGAGGTGAACGTAGAGGAGATATGGATGTTGGAAGTGGTGCTCAAGTCAGGAGAACATGGTTTATTTTAGATTGAGTTTGTTTTACTTTTCAATTTAAATAGGAGTCCAGTAGATGTTTTAGTTCGAGCACCTTTATTTACATTTTTTCGTTCCTTGTATTGAAGTTTGATTTCCAGTGAGAATAAACCAGAAAATCGTCCTAATTTTTGTTTTTTGTTTTTGATATTTTTGAACTCTGATTATCCAACAGAATGATACTTGATACAGGAATATTAGGAGATATTCCATATGCATGTAAAAAAATCTTGTGCTAACAAGGCTGCATCACACACAGCTAGCAAACAAACTTTTCATGAACTTACACAGGATATTCAGGTACACTTACTTTGTCATAGGATGGTAGTTGGAACTTGCGAAAAATCATCTATTAACTCAGCTTTGGATTTTTAAAATGATCAATATGCCAACTTATTAACACCATATCTGAGAATATGGGCATGGTTGGCATCTATGCTCCCACTTGAGAAGTGTTACAGTAGTCCCAATACTAGTTTGTTTAGAGCTCTTATCCTAGTGGGTTTTCAACACTTACTTTTTTAGTCTATGTTATCTCCAAATAAGGATGTTCAGAGAAATTCCTGCATTAAAATACTACTAAGGTTTTAAATACCATAATTACTTGTTCGAACCAATTATTCACTATGTAGTATCAAGCAAGACTCAAGTATTCCATATTTTCTATACATGATTAACAAAGTATTCTCTACAAATAGCCAAGTTTCCCAAAGCTATAAGAGATGAAACCTTGCTAATCTTTACTTAACACATTAGGTATACAACCTACATACAAATTCTCCTGAAGTCAAAAGAATTCAAGTCCCCTTGCAAATCAAGGATTATTGATTATATAAATATCACCACAAAGTTTACAAAAACCCTCCTCTTTTAGCCTGTCATAGAAGGGACCTTTGCGAACGAGTTTGAGGGTGCGTTTGGAGAGCTTTTTGCCAGCAAGGGGCTTGGAGATTGGGGCTAAGCCCCAGAACCTTCAGCTACCGATCTCCATCACTCTCGTCGTTTTCGATTTGTTCTCCGCCATCTCGTCGGAGCTTTGTTCTCGCACCCATAGTCAGCCAATTATCGGGTGGTCAAGCACCCTCAACCATCATCTCGCTAGAACTTTGTTCTCCGCCGTCAAACAGACTCATTTGGTGAGATCGTTTAGTGAGATCGTCTGGTCAATGACCTAATCGAAGATCCCTAACTTGGGTGTGCATTTGGTGAGATCGTTTCATCTCTGTTTTCTTTTTGTTTACTTTTATCATTTTTTGTTTAGACTGTTTGGTTGGGCTAGGGGTACCAGCATCTGGTTTTAAATAGGGAGAGCCATCCCCTATTCTTGTGCGATTTCTGCTTTCTTGTGATTTGATTGTGCATCACCTGCGTGCTGTTTACCTCCTGTGAGTGACTGCATTTGATTGTGCATCGTAAGTGTTACACGTATAGTGGCTGTATTTGTGGGCTCTATCTAGTATTCTTTCTTAGGGTGGGTTAGTACGGTAAAATAGATAGGAGGAGTCATTATGCTGCCCCTAGATCATGTTCGCTGACGAGAAGTGCAACTACAGGGAAAAAGGGTTGTAAATTACGATTGGCATCGTGGAACGTAGGAACGTTAACTAGTAAATTATTAGAGTTAATAGACGCGCTGAAGAGACGTAGGGTACAGATAGCGTGTCTTCAAGAGACTAAATGGCGGGGTAGGAGAGCAAAAGAGAGCAAACTAGGGTATTCAGGATCAGATGGAACAAAAAATGGAGTAGGTTTCCTAGTTGCTAAAGAACTTCAAGATAATGTAGTGGAGGTGAGAAGATATGATGATAGACTTATGCTGTTAAGAATAGTAATAGGGGATGAAGTAGTTGCAGTAGTTAGTGCGTATGCACCACAGGTTGGATTAGGAGAAGCGGAAAGAAAGAAGTTCTGAGAGAGTTTAGATCAAGTTATGGGAGACATACCTCGAGAAGAAAAAATATGCATAGGAGGAGATTTTAATAGGCATATTGGTAAGAATAATGATCACTTCCCTTTGGTACATGGAGGCTTTGGGTATGGTCTTAGCAATGACGGCGGCAAGGAGCTTCTTGACTTTGCATTAGCGCATGACCTAGGCGTTATAAATTCATTTTTTAAGAAAAGAGACTCGCATCTAATCACGTTTAGTAGCGGCGGGAGACACACGCAGATAGACTATTTGCTGATGAGAAGAGAAGACCTTAGCTCGTGGAAGGACCGTAAGGTAATCCCGGGCGAAACAGTAGTGACTCAACATCATATGTTGGTGGCGGATCTACGCATGAAGAGAGCAATTGCCGAACCAACCGGGAGAATTAGACCTACGATCAGATGGGGCCAACTCAAAGACGAAAAGATTACCATCTTTAGAGAGAAGGTCATACCAATGACCCAGACTGGGCCACAAGAAGACGCAAACCAAAAGTGGGAGGCCATGTCCACTAGAGTCATTCAAGCAGCTAAAGAAACCCTTGGAGTTACAACAAGTAGAACAGTCAATCATAAGGAATCCTGGTGGTGGAACGAAGATGTACAGGTTAAGATAAGAATTAAACAACAAAGCTTTAGAGAGCTATTACGTTGTAACAATGAGGAAGAACGAGCAAAACTAAAAGATAAATACAAGGAGGCCAAACAAGAGGTGAAAAAGCCTGTGTCAGAGGCAAAGAACATAGCTTATGAGAGGATGTACAAGCGACTAGAGACGAAAGAAGGAGAACATGACATGTTTAAGATTGCCAAAGCAAGAGAACGTAGAAGACATGACTTAAGAATGGTGAAGTTTATAAAGGCTGAGGATGGAAAGGTCTTGGTGAACGAGAGAGACATCAAGGTGGGATGGAAAACTTACTTCAATAACCTTTTCAATGTAAGGAACCCTAATCAACAAATAGAGATTGATTAAACAACTCAAACAACGCAACAAAATAAGTGTTACTGTAGAAGCATCACAATCGACGAAGTTACGAGAGCTCTTAAGAAAATAGAGAGGGCTAAGGCGGTGGGACCAGACAACATACCGATTAAAGTGTGGAAGTGCCTGGGGAAAGAGTGATTGCAATGGCTAACAGAGTTATTCAACATTATTTTTAAGACAAGGAAGATGTCGGAGCAGTGGAGAAGCAGCGTCGTAGTCCCCACATATAAGAAAAAAGGAGATGCCCAAGGTTGCGCAAACTACAGGGGAATAAAGCTCCTGAGTCACACGATGAAACTATGGGAAAGAGTTATTGACACGAGAATTAGACGCGGAACTCAGATAGCGATAAACCAATTTGGATTTATGCCAGGGCGCTCTACAACAGAAGCCATGCACGTCATAAGGAGGATAATGGAGAAATATAGAGAAAAGAAAAAGGACCTCCATATGGTCTTCATTGACCTAAAAAAGCCTATGACAGTTTTACAACTCATCTGGGAAAGTCTTCGACATAGAAGGGTGCCAGAGAGGTATATCAACATAATCAAGGATATGTATGACGGGGTAAAAACGTGTGTGCGAGCACCGGTCGGAGACACAGACTTCTTCCCGGTGGAAGTGGGATTTCACCAAGGATCGGCATTAAGCCCATTTCTCTTTACAGTAGTGCTAGATGAGATGGCCAAATCTATACAGTGTTAGGTTATCACGACACACACAAACACAAACACGATGATTTACGTGGTTCGGTCTAAGCTGACCTACGTCCACGGGGTAACTGGAAGCTTGTATTTCTTTGAGATGTTTGTATGGGATACATTTACAGATACAAATCAGTCCTATTTATAGGACAACAAAGAAGAAACCACTCAGAAAACAAATTGCCTGGAAACATGGATGTCTAAAGCCACAGAAAATGGATGTTTCTTCCTTTTCCTTTTTGACCAATTTGTTTGCCACTACTGAATTTGTGGCTTCACCTACTCAACAATCTCCCACTTGAAGCCACGGAACAATCTTCACCTGTGCTTCAACTGTGCATTTGTATCTCTGTAAGAAAACTTTAGTATCTTCAATGCTCTTCCAGTTACCCGGTCTCCTCAACATTATTCCTGGAGACCAGCTGAAGCCACGCACAGCTTCAGCTTATCCAACGTTACACATTTGGTGAACATGTCCGCTGGATTCCTAGCACCTGAGATATTCTTCAAGTTGATTGTTCCATCAGCAATCAATCCTCTCACGAAGTGATACCTTATCCCAATGTGCTTCGTCTTCTTGTGATACACAGGATTCTTAGCAAGTTTCACTGCACTTTCATTATCACAGTGCAGTATGTACTCAGTCTGCTTCTTCCCTAACTCTTCTAGAAAAGCCTTCAACCATACAAGCTCTTTACTGGCTTCAGCAATAGCCATGTATTCTGCTTCTGTTGTGGACAAAGCTACACTTTTCTGGAGCCTGGACATCCAACTGACTGCAGTTCCTCCCACTGTGAAAACGAAACCTGTGGTGCTTTTAAATGTCTCTTTGCAGCCACCCAGGTCAGCATCTGTATAGCCTCTGAGAACTAAATCCTTTCCTTTGAAACATAGCCCCGTCTTTGAAGTTCCTTTCAAATAACGAAGCACCCACTTTACTGCTTCCCAATGTTCTCTTCCCGGATTTGACATAAACCGACTGACAACTCCGACTGCGTGTGCTATGTCGGGTCTTGTGCACACCATAGCGTACATCAAACTACCCACTGCAGATGCATACGGGACTCTAGCCATGTCAGCTTTTTCTTCTTCTGTTTTGGGACACTGATCTTTGGTAAGCTTGAGGTGACTCCCCAAGGGTGTGTTTCTTGGCTTGGTCTTCTCATTGTTAATACCGAATTTCTCTAACACTTTCCTGATGTACTTTTCCTGGGATAGTGTTAGAGATCCATCTTTCTTGCTCCTGGTGATACTCATCCCGAGTATCTGTTTAGCTGCACCCAAATCCTTCATCTCGAATTCTTTGGACATTTGCTTCTTTAACTTGTTGATCTCGTTCATGTCTGATCCTGCAATCAACATATCATCTACATAAAGCAGTAGAATGATATACGAACCCTTGAATTTCTTCAGATAACAGCAGTGATCGGCTTCACATCTCTTGTAACCGGTTCTCACCATGAAATCATCAAACTTCAAGTACCATTGCCTTGGCGCTTGTTTCAGACCATATAAACTCTTCTTCAGCTTGCAAACCCAATTTTCTTTTCCAACAACCTGGAACCCCTCAGGTTGTGCCATATAAATGTCTTCATCAAGGTCACCATGTAGAAACGCTGTCTTTACATCTAGCTGCTCTAGATGCAAATTTTCTGCTGCTACAATGCTCAGAACTAATCTGATGGTGGTCATCTTCACCACTGGAGAGAAGATTTCATCAAAGTCAACCCCCTTCTTCTGTTGAAAACCCTTGACCACTAAACGGGCTTTATACCGTTTAGATCCATCTTGTTCATCCTTGACCCTGAAAACCCATTTATTATGAAGAGCTTTCTTGTCATGCGGAAGCTTAACAAGAACCCAAGTATTATTCTTCTGTAGTGAATTCATTTCATCCTTCATAGCTCGCTCCCACTGGAACGAGTCCTTCATCTTGACAGCTTCAGAATAACTTTCTGGTTCACCATTTTCTGTCAAGAGAATGTAGTTGACAGAAGGACTGGGACTGTACCTGTTCGGTGGTCTAGAAACTCTGGTTGATCTTCTTATCGTAGGCTGTTGTGGTGACTGTTCGTCTTCAGACCCTGAACTCCCACTGTCAGAAACTCCCACTGTTTCTTCACTCTCACCATCTTCAGTCTCTGGTTCTGTGTTTTCAGAATCTGCCATTGGTTCTGCAGCAGAATTGTTCTTCTGATTTTTAACACTAAACTCGACTGTTTCCTTCTGAACCTTTGAATTTTCCACCTTTCTGTCTTTGTACAGTTCTGCTTCATTGAATTCTGCATGCTTGCTTCGGACTACCTTTCTGTTTTCAGAATCCCAAAGCCTATAGCCCATCTTATCACCTCCATATCCAATGAAAATGTACTTCTTTGCTTTAGCATCTAACTTGTCACCTTCAGGATTGATATCATAAGCACTACACCCGAAGATTCTCAGGTGATCGTACTCAACTGCTTTACCCTTCCATTCTTCTTGAGGAATCTTGAAACCCAACGGTACTGAAGGTCCACGATTGATAAGATAGGCTGATGTGTTAATTGCATCAGCCCAGAACATCTTTGGGAGCCCCGCATTCAGCCTCATACTTCTGGCTCTCTCACATAATGTTCTGTTCATCCTCTCTGCAACCCCATTCTGCTGCGGAGTTCCTGGAACTGTGTTTATCATCTTGATCCCTCTATCAGCACAATAATCTGCAAACTCCTTGCTGATGTATTCACCACCGTTGTCGGACTTCAAGCACTTAACCTTCAAATCAGTTTCAAGTTCAACAGCAGATTTCCATTTCTTAAAAGTATCGAAAACTTCAGATTTATGTTTAAGAAAGTAAACCCATACCTTGCGTGTTGAATCATCAATGAAAGTCACAAAGTAACGAGCTCCACCAGGTGAAGCTACTGATGTCGGTCCATACACATCTGAATGGATCAGCTCCAACTTCTGAGTTTTTGGTGCTCTCCCTTTCTTTAGAAAAGCAACCTTCTTTTTCTTCCCGAGAATGCACGGTTCACAGAATTCAAACTCGACATGCTTTAATTCTGGAAGCTTTCCCTTGGCAACAAGCATCTTCATCCCCTTTTCACTCATGTGACCGAGTCTTTGATGCCATAACTTAGACTTACTCGGCTCACTAGACACTGCATTTACCCCGTCAGTTGGTACTTCAACCATGTACAAAGTGCCTCTCTTCTTTCCTCTAGCGACAACCATACTGCCTTTGACAACTTTCCATTGTCCTTTACCGAAGTAAACATCATATCCCTGATCATCAAGCTGACCGATGGATATTAACATCCTCTTCAAACCCGGGATAATCCGAACATCTTTCAGGATCCAGATTGTTCCCAATGATGTCTTCAACTCTATGTCTCCAATCCCTGTAATGTCTAGACTGTAATTATTAGCCAAACGAACTTTACCAAAGTTACCTGTTCGTAGATTCTTCATATTCTTCGTGCTAGACGTAGCATGAAATGATGCTCCTGAATCCATAATCCAGTCTTCAACAGTATTTTCGACACAGTAGATAAGAGCATCTTCTGAGTCTGAGGCTGTGGCAGCATTTACCTCCTGTTTATCTCTAGAAGGTTGTGTGCACTGACTTCTGAAATGACCAAATTCCTTACAGTTCCAACACTGTATATCTTTTCTTGGCTTTGCAGGTCTCGACTTGCTTCTTCGTTTAGACTTCGACCTTCCCCGGTTTCCTCCTCTATTGATATTTCTCCCTCTTCCTTCAGTACTGAGCAACGAGCTTGTTTCTCCAGAATTCCTCCTTCTGGAATCCTCATTCAGTATCAAATCCCGAACCTTACTGAATGTGAGTGTCTCAATCGATCCAGTGATTGCTGTGATCGTTCCTGACCAGCTGTCAGGTAATGATGACAATAATAAACAAGCCTGTAATTCATCATCTATTTTAAAATTCACCGACGACAAACGTGTCAAATGAGATTTAAATAGATTAATATGCTCAGTGACAGTACTTCCCTCTTTCATTCGAGTGTTGACTAACTCCCGAATTAGGAACACCTTATTTGCGGGAGACGGCTTTTCGTACATGTTGGTCAAAGCTTCCATAATTCCACGCGCCGTGGTTTGCTCCATAATGTTATACGCAACATTCATGGACAATGCGAGCCGTATCGTTGACATCGCCTTCTTGTCAATCAATGCCCAATTATTCGGTACTGGTGTAGGAGGAGGTTCTAGAGCAGAATCTAACTCCTTCTGTATAAGCAAATCTTTAATTTGCATCTTCCACCATCCAAAATTTTTCCCATCAAATTTATCAATCTTAATTTTACCGTCTTCTTCCATTAATAACAAATTAACAAATAACTACTAACCAAACAGGTTCGTACTGCTAAGTGGTAATTTATGGAAGTAATATACGAAAGCAAGAAAACTTATCTTTTTCGAGCTTTGAACGACGATAAACAACCAAGTTGTGAATGATGGAGACCTTGTGAAAAAGTGCAGGGGCCTCTTTTGTCAATAAGAAGAACTTGATTTTTTCTTTCAAAAAAAAAAGAAAGGAACACCACGTGCTTTCTTCTCCACTTTTAAAAAAACTTTATGCTCCTTTTCTTTCTTCTCTGTGAGCAGACCACCAAAAAAGAGATCCAAAACCACTCTCTCTCTCCAACACACATTCACATCTCACAACCGCACCCCAAAATCAACCCAACAGCAAGACCAACTCCGAACAGCAGCAATAACTATCAAAATCCGGCAAACCTTGCCGGAATCGAACCTGTACGGCGGCGGTTTCCTGGAGCAGAACCAATTCGATCAACAATTAACCTCCAATTGGCAAACAATAAGCAGCAGCGGTTGTTTTTGTTGCTGTCGGCGGCGGAGTCGTGTTGCGGTTCCGGTGGAGGGTCGTGTTGCTTGAGCAGCGACAGCGGCTCGGCGGCGGTGGCGCAGTGGCGGTCGGCGGAGGCGGCAGGCGGCTGTTGGTTCAGAAAACCTTGAACCGCAGCTTCTTAAACCGGTAAGTCTTCTGCTTCTTCTTCACCTCTGTGTTTAGTTCGTGTGAATCAAAGAACCTGTGGCTCTGATACCAGTTGTTAGGTTATCACGACACACACAAACACAAACACGATGATTTACGTGGTTCGGTCTAAGCTGACCTACGTCCACGGGGTAACTGGAAGCTTGTATTTCTTTGAGATGTTTGTATGGGATACATTTACAGATACAAATCAGTCCTATTTATAGGACAACAAAGAAGAAACCACTCAGAAAACAAATTGCCTGGAAACATGGATGTCTAAAGCCACAGAAAATGGATGTTTCTTCCTTTTCCTTTTTGACCAATTTGTTTGCCACTACTGAATTTGTGGCTTCACCTACTCAACATACAGGAGCCAGTCCCGTGGTGCATGCTGTTTGCGAATGATATTGTGTTAATATCATAATCTAAAAAGGTACTTAACGAGAGGCTAGAACAGTGAAGAGCGGCACTAGAGCCTAAAGGGTTAAGAATAAGTCGCTCTAAGACGGAATACATGCATTGTAGCTTTACTGGAGAGAATGAAGAGGACATCCAAATCACTATTCACGGTCTAGCGGTCCCACAGACGTCTAGGTTCAAATACTTGGGCTCGTACGTACAGGAGGACGGAGAGATACATAGTGATGTAATCCACCGGGTTTAGGCAGGATGGTGCAAGTGGAGAGCAGCATCAGGAATTTTGTGTGATAAGAGGTTCCCAGCAAAATTAAAGGGAAAACTATTTAGAGTGGCAGTACGTCCAGCTGTGTTATACGGAACAAACTGTTGGGCCATAAAGAAATCGCACGAGCGACAATTAGAGGTCGCGGAAATGAGAATGCTGAGGTGGATGTGTGGACACACAAGACTGGATCGGATAAGGAACGGCGTGTTTCGACAGAGGCTAGAGGTCTGTATCACGGATAAAATACGAGAGGGAAGATTAAGATGGTTTGTGCACGTGAAGAGGAGACCGATGTCAGCGCCTGTTAGAGCAGTAGAGAACATCACCCTAGAGGGTAGGAGGAGTAGAGGAAGACCTAGGTTGACTTGGGACGAGAAAATTAGGCGAGATATGATAGAGTTGCACCTCTCAGAGCACATGATCGAGGATAGAAGTGCGTGGAGGCGTAGAATTAAAATTAAGGACTACTAGTGGGACCTGTGGGTAGGAAGAGTAAAGGAAGACCTAATGTGTTACCCCATGCGTGAGGTGTAGGTAATCGACATTTGCCCTCTATAGGTGAAATACGTTGCTTATTTGATGTATGCACTATTTTCGAGTGGTACGCTTATGGGTATGCTTATGCTTATGTGATATACGTTATGCTTATCAATGTACTTAAAAATATGCCTATGCTTGTTTTAAACCTTTATATGATATATACCTATGTGTTGCATGCTATATAATATGCTTGCTATCGCTATCGTTCTCGAGTCGGGGGTCTCTTTGGAAGCGGTCTCTCTATCTCTCTAGATAGAGGAAAGATTCGCCACCACCTACCCCCCCTCCCCGACCCTGCTTTTTAGTGGGATATACTGGGTATGTTTGTTTGTTTGTTTGTTTGTTTGTTAGAACAGATAAATAAAACAAAGACGTGAAACCTATAATTTAGATTATATTCAGCAATTAAGAAGTTGGCATTCAGTGAGGCAATATTGTTTTTGCGATTTAGTGTTTTTTTAAGGCGTGATGGTTTTTGGTGTGAATTTGAAAAGGCTTTGATTTATGGGTGTTCCACTAGTTTGACTAGCGAAGTCGCCTATGTGGCAGATGCTTCCACTCTTCCGGGGGGTGGCATGGAGGGGTGTTGAGGTGGAACTAGAAACCATCTGCCACGTAGGCGACTTCCGCTAGCCAAAGCAGCAAAACACCCATAAACCAAAACCCTTTCAAATTCACACCAAAAATCATCACCCTTCAAAAACAACACTAATTTGAAAAAAAAATTCGCAATATTTATCTGTAAAACTTCAGCATATTTCTCAGCAAGAAAAAACAGGGTATGACTAACAACACTGACAACCCAAAAATATAACTAGAACATATTCATGCATCTGTGCACATCTATCTCAGAAAATCAGCATCTTCCTAACAGAATTGTTATATAGCAGGGACAATGACTACAATTTGCAGAGAATAGTTGGGTTAGTCGTAACCCTAGATCTGGTTACTGCTAGTTGATCAGAATGTGTGAAGGGTATATAGTAGACAGATGATAGCAAAAACAGAACTCAACAGGCAAAGGAAATTATAATATTGTATTATTTTGGTTTATATTAGTTGGAAGTATCAACAGTATGACATGCGCGTCATGCACTGCACGCACCAAAACGATACCAGATGCATCTAGGTACTAATAAGATGACAAAGAGAATTTTCATTTCATAAAACTACTGAAATAAGTCCAATGAATGAAAGGAGTGATGAAACACGTACTTTCCATAAAAGTTGCAGCACATCAGCATCAATTTTACCAGGAACTTTGGTGGCAAATATTCTTGCTATTTCAAGAAGGATAACAGCCATACCAGGAGTAGCCTGTAAGGGGAGACAAAGAAGAGTATTACGAGAGTATCACACATCAATGAGAAAAAAACATGAGCAGAATATTAAATTTGACTAAAGTAAAACCTGAAAGCATGTATGGCAGTGTTAATAGAGAAAGATGATTGCAAGAAACACATGTTAATAAGAGAATCATTCAATAGAACATGTTAATAGTTAGCCATGGGAACTATTTTCTTGTAATTTAACTTTGCTCCCAAAAGATGAAAAGAAGGCAACCGAAGGCAAGATGAAAAAGTCAACAAAAGTATATTGTGGTATTTAGTTATATTAATATAACTACTACAAACATTTCCACAAAAAAGAATTTTAATTGAAACTCATGAAGCAGGTTACCTTTTTCTTATCTAGTCCTAGTTTACCTCAGCAAAGTAATCAGTCTATTTGTAGTTGGTCCCTCTGACCTTTCATTGAACACAAGAAAGGAGGCAAGTTAAACTTTATTGGATGCACTTGATAGTAGCTTTTCAAAAATAAGTGGTTGAGCTAATTATAATACATTTTGTGTGTAAGAGAGCATCTACATACTCCATTTGAAACATCCATTTCACCCCACATTTTGTATTTATATGAAAACATTCCAAATAATATTTTTGTGCTTTCCCACTGAAAAGCAAATGTCTACTAATGTTTCTGCCATTCAATTAGCAGCGTGAACCAGGGCTTACAAATAAATACAGTCAAACAGTGCAGGACTATGCCTGCCTGCTTGCCTGTCCTGCTGCATAGGGCCCGCGCTCACACACATTTATATATGAGGTATAAGATATACCGTCATCTCAGAAAAGACAAGAAACTAGATTCATTACATGCTTGATCATATTATTGGAAGAAGCTATAGAGTCGATTACAAAAAGTACTAGTTTGAAAGGCTCGTTGGAATTGAGCAACTGAAATTAAGCAAGAGAAAATGATTAAAAAAAAATTTAAACAAATCATTGTTACAACGTGCCAGTATCCAGGTACCTTAAAACGAGCATGCAAGGTGAGCAAAACATCATTTAGCAATGTGGCTGCCCAAGAAGGATCAGAAATCTCTGACGCGATCAACAATTCCAGTTCATGAAAGGACTCCTGAGGACTTTGCATCCATATCAATGCTTTAATCACCATAGCACGGACGTAAACACATTCACATGCCACAGTTGTTCGAACCACCTCCATTAATGAGGCCAATAAACTCCTAATTGTGTCCTCGTTCTCTGCCAAATCCATGAGAATAGAAAGCATAGGAGACTCAAAATGTGAGCAACAACAAAAAAGATGTAAGATACCATCAAATCAGCTTCTAACAACATTTTACTGCACCAACATTTCATAACAAAACAAGTTAATAAAAAGATACAAGGGCGGAACTACCTTGAGGAGGGTGTCAACCGATACCATTCTTTTTTCGGTTTCAAGCAGAACATTTAATATGCGAATTACGAATCACACTGGTCTTTTTTTACGTGACACCATTGTTTCGGGGAAAATATAACTACGACCCCATTGTCCATTGGTCTTGATCTAAAAATTATATAACTTTTTTTGAAAGTTATATAAGGAATTAAAAAGTTACGTAAAAATTTAAAAAAATATATTTGTGTTAGTTGTGTAGATTGTAGAACACTAGAATCAAAAGTCCAAATCCCTATCAGATTTTCTAATACCCCCATTTCCTAAAACCGCATATTCTCAAAAAAAATTCTAATATTAAAACAAACAAACAAACAAACCCAGTATATCCCACTCAAGAGCAGGGTCTAGGGGGGTAGGTGGTGGCAAGTCTTTCCTCTATCCAGATAGGTAGAGAGACCGCTTCCAGAGAGACCCCCGGCTCGATAACAAAAGCAATAAAGCTAGCAAATCAACATATAATCAAACAAATGATATAGGCTATATGATATATGATACCGCACCCATTAATATCATCAAAAAGAAATATAAAATGAACAAGCATGCATCAGGGGAGCAGCAAGTTTTCCCTAAAAAGGTCGAAGTGTACTACATATCACAATCCCTTCCTAGCTACAGAAACCACTAAAAGTCCTTAATTTTAATTCTACGTCTCCACTCGCTCCTATCCTCGATCATGTGCTCAGAGAGGTGCAAGTGTACCATATCTCGCCTAATTATCTCTTCCCAAGTCAACCTAGGTCTTCCTCTACTCAAAAAATTCTAATATTAGAGGAGATAAATGTTTGTCAACATGAATTGTATATTTGATCTAGCAAAACATGGTGGAAACAAAGAAACATATTGGATACTTTTTGGTTTATCGTTAGGTGAAGTTAACATTAGTTCCATTAATTGCACCGCTAGTGTTAGGAGATGTTTTTATTCGATGGAGAATGTGAAGACAATAACATTTCCTATAAAACTGAGTTTTTTGGCAAAAGTTATCATTCATAATGTGATGAATCAGTTTCAAAACATGAAAACTTGTAGTGAAGAACTATAAAAGGTATTTTCTTATATTTCAATGACATTGTATTTTTATTGTGTGTATTTTTCTAGTGACAATGGCTTTTATTTGGTGACCCGACCCGAAATTATGACGTCTTGGTTACTCAGTAGTTAGAATTCAAGAACCGAAAAATACTGACCATAGGAAAAAGATTTCTGGTTCCATCACTAAAAAGATATCCATTAAAGCACTTATTTCTCTAAGATAGAAGGACGGGCCAAGTTTCCTTTCAGATCATATTTTACAATGCTTCATTCAAGGAGCCCTAATATTTTAATGTGTAGTTTACACCCAAGTTAGTGTTCAAGTTTTTTGTACTAGTTATCATGTTCAACAATTAAAATCTTTCTTCAAATGACTGTGGTCAGTGGACACTTGATATGGGATCTCACACAACTCCTTTCAGTAGTTCTATATTCAGACTTCAAATTTGTTGAAGATTGTTTTCTTCAAATTTAGCCAAACAAATTAAAAAAAATAACCATTAAAGCACATGCATGCCAGTCACCTTCGGATTCAGAGGTCCCATGATCCCAATCATTGCTCTTGGAAAATGTACTGACAGCATCTCCTTCTATGTTCAATACACCCAAAGCAAAAGCAGCTGCCCTACTTTTCCCCATCTCTTGCACCACTCTAGCTGCTGCATGCAGTACAGGGCGGGAGGAACTACGGAAAGAAGTTTTCAACCTGAAAAGAGGAAAACAGAAAAAGGTTTTCCGATTTTAAAGTAGAATTAAAAGCTGGTAGATATTTGATTTCTAACTCTAACCAGGCTGGACCAAGCATTTAATAATATCAAAAACGTGTGTTATAGCTGTGTATACCCAAACTACAATATAATATGTGATAGATATAAGAAATGAAATTTTCTTAATAATAAGGGAACCTTCTCATGACAAGTTTGATTAGGAGCTGCGGACATTTTTTCTTTGAAGATTTATCTGTTTTGTAAGGTACTTTGAGATATTCTCTGGTCAAGTTGTACCATCCAAGAGCTCGTACCTCCATCCTATAGTGGAGAAATATTAGGCAAAAAGTTAGCACAATGATGCTTAAATTAAATATTAGTTTCTGCTTATCAATCAAAAAATGGACAACGATACTCAGATATAAACAAAATGATTTAGTGCCATATGACTAGTTTTAGCATCTTATGTGAAGTATACATCAGCTTTTAATTAAACAAGAATCAAATCAAAAGTAACATCTGCATATACTAACGCAAGTGGATAAAAATGGTGATAAAAGGGCATCAATGACTTCTTGTGTGCAGTTTGTTGTCGATTGCATGAAGATTAATGTATGTGGAGACTTTCTTGTTATGATTTATTTAAGCTTAACTATTATTTAAACGAATTAGGATGTACTTCAAGCAAGTACCTGTCTGAGTTGTCATATTTTCCTAGTGCACAAGTGATAGCCTCAAAACAAACTGTGTCACTGGGATCAATGAGAAGTTGATACAGCAAAGCATTAAACTGGGATTTAATGTCAGGTCTTTCTGTTTTCAGAAGATTGTGCTTTTAGTGCTTGGTAACCATTGCAAAGTTCGTTGATAAGCAAGGATTAAAACATAAGCTATACAGACCATTTAGTGACTTGGCTCGAGATATCGTATGACATAGCCTGGCCAGAGAAACTCTAGCCAGAACATCATGAGAATGTAGAACTTCCTCTAGAGCTCCTGATTCATTTACAATTTACAAATTTTAGCAGGAAAAAGAGAAAAAACTTCAGATTAGTTATAAATGATGATAATGCCAATAAAGAAGATTATAAACATACCACCAGGTTGGACGAGCTTCCCTGCATTGGAAGAAAAAAAAGGATGAAGTTTTAAAAAAATACAGAAACAAAGCTACAAAGAAAGTATTTGAACAAAGCTCACACGTGTTTAGGTTACCTAAAGCCATTGCAACAGCATAAGGATCTTTTGTAGCTAACACAAAGGTCATCTCTAATGCATGCCTAACAGCCACTGGATCAGCAAATGAAGTGCTGCAGTCAATACAAAGTTTCCAAGTTAATTACTTAAAGTATTCTACATACAATACGCCATTTTTAAAATGATGTAATTTGCATCAATGTAGATTACAGAAATGGGTGGCCAATATATTAACCATGCATTCCTAATGAACTCTTAGAACTTCTTAACATGGAGCATATCATTGAATATGCATAACTTGTCTCGAAGATCTATCAGTGAAGAGTTTCCATCAAGGCATGTGCAAATTTATTTTTACAAGAAATCCTATGACATTAGCCTTGTTACATAATCCTATGCCAGCCAGTCCTCTGAAAGATTATAAATTTTGGGGGAGTTTGTTAGATCACCCTCAGCTCTTTAGTCAGTAAATTGTATAAAGTTAATAACAAAGCCTTACATTCTTAAATAATTAAGTGTAGCTGTCGTGAAGTAGTTGGGTGAGTACTGAGCTAAATGCTTATGATAGTTATCAGCATGATAGATTAGGCAAGCCAATTATGTGATTAGAGTTAATTTATATCCTCAGCTCAGGGCCTAAAATTAGCTGTTTCCTGCATCTTTCTAATGCTCGATGTAGGTGTTCCAGGTTGATCAACATAGAAGTTCATTTTGCTGACTCAAAGACGAAGTTGAAGATGGTACTTGAAGCAAAGAGTGGAACCCAGCTTGAGTGACTCGTCTTCTCTGGAACACTTAGTCATACGAAGCATTGATGAATGGCCTCAGTGACTTTGAATTTGCTCCTACCTCCGCCAAGTGGCTTTGAAGAGATTACAGTACAAAAAGATTTGAAAGATTAAATCTTGAATAAGATGAAAGCAAAATCCATTTAAAACACTATGGAAATATGTTTCAAGGTACATTTAATTTAAAAAAAAAACATGGTTTGCACTTAATAAAAACATGTCTTCGCATATAATGCAGGTGGATGAAAGGAATAATAAATCATTACTTAAGAGAAGTATGGTACAATGTTTCTGCATAAGTAAACTGTGTATGACATTCTAGACCGGTAAGAATATGACATGAAATGCTATTGGTAGAAGCATCAAATGCCATTAGGCTTTAATAAATAAGAAAAAAAAAAACTCACCAAACTTCATTTAAATTATCAAGTTTATTAAGCAAACAATGTACTGAGTTTATTAAGCTCGTCAACTCAGGGATTAGTATTAGTAGGTTTCCTATATGTATGTAATGGTTCAATGAAAGAGGAAATGTTTCCAAGCTGATCAAGAAAGGGGATCATTCAGCTAACTCAAAAACAAAGCTGAACATAGTACTGTGTTAGGAACAAAGTGTCATAGCGGAACCAACATACGAACACAAACAAATCTCACGCGGAAAAAAATAAACAACATGAGAATTTAACGTGGTTCGGTTAGTGCGACCTACGTCCACCGGTTGAACTAGAGTTTTCTTTATTATGCTCAGTACAAAGATTACAATGCATACATGGGCATATATAAAGACGCACTTAGGCTTAACCACTTAATGGACAAGAAACATAAATATGGGCCCAAGCCCAAAGCTTTCATAAACCCAACATAATGAGAGATTAGTATTACATTTCTACAAAAAAAAACTATGTGAGCTAATCAGTTCGTGCATTCATACTAACTTAGAGAGTGTGAATTTAGTTATCTTTAAGGAAGTTTGTTTAGTAGAAATTAGTTCTTTCATTATTATGTCAAAAGCTTTATAAATTTTATTTATTCATTAATAAAAACATTAATCATTGAAGAAAGTTGAAAACGTAGATTTTGTTAGGATCAAATAGCTCAAACACACGAACACAAACACGAGAACAATAATCGAAAGCAATAAACAAGACACGAGATTTATAGTGGTTCGGTTACGTTGTGTAACCTACGTCCACTTGGGGCAACTAGGGTTTTCTTTTTATTGAGGTGTTAATTTTTACAAGTACAAGAGATATGTATATATACTAATCTAGACAATTAGGGTTACATCTTTCCTAATTCTGTCTACAGTAAATACCGGGCCCACCCGAGATGGGTCGGAGCCCACAACATAACAATCTCCCACTTGGGCTTCGAGACATCTTCTCTAACCCACCACTTGAATGCGTCAAACACTTCAACCTGCTTCCACCTGAATGCGCAAAGTCTTCAACTGCATTGTCTTGTACTTATAAATAAACCCGAATTGGTTTAGCTCCTCCTAGTTACCCCTCGCCTTCTCAACTATTCCTGAAGGCCAGCTGAAGCCTGCAAAGCTTCAGCTTATCCAGCGTGACAGACTTAGTGAACATGTCTGCTGGATTCTTGTTCCCCTTGATGTTGTTCAACTGGATAGTACCACTGCTAATTAGACCTCTGATGAAATAATATCTGATATGAATGTGCTTCGTCTTCCCATGATGAGAAGGATTCTTTGCTAGTTTAACAGCACTTTCATTATCACAGTACAATGGATACTTAGTCTGTTTTCTGCCTAACTCACCCAGAAAATTCTTCAACCAAACGAGCTCTTTACTAGCCTCAGCGGCTGCCATGTACTCAGCCTCTGTAGTAGAAAGTGCCACGCTCTTTTGGAGCCTAGACATCAACAAATTGCTGTATCATCATAGTGAACACATACCCGTAGTACTCTTGTAGGTCTCATTGCATCCACCCAAGTCAGCATCAAAATAACCTTTGAGAATAGCATCTCTACCCTTAAAACATAATGCCATCTTTGAAGTACCCTTCAAATATCTGAGCAGCCATTTAACTGCTTCCCAGTGTTCTCTCCCCGGATTAGACATAACCTGCTGACAACTCCCACTGCGTGAGCAATATCGGGCCTTGTGCATACCATAGCGTACATAAGACTGCCCACAGCCGATGCATAAGGAACCTTCGTCATCTCGGCTTTGTCTTTCTCTGTCTTTGGAGACTGATCTTTAGAAAGCTTAATATGACTCGCCAATGGAGTATTTCGAGTAGTAGTCTTCTCATCATTCATTCTGAACTTTCTAATATCTTCTGAATGTACTTCTCCTGAGATAAAGTTAAGAACCGTTCTTGTGATCTCTGGTGATGCTCATACCAAGTATCTTCTTAGCTGGACCCAAGTCTTTCATTTCAAACTCTGCAGACAACTGTTTCTTCAACTTGTTAATCTCTGCAATGTCTGACCTGCTATCAGCATATCATCAACATAAAGCAGGAATGATATAGGAACTTTTAAACTTCTTGAGATAGCAACAGTGATCCATCTCACATCTCCTATACCCGTTTCTGCCCATAAAGCCATCAAACTTCAAATACCACTGTCTGGGCGCCTGTTTTAAACCATACAAACTTTTCTGCAGTTTACACACCAAATTTTCTTTTCCTTTAACCTGAAAACCCTCTGGCTGTGCCATGTAGATAGTTTCATCAAGATCACCATGCAGAAACGCAGTCTTCACATCTAGCTGCTCCAAATGTAACTTTTCTGCTGCAACAATACTAAGCACCAATCTGATAGTAGTCATCTTGACCACAGGAGCAAATATCTCACTGTAATCAACCCCGTGTTTCTGTTGAAACCCCTTAGCGACCAATCTTGCTTTGTATCGTTTGTTACCATTGTGATCTTCCTTAACTCTGTAGAGCCATTTATTCTGTAGAACTCTTTTGTCTGGCGGAAGCTTAGTTAAGACCCATGTATTGTTCTTCATCAAAGAGTTCATCTCATCCTGCATTGCATGCTCCCACTGAAGCGAATCTTTCAACTTGACTGCTTCTGAGTAACTTTCTGGTTCACCATCCTCAGTTAAAAGAAGATAATTAACTGAAGGACTGTACCGGGTAGGCTGCTTAGAAACTCTGGTGGATCTCCTGACCCAATGAGATTGGTCTGGAGTCTGTGGATGCTGTTCATCTTCAGAATCTGAACTCCCACTATCAGAAGCTTCAACTGTCTCTTCATCTCCACCCATACCACCATCTTCAAACTCAGGAACTGTATAACAGGTTCTGGGTCTGGTTGTTTCTGAGCATCAACATCAAATTCAACTTGCTCTTTCTGAACCTCTGAAGTGGTTGTGTTTCTGTCTTTGTATAACTCAGCCTCGTTAAATGTAGCATGCTTACTTCTGATCAATTTTCTGTTTTTAAAATCCCAAAGTCTGTAGCCCATACTGTCAAAACCATAGCCAATGAAGGTGTACTTCTTGGCTTTAGCATCAAGCTTGTCACCGTCTTTCACTAGATCATAGGCACTGCACCCGAATACTTTCAAATGCCCAAGTTTAACAGCTTCACCTTTCCACTCTTCTTCTGGTAGCTTGAAACCCAACGGAACAGATGGTCCCCGATTAATTAAGTAGGCAGCAGTATTAATTGCATCTGCCCAGAACATCTTTGGAAGCCCTGAATTGATTCTCATACTTCTGGCTCTTTCATTCAATGTTCTGTTCATACGTTCTGCGACTCCATTTTGTTGAGGAGTGCCCGGGACTGTATAGATCATTCGAATACCATTCTCTGCACAGTAGTTCTGGAACTCTTTGCTGATGTATTCACCTCCGTTATCCGACTTCAAGCATTTCACCTTCAAATCAGTTTCCAATTCAACAGCAGTTTTCCATTTCTTAAAAACATCAAAAACTTCAGATTTATTTTTAAGAAAGTAAACCCATACCTTACGTGTCGAATCGTCAATGAAAGTGACATAATAATAAGCACCTCCCAAAGAAGCAACTGGAGTAGGTCCGAAAACATCCGTGTGAATAAGCTCCAATTTCTGAGCTTTCGGTGGCTTTCCTGTCTTCACAAAAGACACCTTCTTCTTTTTCCCGAATACACACGGCTCACAGAATTCTGATTCGACCTTCTTTAACTCTGGAAGCTTTCCACTGGAGACGAGCATTTTCATACCTTTTTCACTTATGTGACCGAGTCGTTGGTGCCACAGATTAGATTGACTCATGCCACTGGTTACTGCATTTATCCCATCTACTGGAACTTCAACCATGTACAATGTGCCCCTCTTTGAACCTCTGGCAATCACAAGATTTCCTTTCACGACCTTCCATTGTCCCCCACCAAACATGACATCATATCCTTCACAATCCAACTGCCCAATAGAAATTAACTTCTTTCTGAGACTTGGAATGACCCGAACATCTTTCAAGATCCATGTGGTGCTCAATGGAGTTTTCAAAACAACATCCCCCATCCCTGTGATATCAAGAGCATGGCCATTAGCTAAGTGAACTTTACCAAAATTTCCTGTTCGTAGATTCTTCATCGACTTCGTGCTAGATGTAGCATGGAACGATGCTCCTGAATCCATGATCCATGACTCTGTAGAATCTTCAACACAGCAGACTAGAACATCGTTAGAATTATCTTCAGCCAGATTAACTTCCTTTTTGTCTTTAGAACTAGATGGTTTAGGGCATTGGCTTCTGAAGTGACCATGTTCTTGCAGTTCCAACACTGGATGTCTTTCCTGGGCTTTGACTGACTTCTTCTTCTAGACTTTGAACGACCCCTGCTACTACCCCTTTCTTTTCCCCTACCTCTTCCTTCAGTACTCAACAGAGAACTAGATGGTTCACCCGAATTTTTCCTTCTAATGTCTTCCCCGAAAATCAAATCACGGACCCCATCAAAGGTGAGCTTAGCAGTACCACATGAACTACTAACTGCAGTAACTGTCCCTGACCAACTTTCAGGCAACGACGATAACAATAACCGGGCTAAAATTTCATCATCAAACTTGATATCAACAGATAACAAGCGAGAAATAATGTTATTGAAATCATTGATATGAGAGGAAACTGAACCGCCTTCTTTCAATCTGGTGTTAACTAGCTGTCTGATCAGAAATACTTTATTTGATCCAGACGGCTTCTCGTACATATTTGATAGGGCTTTCATCAAACCGTGAGTAGTAGTTTCCTTCACTATATTGAACGCAACGTTCTTTGCTAGTGAGAGTCTGATAACAGCAATTGCTTTCCTGTCCAACGTCCTCCATTCTTTATCAGTCATATCTTCCGGTTTCTCCTCATCCAAGGCTGCCATCAAATCCTTTTGACATAGCAGATCCTCAATTTGCATCTTCCAAAACCCAAAATCATGTCCATCAAACTTATCAATCTTTGTTCTCCCGTCGTCAGCCATTATTCCAACCTAAATGCTCAACAATCGAGTCAAAACTGAAAACAGTGCCAAACACAACTTTGGCCGGCTGCCTGAACTTGTGTGTTGTTCTATTGAACACTGTTTTTATGAGATCAGTTTCAAAAAATTGAGAGCAATCGGCTGTAACAGCACCTTCAATTTAAATACTACTGAACCAACAGCAAACAAAACAAACAACAGCAGCTATTTCAACCAACACTAAACCAACAGCAAACAAGGCAAAACAGCAGCTATTTCAACCAAAGAACCGAACCAACACACAGAACAAACAGCAGCAGCTGTTTCCAAGGTCGCAGGGGGGAATCCCGGCGGCGGTCGGCGTCGGATTCCAAAATCGGCGGCGGCAGCGGCGGTTTGAAGCTGGGTGGTGTCGCGGAACCCTAATCGGGGTTTGGCTGGCGGTGGCGCCTGAACCCTAATCGGGTTAGGCGGCGGCTGGAAAGGGCAGAGGTGGGTTCGCCGGAACCCTAATCGGGGTTGGCGACGGCGGTCGAGGGCTGAGGTGGCGTCGCCGGAGCTCTAATCGGCGGCGGAGGCGGCGGTCAAAGGCTGTTGACTGAGCGACTGCAGTAAACCCTAATCTGGGTTGGGCGGTGTTTGTACTGATTCAGCAAGAACAAGAGCCTAAACTGGCTCTGATACCAGTTGTTAGGATCAAATAGCTCAAACACACAAACACAAACACGAGAACAATAATCGAAAGCAATAAACGAGACATGAGATTTATAGTGGTTCGGTTACGTTGTGTAACCTACGTCCACTTGGGGCAACTAGGGTTTTCTTTTTATTGAGGTGTTAATTTTTACAAGTACAAGAGATATGTATATATACTAATCTAGACAATTAGGGTTACATCTTTCCTAATTCTGTCTATAGTAAATACCGGGCCCACCGGGCCCACCCGAGATGGGTCGGAGCCCACAACATAACAGATTTCACCATTGAAAATGTGTTGATTAGTGTGTAAGTCCTTGTTCTCTAACCACAATACTTGTTCAGCTTGAGAATAATCAAGCCAAAAAGAAGTTGAAGTCTCTAGTTGGGCACTTAAGTAGCTTGAAACTTCTTTTTTCGATTTCTTTCAAGTTAGAGAACCAAAAATTTAAAATATTTATTTAGAGGTGATAAAGATTACAATTACAAGAGACCTATATTTATAGATTTGGGATTAGGGTACAACCCTCTAAGTTAGCCGACACAAACAAGTGAGGGGGCAATAAGCTCACTTATTTACTTATTGACGTGATTTCTTCACCTCTTCACTATATATTCAAAAACTATCAACAAAGGCTGCCAAATGGCAAGCCTCCACATCCCAACATGCAAAGAATATCAGAATATGTAAACACTACAAAGGACCATAGTGGATGACAATGTTGTATAACTCTGTATATTAAATGATTTTTTAATTGATAAGTCAATATATATCTTGCATGTAGATATTTCGGAAATGAAAGAGATCTCAAAATAAAAAATGACAAACCAACCCCTGCACGACTCGATGGAGAAAAACAGAATTGCCTAGATCCAGAGGAAGTCTTCGCAAGGCACTTAGAGCAGCATATTGCAGATTACTCCCAATTATTGACTGATGATTCAATCAAAATATAGAATAAGCAAACAACACATCAAATATTAAAATTACTAAAACATTTATGAACTTCAGTTTGCTCATGCATGTTAAGTGTGTCCATAAGAAGAAACAAAAGATGTGCATTAACTTTCCCATCAAAAGTTAAAGATGGTTTACATTTGTTGATATTGCAGACTAATAGAAGATTAAAGCATGTTACGATACAAGGACATGAGTGAAAATATAAATTTAGACGAAAGCAGAGATATAACACAACCACCGAATTTGCTTACTCACACATAAGAAAAGTGGTATGATCAAGCCCTCCTCAATAATGTATCTCAGAGATCCTCATAGTATATTCTCATCTCTAATTTGTGCTTTAAGTAGTGCACTGAATGACTCATGGATTGAGAACTCATAATGTAACTTTTGATATAAAAAAAAATCCATTGACAAAGCTATGCTTCAACAAGCTTTGAGAAACCTACTATAGATAATGTTTGTGGTGAAATAATTTTGCATTACGTAACTAATATATATATCATCATGTAAACTAAATAATATAATAAACAAAAATCTATTTAGGTCCTGCAACCTAACCTAGTGATATTATTGGTGATACCCTTGCATGTCTTCTATGCTAATCTACAACTATAAATGTTCAGTTGAGATTCATGTTAATTTCCAAAGATACCATATATAGTTATACATACATTATATACTATTTAGTATAATTGTTACCTCTATGTTCTTTCTTTAGTTGGTTGAGACCCTAACTTGTATTAAACACAATAGAGAAAAGTCTCTTAACACTGGACTATCACTTTAATATATCTTGTTATATTACACCATTGAGAGTTACTTATTTTTAGCAAATTTCACATTCATGCTCACCTGCTGACATCATTGCTTGCACGCTTGCTAATTCTAGAAGTTCAAAAGCCTATAGATATCACTAATTGCACAACAATTTTCATGCATGAGGCACAGTCTATCCTTTTGCACTCCCTCACACTCTTCCACTCTCCCTATATCAGTGAATGAGCTAATTACTAAAGGCCTATGCAAGCTAGAAATTTTCATGCTGATTCTAAAAGTTCAAAAGATCAAATAAACTTCTCTACATCACTAATTGCATAGCAACGTCTACTGTGAAGCCTTCTCATATCACAGTTGTGAAGGCTAAAAGATCAAATAAACTTATCTTAGAATAATAACTATATGCCTTCTCCATCATGCTACTTTCCAACATCTTAACAACTCCACTTCTAAACAAGATGTCTAGAAAAGTAAGAAACTGTAATAAGCCACTAATGATCCTGAAATGATAGCATGGATCAAAACATTAGTTACCAAGGAATTAAAGGTATAAACTGGAAACTTCCTTTTGTGCATTCTGGAAAAATCCAGGAGAGACGTGCACAATATTATCCATGACAACAAATAATCAGTAAGTGTAACTTCTAAACAAACATAATAAAATAAAATAAAAAACAACATTCTTTCTACCAGCAATAAGAGAGTTTCTTATAATAAAAAAAAGCCAAGGCCTAATGGCCTAGTGGTATTAGTGATCCCCCTCCCAAAGTGGTGTGGGTTCAAATCCTGGCAAGTGCAGGTTGATTAGGTGGTATTTAGTAGTAAGAAATATTTTTGTTCAGGAAAAAAAAGCCAAGTCTGCCCAAATAGGCAGCAGCAGGAACATAAAAAAAGCAGGAAACTAAACCTGTCAGCTCTACCAATCTGGGAAATCAGAAAGTGGCATGTCTTATGCTACAATCAATACGCATGAATTGCGAAAAATGCTCAAGCAAAATGAAACTATGGTCAGCCGCACTTACCTCCTTACTTGCCCCAAAGATGCCCTTCTTGCGCATATCTGGTGCATCAGCAACCTGATTAATACATGTCAGCCACAATATCAATTTTCATTCAATACAACCAAGGGGTTTGGTATATATTTGTATACCGATAATGAAGAATACATGGGTTATATGTAAGATAAAATGTTATGTTTTGGCACCCTATACTACGGATATTTACCAAACGGATACGGAGACTAATACGTGCAAGCAATATAAAAAGTAGATTTCATGGTATAAGGTAGTGTTTATAGTATGGCTGTCACACAGAAACAAGTTTAGGATACATGTTGAATGAGATACAACAGGATAAAGGTAAAAAGGAGCATGCATCCAAAATAAATATTCCAAGTTTCTTATAAAATAAAGCAATGTAAACATGAGAAATAATATATCATGTAGATACCTTAAAGAACTATGTACTAAAAGACACGGAATGGTATGAGCAGACCTTCTCAAGAATACTGAAGATAATTCCGTACAACTTCGACAAGATTTCAGAACTCGTTGAAGGTGCATACGTAAGAGCTTTGAGGGCTTGAAGCCTTCGTGTGTGAACTTCAAAAAGAGATTGCATCATCATCACTCAAAGAGTCGGAGATAGACAAAACATCCAGTTCTTTCCACCAATTACACTTCGAATTAAACAAATTGAAAAGGAAAAGAAACCCTGGAAACCTTTGGCCCATATTTATCCACTCAGAGGAGGAATAAAGGAAATTATCTTAAATAAACCATGACTATGAGAGCCATCAAAAATCGTCATGCAACATAGTCTTAAAATTATCAAACACACCATGCCCCTAACAATTAAATTGTCAAAACATAAACCATTAAAGGTTACTTTCACACTTAAATGTCCCTCCACATTGAGCATTTTATATGACCTCGAAGATAATTTCTCAACAGTACACATGGCTCCAAAGCCAAAGGATTTTTAGTATATCATGTAGAGGCCATGGGAAAACTAGTAATGAATGGTCTCTGTTGATTCTAGCTTAATCATTTAAATTCAAGATTACTAACATGTAAGGGCATGCATTTCACTGCAGGTTTTAACCATCATGATGTTAGTGTTCTGGACATGTTTTTTATGGTATCTTTAAGTTAGATCTGCATTCAAGTGTGTATGGTATATCTAGGTCGTAAGGGATTGGGTTTATCACAAAGGTCAATTGTACTATTTCTTCAGCTATGTTGAAGACCAGATTTATATACCAAATCTTTTTGCCAAAAGGTAAGGACTTCAAAAACCACCCTGAGTACCAAACTGCATACTCGTATTGGCACATCTACTAGATCCTGCCCTAGTCTGGTTGCTGAGGACTTCTATAACTAGACACACCCCTTTCCCCCTAACTATCCAACAAACAATATCAAACATGTGTTTTAAAGCCCATAATAGTTTAATGAAAACTATTATCATCCCAACAATCAATAATCAAGCTCTAGATGAAAGTTTATAATCAATTGAGGAATAGATGAAAGTAAACTAAAAGGGATTTAAGCCAAGTAACTGCTTACAGTCTGCATCTGTATTTAGGGCCTCAGCAGAAAGCCAGTCTACAATGACTGGTACAACATCAGCTCGAGTAACCCCACCAACAGCATCAATGTCAGCTAAAGCATCCCAATTAGGTGTTGGAATCCCACCTCCTGAAGTTAAGCCTTGAGCACCATTATCTGATAATATTCTGGCCAAGTAATAGTAGACATAACGTAGAATAGTCCTATCCTCGCATTGCTGACCAAGCTACATCATGAATTACCAAAATGAAAAGATGTATCAGATTTGTTCTTAATCACAGTGTAATATTTTCAAATCAGGGACCCAACGCAGAAAACTTTTAATCACTAAATTCATAAGAGAAACAAATCAGATAATTTTCATGACTAAATTACAGTATGTAAAATACCAAAACAAACACTCAATGAACTAAAGCAAGAAAGTAAAGATAACTGATATCATCTTTAATTGGTGCATTATGCCCCTATGATTATTTGACTAAAATTACAGTATGATCATACATCAAAATAATCATATCAGATGGAAACTTTAAGGATAATGTAAAATACCAAAACAAACACTCAATGAACTAAAGCGAGAAAGTAAAGATAACTGATATCATCTTTAATTGCTGCATTATGCCCCTCACATTAATAAGAGAAACAAATCAGATAATTTTCATGACTGTAACTAAAATGTCCATGTATTTATCACATAGGCATCAGGAAACAATTAACCATCTATCCTTCAATATCTAAAACTCATGATCATGAAAATATTTCAAGTGTGATCATTTGAAAATAAAAAATGTTAGGTAGTGCATGAGGTTAATTGGGTTAATTGGGTCACTTTGGGTAAACTAGCTAAAGTCACGGGGTTATTGTTGTAATCTTTTGTATTTGGTTGGTGTTAATTGTTAATCATCTAACTGATGATAGTTAGTTAGAGTTAGTTGTATTAAGATGATATATAATCATCTTTCTCTGTTGTATTAGATTGATTCAATTTCTTCCTTGTAATCATTTTCTTCTTTGAGATAATAAGATCTTCTATGTGAGAATACTCTTGATCAATCTCTGGAGTTGATCAACAGAAAAGATGTATAAATTCACACCATGAGAAGAGAAGGCGCCAAAGACGGGTCAACAGAGTTATAGGCTGCAAGTTTTGGGAATACATGATGCACCAACTCCCTTTGAGACTTTTTCTGTACAAAGTAAGAGAAACTGAAATAATGATTACCCAATCAAATGTTCTATGTGTTCAATAAAAATTCAGGTACTTTAACTTCTAGAATACTGAAACCTGCTCAAAGTGTAAATGGATAAAATCTTTAATCGATTTTCTAATTAATTCAGTTAAAGTTCTTACTTGATCAGATGAAGCTGCTAGTTCATGGATACTTCTTGCAAGTTGTGCATAGGAAACAGGCTGCATACAAGATAAGAATAAGAGACAACAGTCAATTTACTCAATGATGTAATCTTTGATTAAACTAACAAATATACATAAGTATGATAAACTTAATACTAATAGTGAAACATAAAAAGGTTAAAAACGCTGAAAATTTTAAGCACTACCTCACTTGCATCTTGGGTCCCAAATTTTTACTTCTTCTCATGTATCCCATGCCTCAATAAGACAATAATAGGCATGGCGATCTGTAATAGGCTCAGTTGCCCAGCATTAAGCCTAACTACACAATGTTCATACATAATATTTGTTTTAGGCAGAGTTACAACAGTTATTTAAACTGGCGTAGCGGACCAAGATTCAATTTTATTAAAACAAATCATGTGTAATTAGTAGCAACCTAGGCCACATGCCCCTACGGCTTACTCACACACCCTCTAATCTTACTCTATAACTTTTGACTCTTAGTTTTCTACACACTTTGATACTATTAGGCCACATGCCCCACAATCTACACTAGCAAAAGATTAAATAAACCATGTGTAAATTAGTAGCAAGCTAGACAACCACCTAGGACCCATGTTTTAGAGGGGGCCGGATTATTTTATATCTCCGTTGAGGTACGACAGGTCAATTATTATATTAAAAAAAGTTATACAAACTTAATAATCACATGGTATTTAGTAGTTAAATAAGACAAAAAGACAGTTTTGGGAGGCCCCACTGCCTCTACTACTAAGAGGTCACTCGATGTCTTAGTAGTTACATGTTCCAGAGGGGTTATTTTTCCCCTCATGGCCCTCGAAATCTCGAAGACGGCCCTGTTTCCTGATAACTACCCAAACAACTAAATCGAAAGAAAAAAAAAAGAAAGAAAATGTGTGATAGTTGAAGAAATCAAATGTAATATAATACAGTATTAGACCTTTTTCCCATCGGGTATACAAGCAGCTGCTTTAGCAGCAGATACGGCATCGTTTTGGATCTGCATCAAAGATCTCTTCGACCTCCGATCCCCCATCGTCACTGTCTGTATAGCCGATTTCTTACACGGTAACGAAGCACTTGCCGTTGTGTAAGAATTTGTGGATGTCGATTTCGGATCAGAGTTTATCAAATCGATCCCGGAGGCGTCCTGTAACAACAAATTGAACTGATACTTCAGTTTTCTCATAGAATTTCTCGATTCAACTTTTGATTTTGAGAACTCATGAAATGAGAATATGAGATGACGTGTTGATGAAATAAAAGCATGATAATGAGATTGTGAACGTAGGGTTTACCGCCATGGAATAGTGTAGGAATAGTTGTGGTTTGTTCAGTGTAACGGTTGAGGAAGAAGACGATGGTGATGAATCTCCGTTTGTGCATGTGCATCTTGTCTGCTTTGCTATCGTCTTTGGTTAACGGGTCGGTAACGAGACTTGGTAATTTGGTACCCAAAAGTTCGAGAATTTTTAGGGGTTTTTTGGGATTCCTTTGGCTTTACAAATTGTTTTTTTGTTTATTTATTTTTTTAACTATGAAAATACTAAATTTGATGATTGAAAAATGTATTAGCTTTCTTTTTGCAAAATGATTAAAACATTTTATTTGTATTGCTATATGTGATATTTTAACGTATACAGATTTACCTACACATGTCCATGTTGTTAAGAACCACGCCTAATAGCCACAAATTTCCTCCATTTGAGTGTCTCATTCACGGTGATCTTTAAATGTAAGTTGTTTTTAGAATTGTTGGTTTAAGTGTAAGATGTTTTTAAAATTGGTGGTAAAATGATTTTGTGAAAATGATGTGTAAAAAGTTGATGTGAAACTGACTAAACTTGTTTGTGAAAAAAGTGATAAGTTAACGTTCGAGACTTGTACTAATGCCTAGTTGTTTATGTTAAAAATCCATCCAAGACAAGTATCATGCTAGTGAACTAGCGGTTTTTGAAATTGGGTTTTTAAGAACGTTAATGATGTGAAGGTTCTTCAAGAAATATTGAAAAGTAGGGATGTTGAAGTTTTGAAACATGTGACATGCAAAATTCATCGTAAAATAAATTATTTTCATCTTTTTCTTGTTGACACTACAAGTAGAGTTTGTGACAATGATCTACATAGATTCATGGGAGGACTCTTGAGATAGCCACACTAAGGTAAAATGTCATTTATTAGAGTTGCAATTTTGCATCGTAAAGATTCCACACAAGAATTCATTTGCACTTTCCATGTATTTGTTGTTGGTCAAGAGCTCTCTATGTAGTACTATTTAAAAAGCAAAGCTCGTAGAAAAAACTTGCTCAAAATCTACTTGTTTGTAAACAAGTCGATCCCGAGCCAACACTCATTAGCTTGCTCTTTTTGATCATTTAAGTGATCGAGTTTACACCATCAAAATGGAGCAACCCACTGAGCATAGAGGTATGACGATGTTAGGAATGCAACACATATATATTTAGTTCTAAAAGGGACAAGAGAAGTACAAATCACGTATACATAGAAAAACTCAAATACACCAAGGGCATTTGTCATGGCAGGTCATGATCAGAGTGAAGCAGGTTGTCATAACAATATGAGGATGTTGTGGATTAAGGTAGGAAGAATGTCATGATCTGTCTAATCTAAAACATTAGTCTTGGGTTTTAGAACTTCCAAGCCAATCTTGAAGCGTCTAGGGCTGCCTAAAATTTTCTAGATTATCCTACACATTAATGGTCCAAGAAAGATCTATATATTTCTACGTAAATCTCTAGACATGAAGCACCATAGAATTATGTAGATTATGTTAGAGATTATATACTAGAATTATGTATAAAGAATTGTATTGATTATTCTATATGTCGAAAAATCTAGATATAGCAAGATGTATAAATAGGCTATGGGGCAGCTCATTTGAAGCATCCCATAAAGCAAATAAAACCCACGCATAACAAAGCACTTGTATGACCTACAAGTTTAGTTGCTTACTCTTGCATCCTACAATCTCATTGTTTGGAATCATTGCATCATTAGTTAGAAGGCAGTTCTTCGAACACGTGAGTTAAGAAAATCACTTCATGACAAAAGCTCATTGTAAAAACAATTAAGTCCCAACCAATACTTGTTTCGAAGTAGTTAAACTTTACCTAATCATGACTCTAAGAGTTTCATCACTTTTGGTGTACTATGTTCAATAATATCGCACCAAGTTGTTGTGTAGACATCCCAACTTTGTACTTTGTGACTTGGGCAATCTGATGAAGCCACTTGTGAGTAATAATTTAGAAAAAGAAACAACTTATAAAAAGCATCCATAATATAAACCTTGAATTTAATAAATAATTATTAATTTAAAGGAAAAAATCAGTCATGCGATAGATAAAGGTTGATTAGATTAAACATATTAGTTAAAACCAATAATCTAACGTTTTAAAGATAGGTGAAAATTATGGCCGAAGGATCATGTTGACACATAGAGAAACTGTATGTACAACTCAAACTAACATTATGTATGTGTATGTATGTAGATAGGAGGAATCAAATGAAAACCATCATCAACCAACTATAATTTTTATAACTAAATCTGTTTTATTTTATATAAAAGGGTGTTTTGTAATTTTACCAAATAGTTATTTAGAAAATATTCAACTCTATTGGTTAAATCCCTGATTTCTTTCTAACATGATTTTGAATTATTTAATTCTAATCATATGTGTATCTTCATTATTTACCATCGATATCTACGTTTTTCATCAACTGAATTGTGTTCGATTATTTTATATTCGTCATGTTTTAATGTTCTTCATTGTCATTATTGTTAACCATTATCAAATTCTTCTTTTGTTTTTATGATTCTTAATCGATGAAAAGACATGATTACCTGCTATTATCGGAGATGGTTCGTGAATGTCTACTAGTTCAATCGGATCATCGGATGTGTTTGTAATTTATAAAATGTTGATCGTTTAGCAATTCTTTCACTTCTTTTTCTACCTGTATATCAACAATTTATTAGAACGTAAAAGTTTTAACATTGTTTGAAAGCTAATCAATTATTAAGAACATGATGATGTCTTGAAAGCTACAACAGTTTCACCCAAATAATGACCTATGTATAGCATTATCAAAAGTTCATGGTTTTTAGCATTCTAATACTAGTACACATATGTATCAAGTACAAATCATATTGTATCTCATATTGTATAGATCACAAGTTTTTATTATACTAGTACAAATCATATTGTATATCATATTACAAGTTATATTGTATCAAGTACAAATCATATTGTATACTAGTACACATATGTATAAACTAATATTACACAACATACTTATACGTATCAACACTTTTTAAACTATATAAAAACACTAAAACAATATAAAAACTAAATTTCACTCATTCCCAACGTCTTTTCGTATTAAAAATATCCTAATTGTAAAATTTCTCATAAATGTTTCATCCACATTTCTCCTACTAGACTATCACAAGGTCAACCAAAATCACACTCTTAATTGGTACATATACGTAACACAATTCATACTAATTGAACAAATAAATCACTAATCAACAATCTGACATAAACCATTTTTATTTCCACATATATCCCTTATGTCTTTTCATTATTATTAACAAACCCTAATAACAAAATTTCCTTGAAATGTTACAGCAAGCTTGACACATTTAGTCAACATAATTCTTTCTTACCACGTTTCTTTACAATGCCAATAATTCTTTTTAGTACATTTTTCTAATGTTCCTTATCTTTATTTATTTGATCTTGAATATTTTTATCAATTGTCTTATTTTTTGCCAATCTTATCTCTAGATCCATCCATGTTCTCATATTCATAATATGTATATTACTTCTTTCATGTTCTTTTAGTTTAGAATAGAAATTTCTCCAATCGTTACTACCTTCGTTTGCTAACTTACTTGTACATTGATTTACATTAAATAACTTACAACAAAAACAAAATGCTCTATCAAGCTCTATAGAATAAATCAATCATCTTCTTTCATATTTTTCTCCATTAGGTAATTTTTGCAAATAAAAGAATTATTAAAGCTTCTTGAAAATTCATCTTTTGGAAATTTATCATTAAAAATTCTAACCGGTCCTTTTTCTACAAGTAGATCTTTAAAATTATTACTAATATTATTCCATTGACTATGATCAACATAATTTAGAGGTTTTTTAGTATGATTCTTATTTGTAAGTTCATCATTATATGTAGGCTCATGAAGGTTTTCATCAAGATTTTTTAAGTTTTTTATTATTATTTGTAGGTTTATCAAGGTTTTCATCATTATTTGTAGGTTTATCAAGGTTTTCATCAAGAGTTTTAAAGTTTTCATCATGATTTGTAGGTTTATCAAGGTTTTCATCAAGATTTTTAAAGTTTTTATCATTATTCGTAGGTTCATTAAGATTTTCATCAAGCTTTTCATCATTATTAGATGTTGTGGTGGTTACGAATTTAGTGATTCATTTAAAGCTTCTCTTTTAGCCTTTTTATCCCGTTTTGATACACCATATTCAAATTTACGGATTCGGTTTGACATTGTTATAAGTTCAAGAAATGTTAATAACTAATGAAGTAATCAAACTAATGAGATTCAAGCAATGTGATAATCAAATAAAGTAATAAACTAATAAAAAAACAGAAAACTAATGAGCAACTTAGATAAAAAAAATTAATCAATTCATAAACAAAATAACAAATCAATATTCGATAAATCACTTAAATAAAAATTAGAAAACTAACCTGGTTCTGATTGATCCACACTCCACATAATCACAAATCGATCCATGATATCATAAATCGATCCATAACCGACAACCCTTCTTCTAGCCTGTAGGCTTATACAAATCGTCCACAACCGACAACTCATCTTCTATTCTAGGCTTCTAAGTTCTGATTCTACGGTAGTGTGGTTCTGCTTCTGCTTGTTCTTAATTTGCGGTTCTGCCCAAGATCAAACCAGAAAACTTCACAAGATCAAGGTTTCTATTTCTGCGAATCTGCGATTCTGCCACTTCTTAATCCCAAGCGACCAAGCATTCTGCCGAGAAAAATTGAAGGCTGAAGAGTGAAAAGTCGCCTGGCCAAGAAAAATTGATGATTCATGATTGCTGATTACTGATTAGTGATTACCGAGAAAAATTGAATGCTTCCAGATCTCGAAGAGTGAAAAGTCGCATGGCCTGAAGTGAAGAGTCACCGGATGTCTAGGATGCATGACTGGCCACTAGGCGCCTGGGTGCTGCGGCCACTGCCTAGGGTGGTAGGGTTGTCCGCTATTGTAACTTGTATTGTGTGGGCTACTGGGCTTGAAGTTTGAGAATCGATCAAATACACCACAACCACATTATGCCCGCTACTCAAAAAGACACATACAATCGATAAAATAATTCTACAAATGGACTATTAGAATGTCAAACAAAATCACACACCAAACACGTACATACACGTACATCTCATGCTAATTGATAAAATAAATCATAGACACAATTGACCACCTTACATAAACTTGTGGCATTAACAATTTCAACAAACCAGAAAATCACTCATAAAAGATTGATGAATAAGAACGAATTGTAGCCTGATTAACCTATTTAGCATTATGCATGTTCAATACCGCCACAATCTAAAATGAATCCACAAAAGTAAAATCTATTTCAGCGCAATCAACATTCACCATCAATTTCTAAAGTCATCGATTACAATAGAATAAAAAAGTATACGTTTTCTGTGAAATTTTCTATTATTAAAGATTATACTTATCGATATTTTTGGGATTAAAAGGTAATTTTTAAGGAAGATTTTGCTAATTTATCAGTTACAAAATATATTTGAATTTCCAGTTTTGCTCTTTTTCATTTTTAATACATATTTTAATTTCAATAATTTATAAAGATAATTCTATTCATTCAATACCATTAATATAAATAATCAATGACCAATATTTGGTTTACAAAGTTTTTATTGGATTCTCCACCTACATACATACATGCGTGCATACTTACATACATGCGTACATACTTACATACGTACGTACGTACCTACGTACATACGTACAAATAAAAGTTGTTTAAAAGTATATTTTTTTAGAACATTATCTTCATGATATAAAAAAAGATATGTGCATATTTTATACAAGTATTTATCACCATCAAATAGGAGCTCACATCTTCTTACTCTAATAAAAGAGTAACTTGAGATGCCACGTGGCAGCACCATAATCATCGAGATGCCACGTGGCAGCACCACAATCATCATCACCAAAATTTTCCCGCCTCTCTCTCCTCTTAAATAATTACCTTAATTACTAATAATATTATTTCACATTCTTTTACATTTAATAAATTAAAAAAAAGAGATCTATTTAATAATATTATTTCTAAATAAACAAATTTTTTATAAAATAATTAATTTTTCTAAAGCATAAAACGTTTTTAAAAATATTAAATATTTTAAAATTGGTATTTTTAAAAATTCAATTTTTTCAAACAAAAAATAATTACATTTGGGAGTTATAATAAGAAAATTTTTAAAAATGACATTTTTATACGGTTTGTTTTAGAACAAAATGTTTATTTTTTGGAAAAAAATTAAAATTAAAATTTAAAAATGTTGATATCACTTTTTTATTAATTATAGTCAGTCATATCGTATCTTATAATATCATTTATAAATAATAAATTTTATTATATTAATATGTTATTTATTAAATCCGTGTAATACACGGGTTTAATAAAGCTAGTTTTAGATAATTGTAAGAGATACCCCATGTGCGAGATATATATCCCCCATGTGTTGTTACACTTGGACCGTTGCTTTTTGAGATGTTTCCTTGTTTTGCAATAATTATTAGATTATGAAACGCATTATTTTTTGGATATTAATTCGGAAACATCATGTGAGTACAAGATTTCTCGTAACAACACTTCTTTTATTGAAATATGTTATCAACGTGTACTAAACTCACACTATTTATATCATACTAAAACTACTAAGGTACAAGACCATAGACCTCTTTCTCCATTTTCAAAAATAGATGCTCTAATTAACCAGAGTGCGTTACACATCGTCTCACCACCCGGAGCATATAGATCCACATCCACCCAATTGATGAACACTCAAGCCGAGCTCACCCATCCTTTTTGGCACATGATGCCAAAATCGAGGAAACAACTTTTTCTTTGAACAAAAAATAACGATTTTAATTGATCTTGACATGTTAACGCAATTTATCGTGATAACAGAGGGGAGGGCTCGTTTTTAACCCTCTGTTATTGCGATAACTTGCGTTAACTTATCAAAATCAATTAGAATCATTATTTTTTTGTTTGAATAATGTTATTAGACATATAAAACATTATGTTCTTTTATACATATGTCTAAATTTACGAGGGTAAAAAAGTTATAAGGTTACATTTACACCTATAAATATATGTAGGTGTAATTATAATTTACATCTATCTTAACTTTTTTACACTTGCGAATTTACAAATATACATACAAAAACATAATGTTCTACATGTAATAATGTATGTGTGAATAAAAACACACACACATGCCTCCAACAAGATAAGGCAATAAAAAAGTACTCATATTTCTTGGCTTACTCTCGCACTTGAACATAAAAATCCGGCCTTTGAACCCTTGGCTCACTAGAAGTAGATTTGAACCACCTACATAAGGATTCTCAGTCCTTTGCACTTGATCGAGTAGAGTTTCATGAAGCAAGAAAACTTGTCAAGTATTTTTTTTTTAATTAATGATGGTTAAAAAATTTGTCTGAAATAAATAAATAAAATTAGAATATAAATACTCATCACAATTTGTTGGGAAATCGAAACCTGATTTACATAAGCAAAAATTCCCAATCGCACTAAGTTTATGAAAAAGGTTTAGTCGGAAATAGTCTTTTCTAACCAATTTCTGATTAAGACCTTTGTTGGAAACCAAAGACTATTTTGGCAACGTGTTAGCATGTGAATATATATAAATGTCACACCCCGAGTATCGCAGCGGAAGTTCACGAACGTGGTGTTAACGGAAGTTGGAGTTATGTGACAACCCTAAAAATATTTTATTATATATATTACGTCGAAAAATTTTCTTTATTATAATACGTTACAACTATGAGTTGTATTTGGTATATATATTATGAGTGTACGTATGCATGATTGCATACATGCATATATATGGAAACCTTACATATGCATGTTGCATGCATGTCTATATATTGGTAGTTTACGTATGTACGTATGTTTATATGCCCAAAATTCACACATACGTGTATATGTACACAAGTTTTTACGTGGGCATGTTTACCTACATACGTGTACATGGAAAATTGTTGTAATACAAGCATAAACGTTTGGTATGTATATATATATATATATATACATTGCTCACTTATATATGTATATACTTACGGGTATAAATATATATGTATATATATAAATATATCAAAACTCAACTAAACTAAATCCTAAAACCTAAAAACTAAAACCCAAAAATTAATACTCCAAAACCACAACATACCACCATACCATCACCTTATACCTCTCGGTTGAAACCACCTAAACACCACCATCAAACCACCCAAAACCACTCACACCCGAAACCATTAAACCACCATTATAAACTAAATAAATATTAACACCCTTAAAGCCTAAGTTTCACCCTTTTCGAGAGAAAATAGCAATCCCCAAGTACCCCTCAGTTCCATGCATGTATCTCACCAAAAACCGCCAACCTTACTCCCGAATTTCTTGCTTTCACACTCCCTAAACCGCCACCACACACCTTACTATCACCACTTTATCCTATTACTTAATTACCCATGTGGCTAGATTAGCTAGTCTCATTTTGTTTTCTTCTTAAAACCGCCACCATGCACCCGGTTTTGCACCTCTATCCATGCATTCATCTCACCAAGACCCGCCACCATGCACCTATATTTCTTGCTTTCACACCCATGCCTCGGTTTCTTGTTATACCACAAACCGCCACCACATCATCCTACATCAAAGCATTCACACCATACCCCTCTCCTTAACCGCCACCTTACCTAAAGGGTTGAGTAAGCAACCCTCTGAGTGTTGACTCATCTAGGCTAAAGCCTAGACTCTTTAGTGATTCATCAAAGCTAGCTACGGGAACATGTTCCAAGGGACGGTGGACCAAGGCTATAAGCAGCCTTTGAAACACAAACAACATCACAACTAAACCACACTTTGTCTCTTCCTCCCTCGGCTTTCTTAACACCACCAATATCCGATCACCATCACCTTCACTCGACCACCACCTCCAGTCACCTTCTGCCTCCTTCTTCCTCGGTTACAAATCTAAACACCACCACCAATCTAGCCCACAGCCTCTCTCACTCTCGGTTTCACTTGAAACAACAACCAACGACAAACCCGACAACAAACAACAACAACAAGCAACAAACAAACACAACCACGCACCACCATCACCTGCCATCATCATCCACAACCTTCACAATCTTGCTCTCAGGTTCAAGAAGTTAAGATACCATTAAGAACATCATCACAAGGTATAAAATAAACTTTATTACATATATGTTACAAAACATATATATATATACATAATAATTGGTGTTCAAACACCAAAACCAATTTTGAAAGTTTTAGTTCATGAATTATAAGTAATGAGCTGCAAAAACTCAGAAACTTATGATTAAAAAAATATATATATTGAATTTACAAAGTTAATATTGTAATTATTTAAGAAAAATCAAATAAATATTAAATAACTGCAATTGTGGGAATAAACATTGAAAAATTCTCATTTTTATACTGAAATATTGAACTGAAAGTTTTGATAAAGTTTTGATAAATAAATAATTTATATAAATTATTTTATAATGAAAATAGAGGAAAATGACAAAAATAGAAATAAAATCAGAAAAATTCTGATAAAATCACAGAATGATTCTTTTGAGGTATAAAAGCCTCTGGAATTATTTCAGAATTTTATTCCATATTATGATTAAGATACGAATTTTTATAAGTTCTGCAGTAGATAAATCGTAATAAATACTTAATGTGAATAATAAATTCTGATAAAATCATAGATTCAATATTAAATTAAAGACTACAGAATATATAATTTTCATAATTTTTGGATTAGTATAATTATTTTTAGAAAATATTGCAATTATTGTAAAATTTGCAGAAGCTGGTATGTTATGATTGGGACTTTAAGAAAATTATATGATACTTAGCCTTATATAAGAAAATGTTTATAAAATTTTGGGAATTTATGAAATACAGAAGCTATTTTTAACCAATTAGGGGAATATTATAAAGTTTATAGAAAATAATCTGTTTGTGTTTGGATGCTATAAAAATTATGAGATGGTATTGACATTTGGGATAAAATTATATGAATTTTTGATAATTTTTGGACAGAAGTAAGTATTTTTGATAATTTATGTAGAATTGGTATTAATTTTGAGCAAATTATATATAAATAATTTGTTGGGAAATTTTGTGATAACATTATTGGTAGAGCTTCCAGATGGTATCTCCATCTGAGGTTCTGAAAATTTTAAAGAAAATATTGTCTGACACTGTGAACTATTTTGTTAGGTTCAAGTGGGAAGACACGGTGAGTTCATAGCCCCATTTTCAACCGTTTGGTATTTACTAAAGTTTTGGGGGAAAAAATATACTGTTAGGGTTGATATATTATTTTGAAAATATTTTTGTTTGCTTACTGTCATTTGCGACACAACCATTAGTTCGAATGAGGAACCGGTCAATAATATTAGTAGCGCTACTTAGGAGAATATTTGTACCAACCGGATGAGGGTTGCTACTATTTTCCTGCATCTAACCGAATAGGGGTTAGGATGTAATATTATCTGATTCTGTGAATTATTTCGTGACAGTATAATTATGTTGTGAGCAGGTTTGGTTGTAATTGATACATCAACAAAATTATTTGTTTGGATTAAACCTATGTTCTCACCAACATTTTTGTTGACTGGTTTAAGTGTACTTTTTCAGGAAATGAGTAACTCATTTTATTTCAGCTTTGAAGTTCATGATGGATGGGGTGACATTGTGGGGAGGGTCTGTGTCACGCTGACCGTCAATATAGTTGACGGGAGCGTGTATGTTGACGCGCATTTTCATAGGTTTTAGACATCCTGTAATTTAGTGTAACCAATTACATCAAATTTTGTAATAGTACTTAAATGATGTAATTCCTCTAGTATAAATAAAAGCATGTCCGTGTTATGTTTCTACTATCACTATGTTTATTTACTATAAACAATGCACTCTGATAAAAGCTAGTCACATTCCACCCGTATCGTTCACGCTTCCACCGGGATGTGACAAGTTAATCCAACGATTTTAGTCAAACGCAAATAATTAAATAGTTGTTCGAGCAAGAAACATCCATTAAACACATTTAAACATAATATAGTAGTAATAGTTTAAACTTTTACAATCTCATGATTAGTCGAAGAACAACGTCCCCATCATCAAATTATTACTACTTGAAAATATTTTACATGTTTGACCCTCCAAAGACTTATTCTAGGAAATTCCACACAGAGCTTACCTATGACCCTGAAAAGCATGAAGGGTAATAAAGTCAACATAAAGTTAGTGAGCAATCGTGGTTTTAAGTCCTATAAACATTTGATTTCAAAACAATATGATGTAACGAGATATAATATACTCAACATAGACTAGCTAGGTACTATGATTAATTTAGGTCATAAGTCCATAATCAAACCTAGAAACACATTGTTGCCCCACAACTATCCAGACATATAAACTCCCTCGCTACAACCTGACCAGCGTGACTGGTCGTGAGAGCGGACCCTTCTAACCCGATAGATCTACCAATATAGTTTGCGGCCTCATCCCCGAGATTAATGATTATGAGGGGATTTAGAGCCCAATAGTATTCTCTGACACTATTGCCTCAACTTATACCGTCATAACATATATTATACTCGTTTACCCATCATATATAAAAATAGTAAATCAACATACATGCTTTTCCCCCAAAACAGATTAAATAAAATAATATTTAAAATGGGGCCGAAGTACTCACCTTTGAATGCAATCAAGATACGGTTAATACGTTAGGCTCCAATTAATCAAAACCCTAAATGTATATAACTTAATCAATATTTGATAAATTGTGCTTGTGAGAATGCATTTCACCCAACTTAATTAGTCACTTCTTAAAGGTAAAAAGGTTTTTATTATTTTAAAGAATTTCGTCGATTTTATTTTTAGAAAAGTTTATTACTTTTCTTAAGAAAATATATGAATTATGATTCATCCGCCTTATAAACTATTATCTAATCTTAACGTATTCTAGGCATCTAATAGTATCACTAGTCCATTCATTTAACCTTACGTTTATTTCTTACGTCAACTATCATTTTTTTCTTATCTAAATGTTTTATGTTATAAAATCATAAAATTTCAAACTTGTATTTATATATATATATTTTTTAGTTTGACATAGATTATTAATATCTTTACTAATTATTTGTAAAATAGTGAATTTTTATACAAAGTTTCTTATGTTTCTTTTATAAAACCGATCGTTATAGTTATTGGTGTTAACAACATATATATTTTGATATTATTTTTATGAAACCTATTTATTTTAAAATCTATTTATTTGAGATCGTTTTAAATACTACATGTATGTGTATATATATATATATATATTTTTCAGCTTGATTTATTATTATTATTTAGAAAGTCTTGAGTCCTTATTTGTCGTTCTAACCATGTCCACTTTGTCATAACATCCTGCTAGTCCCATATATGGTCTAAATCATGGTTCTGTCCTCAATTCATTACTCATCAAACCTTATTTTTAATTGCAACATTATAATATGTCCAAGTACTTAACGTTTTTATTGATCCTTTCTGTCACATCCAGGAGGAAGCGTGAAGCGAGTTTTGGGTGTGACTTGTTTGTTCAGAACACAAATGATTATAAGGAATTAAATCACAACAATATTAATACATAAAAACACGTAACTTGATTATATATATCATAAGTTAAGATTACATCATTACATATAAAGTCAAAATTTGATATAATCCTTATTACAATTCTTATTTAACTAAAGCATCTTCAAATGCGATGGAAATGAGCGTCCACCACAACACTACCATCGTAGATGTTAACTGTTAGATTTACACAAACACTTCCAACGACTTCACCCGAGCCGTTGTACACATCAAAAGAGAAATCAACATTGTTAGTCATTTTCACCTGAAAAAGCATACTCAAATAGTCAACATAAAGTTGGTGAGATCATAGGTTTATTTCTAGACAAAACATTTTATTGATGCACCAATTACAACCAAACCTGCTCACATATATAATCATATTGTCACGAAATAATTCACAAGATCAGATAATATTACATCACAACACTCATTCTGTTGGTGAAGGAAATATTTAAATAGCATCACAACACTCATCCTGTTGGTGCAAAATATTCTCCTAAGTAGCGCTACTAATATTATCAGACGGTTCCTCATTCGAATTAATGGTTGTATCACAAATGACAGTACATTTCAAAATAATTTCAAAAATAATGTATCAACGTAACCAGTATGCTTTTTCCCCCAAAAACTTTACAAATACCAAAATGGGACTATGAGTCTCACCTGTTTCCCGAATGTAACCTATAAAAATAATTCATAAGATAGATAAAAATTTCTTTAAAATTTTTAGAACCTCAGATATAATTAATTCTTAAAAATTTAACTGTAATATAATCAGATAATATTACCATAAATTTATTAGTTTTTATTTTACTATCTATAAATTGTTATATTTATTCTAAATTATTCATAAATCACCAAAAATAGCTACTGCTATCCAAAAATTCCTAAAATTATACAGAATATTATTTAAAAAGTTTATATCATCCCATAATTTTCTTGATGTCCAAGTCACAACAGATTTCTTTCTGTAAATCTTACAATATTCTTAAAATTCATTAAAAATATCTATATAACTCCAAAAATCATGAAATTTACTCCATATTTTGTATTTGATTTATAATGGCTTCATTGAATTTTCACGATTTATGGTACTGTTTAAGTATTTATTTAGATTTTTCTTTTACAGATCACTTAAAAAATTATTTTTTAATCCAAATAAGGAAATAAATTACAAACTAATTTCTGAAGCTTTTATATCTCAAAAGAGTCATTCTGTGATTTTTCTAGAATTTTCCCAAATTTATTTATATTTTTGAGTATTTTCTTCATTTTTTAAATAATTTGTATAAATTATTTTTCTTACTATATTTTTACTAAAATTTACAGAATGATAATTCAATATTTTTCTAAAAATTTTTCAATGTTTATTCCCATAATCACAGTTAAATATATATTTAAACTGATTTTTGTAAGTTGATACATCTTTTTATTGAAAATTTCTTTCATATAAATTTGGGTTATCAATATCCATCTATTTTCTTCAGGTTATAAAACCTTCTTAATATACTTAATGTATTTGTATGATTATGTGAAGAATTGTGGGTTTGATCATAAGGTTTGTTTATATATGTTGTTTAGACACATATATATACATTTTGGTAATTTGACTAGTTATGTTTTAGAGATTATAACCTTGGTTTTGATAACAAAGAAGGCAGCCACTTTCTCCGATTTAAGTGAAGGTCTCTAAGCCTTGTTCTTCTTGTAACCGAGAACTTAAAGAAAAACAGTGGTAGTAGAGAGGTGACCGTGGGTGGAGATGGTGGAGGTGTTCTTAGAGTATCCGAGAGGTAAAGGTGGTGGTAATGGTTACGGATGGTGATGGATTATGCTTGAAAGGTAGAGGGACAAGGTGGTGATGGTCGCGGTTGTTGTGTAGAAGCCGAGAGAGGGAGGTAACAAGGGTGATGGTGGTCGATGGATGTGGTTTGAAAGTGACGGTGATGGTGTTAGTTACGGGTGATGATGATGGAGATGATTATGGATAGTGATGGGTATCGGGACCGAGGGAATAGAAGGGATATTAAGAGAGACTTGAGATAGTAGTTGATGGGTGTGTGGTTCCTTTTGGCCGAGAGCTTGCATATATAAGGGATTAAGTTTAATTACTCTAGGTCCATAGGATGGTGACTAAGCTAGTATAGCCTTGCTTAGTTGGATTGCTAGACCTAGGTGTCAATATAATTGTTGGGTTAGTGTTAGGCAAGGTGTCAATCATGGAGATATCTTGGTGTCCTTAGCCGACTAGGTGGATATCAAGAGGGGATTATTGGCGGTTTGGTGGTTTGTGGTATCATTAGCCGAGAGATGCTAATGACTCCCTTAGTCATTAAGCTAAGTTTAAACAAAAGGGTTTAGGTGCATTAGGGTTTGATTTGTTTTGATGTTAAGTTCTTTTAATGTTAACTTGTGTTGTTTGGTTGGGTTTGATTAAACTTTTAGTTTACTACATATGTACTTATAGGTGTCATAATTTTTAGATACATATACATTATACATTGCCTAGGCATGCATAGTACCATACTAATCTTATTACTAAAGTTTTTATATATCTATGCATGCATACGTAAAATTCTATATATATACAAACAAACAAACAAACAAACCCAGTATATCCCACTCATGTAACACCCGTATTTTTAAAAAAGGGAATAAAAGGATAAAAAGAGAAAGAAAAAGAAAGAAATGGAAGTCAACCCTAAAGTTGAGGGACCAAAAGTGTCAAAGAGAACAAAATAATAAAAAGCTGGTGAAAAGGTGGTATGGCTGACCATTTCACCCTGCACATCCACTCCATTCGACTTTTTAGAGAGAGAAAGAGCAGAACCTCGGATCTTTGAAGAAGAACAAGAAGAAAATTTGAATTTAAGGTATAAGTTAGTGTTTTTAAGTTGTTTTTGGCTAGATTAGCCTCGGTTATATGCTTATGTGTGTTTGTATGTGTTCGAATGTGTGTTTAGAAGATTTCTAGGTGTTAGAACCGTTGGAAGAAGTTCGGGTGAAGAGTGTAAACTTGAAGAACAACAAAGGTGAGTTTCTAGAACCCCTTTTTTACATGTTTTATACGATTTTAGGGCTGGAAAATACATGTATGTATGTTTTTACGAGATCGAGTATGTTACCCGTATGTTTAAGTGCATGTGTATGCGGGTGGGATATGTTTTGGGCGAATATAATGTTATGATTATGTTAAGTTCATGCTTAGTATAGTATGTGTATGCTTAGAACTAGGTAATATGATGTTTGGGACTGAAAACAACTTAGAAACAGGTTGAGCAGGCTGCTAATACGCCTATACAAGGCTCGTGTGCCTAAATATTGCCTTAGAAATTTTAAGTGTTACTGATGAGCCCCAACAGTGCTCATGCGCCCAGACAGGGCTCATACGCCTGGACAGTGATGTGCCCCAACAGTGTTTATGTGCTTGAAATTATGATCTAGAAACTAATTATAGGGTAATATGCCTGAATAGTACTCATACGCCTGAATTCTGACTTAGAAAAACTAAGTACAGGATGATGAGCCTAAACAGTGCTCATATGCCTAAGTAGTAAACGGCTAAGTGTTGGGGTGGGACGCCTGCACAGTGGTCAAACGCCCAGACAGGGCTCATGCGCCCAAATAGTCCTCATGCGCCCAGATAGTCCTCATGCGCCCAAAACTTAGAATTTAATGCAGAATTTTCGTGGGAGTCTGTGCATTAGGGTTTGGACTAATATTGACTAAGGATTTATTAAATGCATATGATTATGTCTGATTTTCATTATGACTCTTTTCTTAATATTTTAATCAATATTATGATTAGGGTTATTATTAATGTTATTATTATTATTAATAATATGCTTATTAATAATAATATTGTATGACTCTACGTGGTATGATCATGATCCAGACAGGAATTATTATCATTAATAAAGTGAAAGATTAATGATAAAGAAAAGTGGAACGTAAATGAATGAACGAAAGTCTTGCAAGCAAATGTATGGAGGTGCACACCCCTGGCAGGTGTTAGCTCAACTGTGATGCGGGTTCGCTACCCCGAAGGATGCACACAGGGTCAATCTTTGAGATTGACAATGGGTGAGCAACTCTGTGTTGCAAAAGACCAACAGTCTTGCAATCCTTGAGATTGCTAATGGGTGAGCAACTCTGTGTTGCAAAAGACCAACAGTATTGCAATCCTTGAGATTGCTAATGGGTGAGCAACTCTGTGTTGCAAAAGACCAACAGTCTTGCAATCCTTGAGATTGCTAATGGGTGAGCAACTCTGTGTTGCAAAAGACCGGAAAAAGAATGGTAAAAGTACGAATTGAATGATGATGAAGATAATAAAAATATTACCTATGTGTACGTACGATGTATGATCACCTATGAGAATGAGGAACGGTTTTTGGATGAAAAGTAAAGTATTTTAATTATAAAACTAGAACTCACTCAGCAACGCTGACTTTTATGTATTTTCCAGTTGGCAGGTAACAGGTTGCTGATTATGGCACACGGGGATGGCTATTTGGCGGGCAAGACTGACATCCATTTATGTTTTGACAATACTGTTGTTTTGTAATTCATTCAACCTATCATTTTATGACCCGTGAACTACAATGTATTGCTTAACAACAGTGTTTATAATGAATGAATGGTTTTTGTTAAATTAATTCCGCTGCTTAAATCTATGATATGTAATGTTTTATGCTGTGAATGACCAACTGTGATGTGCCCAGGAACGGGGCCTTACAAGTTCGTATCAGAGCCAAAGTTTAAGTGAAACGGGTAAATTTTTCAAAATAAACCTAAACTTAAACTGAAAATGGGACAGAAGGAGGGATGTCAGCCCGAGTAGCTATGTGCCATCAGGTATTTCTTTCTTTAAGTTAACCAGAATTATGTGCGTGTGCTACCTGACTTATGTGTTCTTAGTAGATTTAGATACTGATATAGCCAGGATAGGAAATGCTTGGGGTGTGAAAAGTAAAGTAAGTGGCTAATCACAACTGGCCACTATAATTAGGGACTTACTATACTTGACATAAACTGGGCTATTACCTTGAATGACTGTTTTAGTGTTTGAATCTTATAGTGCTTAGGAAATGGCTGGGAAGAAACCTAGCAAAGCTTCTAGAGGTAGAGGTAGACCACGTGTGACTAGGAGCAGTGCTAAAGCTCCTGAGACGACCCATGAGAAACCGGAGGTTCATGACCAGAATGAAGGAAACGAGAATGCCAGCCTGAATGCCTCAGCTAGGGAGGCGATTGCTGATGAGGTACACTAGGTCCTGGAGGCAGTTATGCCATCTGTAGTGACCGATGTTATTCGAGCTGTGAGGAACGAGGAGAGAAAGGAGAGGGAGGACAGGAGAGGGTCGACTGGGAGGGAAAGCAAGGGAGAAGAGGAACGACTGGATCCCGAGATAGTAGTGTCTGATGAGGAAGAGGATGATGTGGTGGGGGTGACGACCAAGGGATGCAGCTATGGGGCATTCCAGAGGTGCAAGCCCCCGACTTTTGATGGAAATGGCAATGCTGCTGCCACCCACCGTTGGGTAAGAGAGATGGAAGCGGTACTCGAGATCAGTGAGTGCCGGGAGGATCAGAAGGTGAAGTTTGTCACCCACTCCTTTACTGACTCAGTACTATGCTGGTGGGACAATATTGTCCAAGCTGAAGGTTCCAGGGCCATCGGGAAAATGCGATGGAACGAGCTGAAGAAGCAGGTAATTGAGGAATTCTGTCCTCATAGGGAACTTGATAAGATTGAGAGGGGGTTCCTACAACTTGAGGCAGGAACCATGACCCACCAGCAGTACACCACCAAATTCAATGAGATGGCTAGGGTGGTGCCAGATCAAGTGACACCGGTGTCTCGAAAGATTAACCGGTACATCCAGGGGCTGCCAGCCGACATTCGTAGGCACATGATTGCTGCCCGACCAAGCACTTTTAGGTCGGAAGTGGATTTGGCTGGGAGACTCTATGATGAGAGGGAGATAGCAGATACGGAGGTGAAGAAGGCGGGCGGTGGTGACTGAAACTGGAATGGAAAACGGTTCGGGCGTGGTGGTTTTACCCCGAACAACAAGAGGATGAGAATGGATGACCGTAGGGCGGGGTCATCAAGCTCGGGACCCAAGAGATGTGGCAAGTGTGGGAAGGAGCATACGGGGGAGTGTAGGATGGGGCTCACTGTGTGTTTCAAGTGCGGGAAGCCGGGCCACATCTCCAAAGACTGTAAGGCGTCGAGGTGTTATACCTGCGGTGAGGTGGGCCACATGAGCAAAGACTGCAGGAGGCCGAGGGAGGAGAGTTCCGGGGCAAAGAAGACGGCCGGAACTGAAGGGTAGAAGGCGAGTCCCAGCGCTTTCACCATGACCAGGGAGGAGGCTAGGACGGACCCCGATGTTGTGTCAGGTGTAAGGCCCCACTCCCGGGCACCTCACAGCTGGTCATTCATTGCGCATAAAATATATATTTGCATAAACTTCATAAAATCAAAGAAAATTATCACAGCAGAATTTAAAAGAGATACATTCTCATTTCAACATAAAAGCTTTTACAATGCATTACATAGTTAACTAGGTTACAAAATACAAGCTTTCTTTACATTGCCTAGTTTTACTATGATTGCTGCTGAAGCATATGAAACCGGGGATTTGTTAAATAATCCCGTTTATATGAATCCTCAACAATCCATATACAGTGACCTCTATTATAAAAATATAACATTATTCATCATAAAGAAGATTCCTTAAGTACTTCTGTACATCGGAACCCTTAAGGAACTCTTGACACTCTCATGCAACATACTTTGTTGCATGTATTATGCACCCGCACTTCCAGTGCATGTAGCATTATCAAAAGGAGAATGTCATCCTAAAAGAGCTGAGTAGCCGCCTCGTGCCATCCCCAGCAACACTACCTGCCAACTGGAAACACATAAAAAGTCAGCGTTACTGAGTGAGTTCTAGTTTTATAATAAATATATTATATTTCCATTAGAAACCATTCTTTCATGTGATCATACATCATACGTACACAGAGATAATATTCATTATTATCTTCATCATCCGTTATACATCATCATCTTTAACTTCTCATATGGATCCTGTCAGGCTTTACCCACTTCATAGCACTAGGCTATGATTACTGTGGTCGAATGACAAGGATCCCGTTTCATTCTTACTTGCACATTGAATTCTGATGTACCAATACCATATGCTATTCCACGATCAGTCTTATCTACTGGGCCGTGAATCAATAGAGCGTATGCCACAGTAGCCATAGCTACTGGGCCGTGAATCTAAGCGTATGCCACAGTACTAGTAGGTAAGCGGTAGAGTTACCATGACCATGGCCAATCACAAAGAAGGACCAATCGACTTATTCAATGTTTGCAAGACATAATTCGTTCGTTCGTTAATGCATGCATTCATCATCTTATTACTCATTCATTCATTCATTAATACATGCATTCGTCATCGTGTTCCTCTTTCATTATCTTTCACTTTACGTACATAATACTTCGTTCGTTCATCGTCATATTACATGAGTCGTGAAAGATATACATACATCATCACAAGGAACACACACCACACCTATCATACATACATCATCATACATAGCATCATACATACGTCATCATACATAGCATCATACATACATAGTCTACATCATCAGTCATCTACAGGCACTTACTTCTGTATCTTTCCCGAAAGCCGGGACTTAACTATGCATTATTTTGGGTACAACAGCCCTAATTGTCCCTCCTAGACCTTGGGGACTCATGCTAGGACCCCATACAACACGCCCAAGTCCTCAATCATACCTTAAACATACATCACAACATCATACCCAAATGGGCCATACATACATATTTCAATAAACAGGTTTATATGTGTTCCAGCCCCAAAATCGTTTAAAACAAGTAAATGAGGGGTCCTAGAAACTCACCTGTGCTTGACAAGCAGCTTCTTTATCAAGCTTTAAAAACGTGGGTCACACTACGCTGCCTGCAGATAAGTTAACACTCAAAAGAGTTAATTTCTGCCTAATTTCGCTACTAAGTTCGCTGATAGTTTCGCCCGTAATTTCGCCCATAATTTCGCCAGGCGAATCAGCAGTTTCGCTACTAGTTTCGCTGGGCAGCATCCTGCCAGTTTGCTGGACAGATTCGCTACCTTGAGCGCCCAACTTTCGTTGGAATTCCCTAGTTTCGCAATGTCTAAGGGTCAATCTGGGCATCAGCGAAGTTATCATAGAAACTATAGTTTCGCCCGAGCGAAAGTGTAGTTTCGCTGCAGCGAAACTGTAGTCTCGCTAAGAATCCTCCTAGTTTCGCTGGACGAACTTGCAGATTCGCTGGATGAGTGCTTAAATTCGCAGAACGAGCTGAAATTTACGAATCAGCTCATTTTAACCCAAAAATCCAATCTTTTCCACCCAAACCCTTGGGTTATCATCCAGGAACCTAAATCTAAGCTTCTTACATGTTTTATTACCCTAAAACGTGCGTTTTTGGGCAATTTTTGCCACTTTGTTAGAGCATATATAGTCATATATAGTGTGTCCGTCGCTTGACGAATAGTCTAGGCTTAATGTTATACACCTTGTAAACACATGAAACTGGGTCATTCGCATGAGCATATGCGAATGAGACTCAGTCGTACGACTGAGCCATGCTAATGGACCAGTCGTGCGACTGAGAGATGCGATTGGGGCATTCGTAAGACTGAGCCATAAGAATGGTCCAGTCGTACGATTGAACCATACGTATGGTCCAATCGCACGAATGGGCCCAGTCGCATCTAATATGGGCCGAGGCCTATATATACCAGTTTCAATGTGTAGAAACCTAAGGGTTTTCATAGTGTTCCTGGCGCCCAGGCGCTGCCGGATGAGAGGGGAGATCATGCTTGATCTCCCCTTGCCAAAAGTCTTGATCCTTAAGTTGTAACGAGCTTAAAATCGTTATGTTTTATCAATAAAATCATTCGATTATTGTTTGTACTTTTGTTTATCTTTTGGTTTTTATCCTTCCGTCAAGAACGTGCTCGGATGTTTACCGATCCAGTGACCTCACAATTGGTATCAGAGCCAGGTTACTGCTGGAATGATCTAACAATCATTCTAGCCACCCGAGCTCTTGATTTCTGGATCAAATTTCAGTTCTTTGACGTTAAACCCACTTCGTGTTCTTCGTGTTCATCTTGTTTTGCTCAAATCTCATTGCGTGTGATGTTTGTTTTGTTAAAACCGGACTCGGAATCTTCTTCAGATCATAAAAACGAATCCAGTGATACAAATTTTGTGTTGTATCTCGTCCAAATCATCGGATTAGGGTTTTTCAGCCTTGTGGCGGCTGCAGATCTGGTTTTCTGCGTTCAGACCCGTTCATGCGATTGGGCCATGCGACTGGGCCTCATTTGCACGATTGAACCATTCGTATGGTCCATTCGTATGTCTAACCCAGTCGTATGTCCATTCGTACGAATGAACATTCATTCACACGACTGACCCTTTCGTGTACTTCATTCGCACGACTGACCCATTCGGAGTATCCATTCGCACGAATCACCCATTCGCACGTATGTCTTCATTCGTCTGTTTCAGTCGCATGAATAAGCTGTGTAGCAGACCAAAAAAAAAGAGTCTGGAACAGCTTCTTGCACGAATTTTTCCCTAAACCATTTTTATCAGTCGGGAAGCCTTCTGAAAAAGTCTGGTAAAATAAATTTTTTTTTGGGAAAATTATCGGGTCATTTTCGGATCATTTTTGGTCAATAGTGAAGATTTTCCTGGAGAGTCTATGCAAGAGTTGAGGATGAGCAAAGTACATTCACCCTGAGGTTCTTATGTCAAACAAGTTCGATGGATACCCCATTATTTGTTGGACTTCCAGAATCGGTGAATGTTGTTAGAACACGAAAGAGAGAAGAGAAGATGTCAGCTGTCGGTGCTGATTTTGTGGGGTAGTCAGGAGCATCTGACTATTTATGGGCCAATCAAGTTATATTTATCCGCACAGAGAGGATTCTCATTCTTAGGGGGAATCCATGTATAGAGAAATTGAAGACGCAATCAGAAAGTGATGATGTGAGCAGGTTTCTGATGATGAATCTTTGTGCATGCTGATTTGTTTGATATTGTCAGCTGTGGATTGGAACCTTCAACCTTTTGCCCAATACATCGTATGAAGACGACAGGAGAGCACAATGTATATATATTGGGATATGCTGAACGTGAGGGGGAATTTCTACAGTTGGAAATGTTAAACAGGTTAGACTGTGTGAAGATTGAAGCAATGGAAAACTGGTCATGTCATTATCTAGAAAAACCAGTCATTTGGGGAATCTTACTGCTATGATGGTGTTCTGCAAAGTAAACGAAAGCTATTGTGCCTAAATTCATTTTAAGGGATATTGTGGTAACCTGACGGATCGGTAATGTTGGCTAATATGGTTGTTCGTTTGATTCTATTGGAAACCAGAGCAAAGATTGACTGAAGATTGTAAGAGGTGTTATCTACTATTCGCAAGCAACGTCCAAGGGGGAATTTGTTGGAGCATATATAGTCATATATAGTGTGTCCATCGCTTGACGAATAGTCTAGGCTTAATGTTATACACCTTGTAAACACATGAAACTGGGTCATTCGCATGAGCATATGCGAATGAGACTCAGTCGTACGACTAAGCCATGCTAATGGACCAGTCGTGCGACTGAGAGATGCGATTGGGGCATTCGTAAGACTGAGCCATAAGAATGGTCCAGTCGTACGATTGAACCATACGTATGGTCCAATCGCACGAATGGGCCCATCCGCATCTAATATGGGCCGAGGCCTATATATACCAGTTTCAATGTGTAGAAACCTAAGGGTTTTCATAGTGTTCCTGGTGCCCAGGCACTGCCGGATGAGAGGGGAGATCATGCTCGATCTCCCCTTGCCAAAAGTCTTGATTCTTAAGTTGTAACGAGCTTAAAATCGTTATGTTTTATCAATAAAATCATTCGATTATTGTTCGTACTTTTGTTTATCTTTTGGTTTTTATCCTTCCGTCAAGAACGTGCTCGGATGTTTACCGATCCAGTGACCTCACACACTTTTAAAACCCCAAAAACCCAAATCCGGGTTTTCATCAAATGGAGCAATTATACTACGTTTCTTACCTCGGTTCTTGTTGTTTAGGAGTCCACGAACACCAACCTTCGATTCTTGACCAACCGAGCCTTGATCCAACACTTTCTCTCTCTACACTTTCTCTCTCTAGAAATGGGTGTTTGAGTGCAAATGAGAGTTGTTCAGCTGATCCATCTATATATATGCCAGGCGTTCCCGCGACCCCAAACTCGTTAAACTCGTGACCCGAAGGGTTAACTCGGTCTAACACCCACAACCATTTTATATTTATTAAATGGCTTTCGTCTGAGCCCACTATTATTAATTGACTCGCTTAGAAAAATTTCCGGGTGTTACAAGTCCACCCCCCTTATTTAGGTTTCGTCCCCGAAACCTGTTATTCCTCAAATAGGTGTGGGTAATGTTGTCTCATCTCTTCTTCAGTCTCCCACGTAGACTCGGATCCTTTCCAGTGTTTCCACTGTACACGCACAAGAGGAACCACTTTATTCCTTAACCTCTTTTCTTTACGATCAATAATTGCCACTGGTTGCTCCATGTAATTGAGCCGTTCGTCTACTTCAATATCCTCCAGTGGAACAATCATGTCTTCGTCAGCTAAGCACTTTCTCAGATGAGATACATGGAACGTGGGATGAATTCCACTTAACTCATCTGGCAGTTCAAGTCGATAGGCTACTTCTCCTACTCGTGCGAGGATTCGGAAAGGTCCTATATATCTTGGGCTTAGCTTGCCTCGTTTCCTGAATCGGATAATGCCTTTTCAGGGCGAGACCTTCAACATGACTCGGTCACCAACCTTGAACTCTATCGGTCTCCGCCTCTTATCCGCATACGACTTTTGTCTATCTTTCGCCGCCTTCATGAAGGCTTTGATCTTTTCTAACTTCTCAGTCGTTGCTTCAACTACCTCGACACATCCCAGTTCCTTTTGCCCAATGTCTCCCCAACATACGGGCGTCCTACATTTCCTACCGTACAGCATCTCGTAGGGTGGCATGCCGATGCTGGCATGATAACTGTTATTATACGAGAATTCTGCTAACGGTAAGTGATCATCCCAACTTCCTCCAAAATCGATCACGCACGCCCGAAGCATGTCTTCGAGTGTCTGGATCGTCCTCTCAGATTGGCCGTCCGTCTGAGGGTGATATGCCGTACTAATATGTAGTCTCGTCCCTGTCGCGTCATGGAATCTCTTCCAGAATTTCGATGTAAAACGGGTGTCACGATCCGACACAATGGACACCGGCACGCCATGACGAGCTACGATTTCTTTGATGAACAGATCCGCCAATCTTTCAGATGAATACGTCTCGCGGATCGGTAGGAAGTGGGCGCTTTTCGTCAAACGGTCAACTATCACCCATATAGCATCATACCCTTTCGGGGTACGTGGTAGTTTCGTGATGAAATCCATGGTGATATGCTCCCACTTCCATTCGGGTATATCCAACGGCTGGATCTTCCCGTACGGTTTCTGGTGTTCCGCCTTCACTTGAAGACAAGTGAGGCACTTACTCACGTACTCCGCTACATCACGTTTCATACCCGGCCACCAATAATCTTTCTCCATATCGTGATACATCTTGGTAGCCCCGGGATGAATGGAGTACCGAGTCTTATGGGCTTCGTCCATTATCTTTCCTCATAGATCCCCGTATTGAGGAATCCACATCCGCCCAAATCGGGTCTTAACACCACAGGTGTTCTCGCCCAGTTCTGCAACTAGACCTCTCATCCTTTCGGAGTTAAGACGATCTTCTTTCAAAGCCTCGTCTTGGAACTCCTTAACCTGTGTCATCACATCAGAGGTCATAATTAGCTAATAAGCCTTTACCCGAATCGGCTCAGGCCTTTCTTTTCGGCTAAGGGCATCTGCCACCGCGTTAGCCTTTCCCGGATGGTAATGGATTTCACAGTTATAATTCTTTATGAGCTCCAACCATCGCCTTTGCCTCATGTTTAGATCTTTCTGCTCGAAGAAGTACTTCAAGATTTTATGGTCTGTGAAGATGGTGCACTTCGTCTCGTATAGATAGTGCCGCCAAATCTTCAACGCGAAAACCACCGCAGCTAGTTCTAGATCGTGTGTGGGATAGTTGACTTCGTGGGTCTTCAGTTGTCGAGATGCATAAGCTATTACCTTTCAACGTTGCATCAATACGCAACCTAACCCAGAATAGGATGCATCCAAATAGACCACTAAGTCCTCATTTCCCTCGGGCAATGTCAAGACAGGAGCTTGTGTCAGTCTCGTCTTCAACTCCTCAAAAGCATCCTCCTGTTCTCGACCCCACATGAACTTTATGTCCTTGCGAGTCAATTTTGTCAAAGGTGAGGCTTTCTTTGAAAAGTCTTGAATAAATCTTCTATAGTAGCCCGCCAACCCCAAGAAGCTGCGAATCTCGGATGGCGTCTTTGGCGACTTCCATTGCATCACGGCCTTAACCTTTGCTGGGTCCACCATTATTCCCTGAGCATTTACCACGTGACCCAGAAATTGCACCTCGCGTAACCAAAAAGCACACTTGGAGAACTTAGCATACAGTTTCTCTTTCCTTAAGGTCTCCATCACCTCCCGAATGTGACCGGCATGCTCTTCTTCGCTCCTGGAATAAATCAGTATATCATCAATAAACACAATTACTGATTTATCCAACATTGGCCGACACACTCGATTCATCAAATCCATAAAAAGCAGCCGGCGCATTGGTCAAACCAAAAGACATGACAAGAAACTCGTAATGACCATAGCGCGTATGAAAGGCTGTTTCAGGGATATCCTGCTCCTTTACCTTCAGTTGATGGTAGCCCAATCGAAGATCTATTCGTGAAAACCAGCTAGCGCCTTGAAGTTGGTCAAACAAGTCATCGATTCTCGGCAAGGGGTATCTGTTCTTCACCGTCAACTTATTCAGCTCGCGGTAGTCAATGCACATTCTCATACTACCATCCTTCTTCTTTACGAACAGAACCGGAACACCCCAAGGTGAGATACTCGGTCTAATGAACCCCTTATCTAGCAGTTCTTGCAGTTGCTCCATCAACTCTTTCGTTTCCGTCGGAGCCAAGCGATACGGTGCTTTTGCGACAGGTTGGGCACCCGGTATCAGGTCGATCTGGAACTCGATCTCTCGGTCAGGTGGCAATCCCGATAAGTCTTCGGGAAACACATCCGGGAAGTCACGCACAACTGGTACGTCGGATAGTTGTGGTGTTGGCGTCTCTACATTCTTTACACATCCGGGAAGTCACGCACAACTGGTACTTCGGGAAACACATTCTTTACATCCGCGACTCATACACTTTCCCGCCACCGCCATCGAGATCACCTTCGGAATCGTCATAACTCGATCGCCATATATTGTCACCGGACTTCCGTCAGCCGCCGTCAGCCTAATCATCTTCTTTCAACACGCGATATTCGCTTCGTAGGTTGCTAACCAATTCATCCATAATACTACATCAAATCCTCCTAGGGGCATCACATGTAACTTGGCAGCAAACTTATGACCTTCTAATTCTACAGCACAGTCCTCTATCACATCCGTAACCCTAGTGGACTTACCAATAGCAGTTTCTACGTCAAAGGACTCATCAATGCATTTACTCCTAACAGGCAGTTTAGCACAGAAGGTAGTAGAAATAAAACTCCTACTGGCACCCAAATCAAATAACACAGAGGCTAAAATTTGGTTTATCAGGAACATACCGGACACAACGTCAGGGTCCGTCCTAGCCTCTTCTTGCGTCATCGTGAACGCCCTGGCCTTTTCCCTTAGTGCTTCTCCTCCCGTCTTCTTCTCCCCGGAGCCCTCATCCCTCGGCTTCTTGCAATCTCTGCTCATATGACCACTTTCCCCATAGTTAAAACAATTGCCTATCCGGCAATCCTTTGACATATGCCTTGCCTTCCCGCATCTGAAACAGATGTTGGATCCCCACTTGCACTCTCCCGAGTGCTCTCTCCCACATTGGCCACACTTCCTCAACCCTGCTCCTGACATGACCACACGGCGGTCATCTACCCTTGCCTTCTTGTTACTTGTCGAGGTATCACCTCGACCAAACCTCTTTCCCTGCCAACCTTTCTCGCCACCTCCCTTCTTACCACCCTCAGCCTTCACCACCCTAGCACTTTCATCGTATAGCCTCCCAGCCAAATCCACTGCCGACCTAAAAGTACTCGGTCGGGCAGTAATCAAGTGCGTGCGGATGTCGGCCGGCAGCCCCTGGATATACCGGTTGATCTTTCGAGACACCGGCGTCAACTGGTCCGGCACCATTCTCGCCATGTCATTAAACTTGGTGGTGTACTGTTGGTGGGTCATCGTCCCTGCCTCCAGCTGCAGAAACTCTCTCTCAACCTTGTCCATTTCTCGACGAGGACTGAACCCCTCGATCACCATCCTTTTCAGTTCGGACCACTTCATCTTTCCAATGGCCCTGCTACCCTCGGCCTGGACTATGTTGTCCCACCAGCATAAGGCCGACCCCGTAAAAGAATGGGTAGCAAACTTCACCTTCTTGTCCTCCCGACAATCACTAATATCAAGGACAGCCTCCATTTCCCTCACCCATTGGTGAGCATCAGCAGCGGTGCCAGAGCCATCAAAAGTAGGGGGCTTGCACCTCATAAACGCCCCGTAGTTACAACCTCGTGTTGTCTCAGGCACTGACTCCTCCTCCTCTTCCTCTTCTTCATCATCAGAAAGAACCGTTTCCGGCTCTTGTTGCTACTGTCTTCCTGAGGATCGTTTCCTCCCTCGCCTCTCATCTTCGCGTACAGCCTTTATCACCTCGGTCACTACAGACGGTAAGATCGTCTGCATGACCTGGTGCACCTCCTCGACCACTGCCTCTTTTACCGAGGCCCTCAAATCAACACTCTCATCCACTCCCTCCAGAGGAGTAGTATCAGGTTCTTCAGGAACCTTCTTCTCTAGTCTAGGTCTTCCTCTTGTGGCTCGTGGTTCCGCACCACTTCCGCCACCGCCTCCACCACGTGGGGCTTTAGATGATCTACCACCGACCATCTTCTATCACACACTGAAAGGTTCAAATACTAACACGGTCATTCAAGAAAATAGCTCAGTTTATGTTAAGTATAGTAAGTTCCTAATTACAGTGGCCAGTTGTGATTAGCCACCTACTTTACTCTTCGTACCCTGAGCAACACCCGTCATGACTACACTAGCATCTAAATCTAACAGTACACGTATGCCACATACACACGCACATAATACCAGTTAATCTTTAAGAAAATACCTGATGGCACGCAGCTACTCAGATGGCATTCCCTTCCTTTCTGTCCCATTTTCAGTTTAAGTTTAGGTTTATTTGGAAAATTTACTCATTTCACTTAAACTTTGGCTCTGATACCAACTTGTAAGGCCCCGCTCCCGGGCACCTCACAGCTGGTCATTCATTGCGCATAAAATATATATTTGCATAAACTTCATAAAATCAAAGTAAATTATCACAGCGGAATTTAAAAGAGATACATTCTCATTTCAACATAAAAGCTTTTACAATGCATTACATAGTTAACTGGGTTACAAAATACAAGCTTTCTTTACGTTGCCTAGTTTTACTATGATTGCTGCTGAAGCATATGAAATCGGGGATTTGTTAAATAATCCCGTTTATGTGAATCCTCAATAATCATAGGGTCATATACAGTGACCTCTATTATAAAAATATAACATTATTCATCATAAAGAAGATTCCTTAAGTACTTTCGTACATCGGAACCCTTAAGGAACTCTTGACACTCTCATGCAACATACTTTGTTGCATGTATTATGCACCCGCACTTCCAGTGCGTGCAGCATTATCAAAAGAAGAATGCCATCCCAAAAGAGCTGAGTAGCTGCCTCGTGCCATCCCCAGCAACACTACCTGCCAACTGGAAACACATAAAAAGTCAGCGTTGCTGAGTGAGTTCTAGTTTTATAATAAATATATTATATTTCCATTAGAAACCATTCTTTCACGTGATCATACACCATACGTACACAGAGATAATATTCATTATTATCTTCATCATTCGTTGTACATCATCATCTTTAACTTCTCATATGGATCCTGTCAGGCTTTACCCACTTCATAGCACTCGGCTATGATTACTGTGGTCGAATGACAAGGATCTCGTTTCATTCTTACTTGCACATTGAATTCTGATGTACCAATACCATATGCTATACCCCGATCAGTCTTAGCTACTGGGCCGTGAATCAATAGAGCGTATGCCACAGTAGCCTTAGCTACTGGGCCGTGAATCTAAGCGTATGCCACAGTACTAGCAGGTAAGCGGTAGAGGTACCATGACCATGGCCAATCACAAAGAAGGACCAATCGACTTATTCAATGTTTGCAAGACTTAATTCGTTCATTCGTTAATGCATGCATTCATCATCTTATTACTCATTCATTCATTCATTAATACATGCATTCGTCATCGTGTTCCTCTTTCATTATCTTTCACTTTACGTACATAATACTTCGTTCGTTCATCGTCATATTACATGAGTCGTGAAAGATATACGTACATCATCACAAGGAACACACACCACACCCATCATACATACATTATCATACATAGCATCATACATACGTCATCATACATAGCATCATACATACATAGTCTACATCATCAGTCATCTACAGGCACTTACTTCCGTATCTTTCCCGAAAGCCGGGACTTAACTATGCATTATTTTGGGTGCAACAGCCCTAATTGTCCCCCCTAGACCTTGGGGACTCATGCTAGGACCTCATACAACACGCCCAAGTCCTCAATCATACCTTAAACGTACATCACAACATCATACCCAAATGGGCCATACATACATATTTCAATAAACAGGTTTATATGTGTTCCAGCCCCAAAATCGTTTAAAACAAGTAAATGAGGGGTCCTAGAAACTCACCTGTGCTTGACAAGCAGCTTCTCTATCAAGCTTTAAAGACGTGGGTCACACTACGCTGCCTGCAGATAAGTTAACACTCAAAAGAGTTAATTTCTGTCTAATTTCGCTACTAAGTTCGCTGATAGTTTCGCCCGTAATTTCGCCCATAATTTCTCCAGGCGAATCAGCAGTTTCGCTGCTAGTTCCGCTGGGCAGCATCCTGCCAGTTTCGCTGGACAGATTCGCTACCTTGAGCGCCCAACTTTCGTTGGAATTCCCTAGTTTCACAATGTCTAAGGGTCAATCTGGACATCAGCGAAGTTATCATAGAAACTATAGTTTCGCCCGAGCGAAAGTGTAGTTTCGCTGCAGCAAAACTGTAGTCTCGCTAAGAATCCTCCTAGTTTCGCTGGACGAACTTGCAGATTCGCTGGATGAGTGCTTAAATTCGCAGAACGAGCTGAAATTTACGAATCAGCTCATTTTAACCCAAAAATCCAATCTTTTCCACCCAAACCCTTAGGTTATCATCCAGGAACCTAAATCTAAGCTTCTTACATGTTTTATTACCCTAAAACGTGCGTTTTTGGGCAATTTTTGCCACTTTTAAAACCCCAAAAACCCAAATCCGGGTTTTCACCAAATGGAGGAATTATACTACGTTTCTTACCTCGATTCTTGTTGTTTAGGAGTCCACGAACACCAACCTTCGATTCTTGACCAACCGAGCCTTGATCCGACACTTTCTCTCTCTACACTTTCTCTCTCTACACTTTCTCTCTCTAGAAATGGGTGTTTGAGTGCAAATGAGAGTTGTTCAGCTGATCTATCTATATATATTCCAGGCGTTCCCGCGACCCCAAACTCGTTAAAATCTTGACCCGAAGGGTTAACTCGGTCTAACACCCACAACCATTTTATATTTATTAAATGACTTTCGTCTGAGCCCACTATTATTACTTGACTCGCTTAGAAAAATTTCCGGGTGTTACATCAGGTATGTTTCTAGTAAATCAAACTCTTGCTTTTGTGTTATTTGATTCTGGTGCTAATAGGAGGTTTATTTCTGCTACTTTCTGTGCTAAACTACCTGTTATCACCACGGACTTCATTACTAAGCTACATCGCACGTCGAGGGGATGCGATACTATTTGGGTGATTGTCGACCGACTAACAAAGAGTGCTCACTTCCTACCAATCCGCGAAACGTACTCATCCGAAAGATTGGTTGATCTGTTCATCAAGGAAATAGTAGCTCGTCATGGCGTGCCGGTGTCTATTGTGTCTGATCGTGACACCCGGTTTACCTCCAAGTTTTGGAAGAGATTTCATGATGCAATGGGGACGAGACTACACATTAGTACAGCATATCTCCCTCAGACGGACGGTCAGTTTGAGAGGACGATCCAGACACTCGAGGACATGCTTCGGGCGTGCGTGATCGATTTTGAAGGAAGTTGGGATGATCACTTACCGTTAGCAGAATCCTCGTACAACAACAGTTATCATGCCAGTATTGGCATGCCACCCTACGAGATGCTATACGGTAGGAGATGTAGGACGCCCGTATGTTGGGGAGACATTGGGCAAAAGGAGCTGGGAGGTGTTGAGGTAATTGAAGCTATGACTGAGAAGTTGGAAAAGATCAAAGCCTTCATGAAAGCTGCGAAAGATAGACAAAAGTCGTATGCTGACAAGAGGCGAAGACCGATAGAATTCAAGGTTGGCGACCGAGTGATGTTGAAGGTCTCCCCTTGGAAAGGAATTATTCGATTCAGAAAACGAGGTAAGCTAAGCCCGAGATATATAGGACCTTTTCGAATCATCGCACGAGTAGGAGAGGTAGCCTATCGACTTGACCTGCCAGATGAGTTAAGTGGAATTCATCCCACGTTCCATGTATCTCATCTGAGAAAGTGCTTAGCTGATGAAGATATGATTGTTCCACTGGAGGATATTAAAGTAGACGAACGGCTCAATTACGTGGAGCAACCAGTGGCAATCATTGATCATAAATAAAAGAAGTTAAGGAATAAAGTGGTTCCTCTTATGCGTGTACAGTGGAAGCACAGGAAGGGATCCGAATCCACATGGGAGACTGAGGAAGAGATGAGGAAGCATTATCCTCATCTGTTTGAGGAATAACAGGTTTCGGGGACGAAACCTATATAAGGGGGGTGGACTTGTAACACCCGTATTTTTAAAAAAGGGAATAAAAGGATAAAAAGAGAAAGAAAAAGAAAGAAATGGAAGTCAACCCTAAAGTTGAGGGACCAAAAGTGTCAAAGAGAACAAAAATAATAAAAAGCTGGTGAAAAGGTGGTATGGCTGCCCATTTCACCCTGCACATCCACTCCATTCGACTTTCTAGAGAGAGAAAGAGCAGAACCTCGGATCTTTGAAGAAGAACAAGAAGAAAATTCGAATTTAAGGTACAAGTTAGTGTTTTTAAGTTGTTCTTGGCTAGATTAGCCTCGGTTATATGCTTATGTGCGTTTGTATGTGTTCGAATGTGTGTTTAGAAGATTTCTAGGTGTTAGAACCGTTGGAAGAAGTTCGGGTGAAGAGTGTAAACTTGAAGAACAACAAATGTGAGTTGCTAGAACCCCCTTTTTACATGTCTTATACGATTTTGGGGCTGGAAAATACATGTATGTATGTTTTTACGAGATCGAGTATGTTACCCGTATGTTTAAGTGCATGTGTATGCAGGTGGGATATGCTTTAGGTGAATATAATGTTATGATTATGTTAAGTTCATGCTTAGTATAGTATGTGTATGCTTAGAACTAGGTAATATGATGTTTGGGACTGAAAACAACTTAGAAACAGGTTGAGCAGCCTGCTAATACGCCTATACAAGGCTCATGTGCCTAAATATTGCCTTAGAAATTTTAAGTGTTACTAATGAGCCCCAACAGTGCTCATGCGCCCAGACAGGGCTCATACGCCTGGACAGTGATGTGCCCCAACAGTGTTTATGTGCCTGAAATTATGATCTAGAAACTAAGTATAGGGTAATATGCCTGAATAGTACTCATACGCCTGAATTCTGACTTAGAAAAACTAAGTACAGGATGATGAGCCTAAACAATGCTCATATGCCTAAGTAGTAAACGACTAAGTGTTGGGGTGGGACGCCTGCACAGTGGTCTAACGCCCAGACAGGGCTCATGCGTCCAAATAGACCTCATGCGTCCAAATAGTCCTCATGCGCCCAAAACTTAGAATTTAATGCAGAATTTTCGTGGGAGTCTGTGCATTAGGGTTTGGACTAATATTGACTAAGGATTTATTAAATGCATATGATTATGTCTGATTTTCATTATGACTCTTTTCTTAATATTTTAATCAATATTATGATTAGGGTTATTATTAATGTTATTATTATTATTATTATTATTATTATTATTAATATGCTTATTAATAATAATATTGTATGACTCTATGTGGTATGATCATGATCCAGACATGAATTATTATCATTAATAAAGTGAAAGATTAATGATAAAGAAAAGTGGAACGTAAATGAATGAACGAAAGTCTTGCAAGCAAATGTATGGAGGTGCACACCCCTGGCAGGTGTTAGCTCAACTGTGATACGGGTTCGCTACCCCGAAGGATGCACACAGGGTCAATCTTTGAGATTGACAATGGGTGAGCAACTCTGTGTTGCAAAAGACCAACAGTCTTGCAATCCTTGAGATTGCTAATGGGTGAGCAACTCTGTGTTGCAAAAGACCAACAGTATTGTAATCCTTGAGATTGCTAATGGGTGAGCAACTCTGTGTTGCAAAAGACCAACAGTCTTGCAATCCTTGAGATTGCTAATGGGTGAGCACCTCTGTGTTGCAAAAGACCGGAAAAAGAATGGTAAAAGTACGAATTGAACGATGATGAAGATAATAAAAATATTACCTATGTGTACGTACGATGTATGATCACCTATGAGAATGAGGAACGGTTTTTGGATGAAAAGTAAAGTATTTTAATTATAAAACTAGAACTCACTCAGCAACGCTGACTTTTATGTATTTTCCAGTTGGCAGGTAACAGGTTGCTGATGATGGCACACGAGGATGGCTATTTGGCGGGCAAGACTGACATCCATTTATGTTTTGACAATACTGTTGTTTTGTAATTCATTCAACCTATCATTTTGTGACCCGTGAACTACAATGTATTGCTTAACAACAGTGTTTATAATGAATGAATGGTTTTTATTAAATTAATTCCGCTGCTTAAATCTATGATATGTAATGTTTTATGCTGTGAATGACCAACTGTGAGGTGCCCGGGAACGGGGCCTTACAACTCAAGAGTAGGGTCTGGGAGGGGTAGGTGGTGGCGAGTCTTTCCTCTATCCAGGTGGGTAGAGAGACTGCTTCCAAATAGACCCCCAGCTCGATAACAAAAGCAATAACGGTAACGAGTCAGCATAAAATCAAGCATACAATAATGAAACAGCACACGACATAGGAACTAGAAAATGAAGAAGCATACAACAGAGAAGTAGCGAGATACCCCTAAAAAGGACAGCAGCGTACTACATACACATCAGGTCCCGCAACAAGAAATCAAAGGCCCAGCCTACCTACAAAAACCCACTAAAAGTTCTTAATTTTAATTCTACGCCTCCACTCACTCCTATCCTCGATCATGTGCTCAGAGAGGTGCAAGTGTATCATATCTCGCCTAATGATCTCTTCCCAAGTCAACCTAGGTCTTCCTCTACCTTTCTACCCTCTATGAAGATGTTCTCCACTGCTCTAACTGGTGCTACCATTGGTCTCCTCTTGACATGCCCAAACCATCTTAAATTCTATATATATACATGCATGCAAACATGCATACATAAGATTCATGCATGGAGAGTCTTTATACACGAAAACATGCAAACAATAATACATTCACATATACTCATGTAAAATGTATTCATGTACCATTCATATATATATTTGATATATATATATATACATATATATACATGCATGCACACGTAAATTTTTCATATATATACATGCATGTAAACATGCATACGTAAAATTTATATATTTGACATGCATAATAATATAATTTATTAAATAATATTCATAAGACGTTAGTCGTAATATAAAATTTTTCTTAGGATGTTAAATCGTCTAACCTTATTTTTAGGGTTGTCACACTTTCACTCTGTCTTAAGCTATAATATCCTTTATTTTAACTTAATCATTCCTTATGGTGTCATATTCATCATCATTCATCCATCCCTAACCATAATTTCTTAAAGATTGTAATCCACCAAATCTCCCATGTACATACATAATATACACATACGATAATACCTACATACATGTACATTCTTACAAGCCCAAATCATACCATTAACATGATTTCATCTAATATCACCTTATCCTTAACATATTTCAGATTTATACAACCATTTCAAACACGTATTAAATCCCAAATTCATTAAAACAACAACTTTTATATAACCATTAAATGGGTGAATTAGGGTTTATCAAGATTTTCATTTTGATCATCATGCATGAACAAATAATAGAAAACTAACGCAATACTTTGAGTAACTAATAGATTGTAAACACACACAATGCAAGCACGATCTTTGACTCTCGATTACAACTTCGGGTTCTATTCGAAGTTCCAACTAGAGTCTTTAGAAAGAATTGTAGATGAAGGTTACTAGTGGGTGATGATGTTTGCGATGGCTGAGAGAGAGGGGGGTTGATGGTCGCGACGGATGGTGGTGATGGTGGAGATGGTCGCGACGGGTGGTGTTGGTAGCAGCGGATGGTGGTGTTGGTGATTGTGGTGGTGTCGGCAGGAGGAGCAGGCGGTGGTGCGACAACGGTAGGCGGCAGTGGCGGTTTTGGTGAGGGGGTGGGGTGACCGATGGTGTGGTGGTGGTGGTGTGGTGGTGTGGTGGTGGTGGTGTGTGGGAGTGGAGAATGAGAATATGAAGAGGTTGTGTTTCATTTTGGGTTTTAAAGACTCATGGATGACTAGTTGTCATCCATGCACATACTCCACCATCTCATATTATTATTTTTATTAATTTTATTAGTTTAATTAGTAGTGTTATTATATTTATTATTAGTAGTATTATTATTATGTTATTATTAGTATTATTATTAGTATAGTTAGGTGATTTCACAATTTGTTAAAATCGTTAACGCAAGGTTTTTCAATTAATCAGGTATAATAATATTAAATAATCATAAATTTATTATTAAAATAATTTCGAGCGTTGATCTATTTTGACTGGATGTCACAATAAATTTGCCCCCTTTTCGTATAGGGTGAAGAATTTATGTTTGCGATACTTACGGTAGCTTGTATATCTACTAGACTTGCATAAAAGAATTATCGACCACGGATAGAAAATGATGTACTTACTTGCATACGCATTAACAAATCATCACTTTGTTTGAATTCAAAGCGATTAGTTTTGAAGTTACTACGAACCTTCTCAATCTTTGCTCGTTCCTCTTCAGTTCCTGCATCAGCGTCAAACTCCCAGTGTTGACAGCCAACATGGTTGTTGGTGGTTGTCAGCCACTCTTCATTACCTCCTCCTCCTATCTTCAACTTCCACATCTTCCTACTTCAAAATTCATCAACAATTAGTGAATAGTGACAATTTAATTCATTCATACTCTAGCTAGAATCGGATGTAACAACGATTTGGTAACTGTCCCATGCAAATATATAAGCATAAAAATGCACATGCATATATATAAGTGTGTGTGTATATATATATATATATATCAATACTAATAAAAGAAGCTTTTTGTATGTCACTTGTCACAATTCTAGAGCGATTAAGTTTTGTTTCCCGCTTCTCTCTCCTAATAAATATTATACTAACTACAAACGATATTATTTAATTCTTTTCATATTATAAATATAATTTATTTAAAAAAGATCTTTTTACAAATGCAGTTCATAAAAAATAATTTTTTTATAAAATAAGAATTTTTTCAAAAAAATATCAAATTTTAAAAAAACATAATATATTTTAAAACCTGTGGCTTTTAAAAATAAAATTCTTATGAAACAAAAGTAATTAAATTAAGTTATAATAAATAAATTATTGAAAATGGCACTTTTATATAAATGGTTTGTTTTAAAACAATATGTTTAAAAACCAATTTTTTTTGAAAAAAAACAAAAAAAATAAAAAAAAGTTTATAAAATGATATCATTCTTTTATCAGTCTTACTAATGTCAATAATATCTTATATTAAAATATCATTTTATAATTAATTAATTTTTATTAATAACTATTTAATATTTTATTGTTCAACCCATGTAATACATGGGGTACTAACCTAGTATATATATATATATGTATATATATATATATGTATATATATAAGTATATATATATGTATATATATATGTATGTATATACGTATGTATATATATATGTATGTATATACGTATGTATATATATATGTATGTATATACGTATGTATATATATATGTATGTATATATATATATGTATATATATGTATGTATCTATATATATATGTATGTATATGTATGTATATATATATGTATGTATATATGTATGTATGTATATATGTATGTATATATATGTATGTATATATGTATGTATATATGTATGTATGTATATATATATATATATATATATATATATATATATATATATATATATATATATATATATATATATATATATATGAGGTTCTACTAAAAAATAAATTTTGCCTAAGAAGGGTAAGAAATGATCTTAGCATTTCATTTCTTAATCAATGTCTAAGATGATAATGTTATAAATAAAAAGATGGAATGGTATTTTGGGTATGTAATCACTTTTGTTGACTTTTTTGAGTTTTCCCCAATTTTTTTAAACGTTTATAACTTTTTCATGCTAGATTATTTTTTTAAAAAATGTACACCATAAAATCAAGCATTTTTTTCTCTTTAAATTGAGTATAGTATTGCTATATTTTTTTTATAAAAAAACAAATTAGGTGAAATTGTGCTGCATTTTAACGTTTTTGTGCTGTATTTTATAAAACAGCACAGGGTTGTGCTGCATTTCATAAAACAGCACAGGGTTGTGCTGCATTTCATAAAACAGCACAGGGTTGTGCTGCATTTCATAAAACAGCACAGGGTTGTGCTGCATTTCATAAAACAGCACAGGGTTGTGCTGCATTTCATAAAACAGCACAGGGTTGTGCTGCATTTCATAAAACAGCACAGGGTTGTGCTGCATTTCATAAAACAGCACAGGGTTGTGCTGCATTTCATAAAACAGCACAGGGTTGTGCTGCATTTCATAAAACAGCACAGGGTTGTGCTGCATTTCATAAAACAGCACAGGGTTGTGCTGCATTTCATAAAACAGCACAGGGTTGTGCTGCATTTCATAAAACAGCACAGGGTTGTGCTGCATTTCATAAAACAGCACAGGGTTGTGCTGCATTTCATAAAACAGCACAGTGTTGTGCTGGATTTCATAAAACAACACAAGGTTGTGGTGGATTTCATAAAACAGCACAAAATTATTAATAGACCAAAATACCCTTTAATCCTATTTTCTGGTTTTGCCACATGTCACAACCTCATTTCTTCTTAGTCTTCTTAGGCAAAATATATTTTTTAGTGGAACCTCCCCCTATATATATATATATACATATATATATATATACACCTATATATATATATATACACATATATATATACACACATATATATATATATACACATATATATATATATACACATATATATATACACACATATATATATATATATATACATATATATATATACATATATATATATACATATATATATACATATATATATATGCATATATATATATACATATATATATATATACATATATATATATATACATATATATATATATATATATATATATATATATATATATATATATATATATATATATATTTATAAACGCACAGAGATATACAATCATGTATATAGAAAGGCGTCTTTGGTGAATATACCTATTGCTTAGTGGGAGCTGAATCGTGGAGACCAACCACAAATGAACCGTTTATATAGAGAGCAATTAGAGGATATTTATTTATTATTAGAGTTAATTTCAGGTCCCTATATTTCATTTAAATCTTGGATTTGATCTCAAATCTTTTTAAGTTGCATATATGTTCCCAACTTTTGGTTTATCTTTCCTTTTTGATTCAAGATTTTAACTTTTGTCAAATTGCAATGTAACAAAAGGGTATTATTGTACTTTTTTTTCTAAAAATTTCTCTAGATATAAAAGAAAAAATATTAAATTACATAAAAAATCTAAATATAAACCAAATCAAAAACTTAAAAAGTTAAATCAAACGATCATCTTGGGTGGTAGTAATATGCAGAACCTGCTTTTGATGAGAAAGAAATAGGCTCTCGGTGCGTCTTTCGTTGGTCGGCTTGTCATCGAAGGATTTAGCCAATGATGCTTCCTTTCCCAATGATTTTTTAGGCCGCAGATGTCTACTTTTCTTTAATATGGAATTCGAATCAGATGATTTAGTTTAACCACTGGGGGAGAATGCTCGACAAGCATTAGCTCTCTCTGAAAAAGGAGGTCTTAGAATGCGTTGCTAGATCTCTACTCTAGAAAGTTATACAGGCAACAACGAGCACGGGTTGACATGGGGCTTACCATTAATTACTTCTTTCATGACGAGAATCAGAGATACTAAATTAGAGAATCCATAAATCCTCTCTACATCTTTATTACTCACATCTGATTCGTCATCTCCACTCACTAGATGCATAAAATTAACTCATTGGCTGTTAAAAATTTTCAGTTACCTTACTAATATTACATGTGTTTAACAATGTCCGAGCATCCTACTCCTGTAGTTAGAAATAGAAACATAGGAATAAATCATAAGCAAAACTGAATAAAATATAATCATTATTATACACAAATGGGATTTAGGTAAGGATATGATAGTATTTGGTACGTTTTCACATTTTCAGTTGTTCAAGAATGCATCTCTGTCAAAGTGCTAAACTTGATTCTCTGCTTCAAAAATCCAAAACCAAATCATTCAAAACCCTAATCGGACTCTCGTTGGTAATTTTTCCATATGGTTTACTGCTATTAACTACTCATTTGGGAAAAATCTAGTCCGTAAATTGTGCAATCTTTACCCTCTTTAGGTTTCCGAACAAGATTACGAATGAAGCTTCAGGTTTGTCTTAAGTGATGATGGTTTACGGTTGATTACAGCCTTGGAGGTCTCTGTAGTATGTATTAGCGAGAGAAAAAAAAGGGTTTCAAGTGAGAATGGTTATGAAAAAGAGATCATGTCACAGACTTTATCACAATTTCACTGGCATCTCTTACAAAACCCATCATCACCTATTTGAAACAATGATCACCTTCTTCAGTCATATCCTGATGTAAGATCACCATGCTAGAGCTTGCCTAGTTTGATTTAGATTATGCTTGATGATGATGGTATTAGTGGTAAATTGATGGTGTATTTTTGCTCAAACTACAAGGACCAAAGGGTTGGAATTTTACTCGGCCAACTTGAAATTGATTTATTGTGCTTAACCGTTTGTCTTGGTTGGTAAACTGAAGCAAAATGAAATTTTATGTATCTTACTGTGCTATATATTCTTTTAACTTCTTAAACTGTTATACATTGAAAGATATTTAACTTAATTTTGTTTCTTTTATACTTAAAGATATTAAAAATGAAAAGACAATTTTATCCCTTTGTTAACATTTGAATTTCACAAAAGTTAAGATACTTAGACTAAAAAACAACAGAGTTAATTTTAGTTTTGATTCCTAAGGTTTAACAAAAATAACAATTTTTATCTAAAAGATTAAAATCATCAATTTACCTATAAAAGTTTCATAAATTATTTCATTTTCAATCCAAAAGTTTTATTATTTTGGATTCAAGTTGAAACAACTGATAAAATTTTGGATTGAAATTGAAACAACTTATGAAACATTTTAAATGTAAATTGATGTTATTAATCTTTTACAGTTAGATGGTTATTTTTATCATATCTCACGGAGCAAAATCAAATTTAACTAACATAAAAAGAAACTAAATATTGCAGACCGTATTTGCAAGTTTAAAAAATCAAAGATTAAATCCAAGATGTAGACAAAACCAAAGAGATCAATCATAAATTTTACTATTATTACCTATATAGTTAAAGGACATGCCAAATGAACAATGCTTTGCAGAATTTAGGCCGTTTGTTTCTAGAGCAATGACGCAGATGTGTTGTATTACTTTTTAAGTAGGATTTACTAGTTCTTATGTAAGGATCACCACTTAACAATCAGATCGATCTTGTGATAATAACGTGGAATTTAATCATCACGGTAAGATAGAATAAGCAATGAAATGAACACAAATGTAAATCAACTTTGATGTATATTGCTCTCTGAGTTAAATGATTACAATTACATATGAAATCAGAAAAAATGACAAAAGCTCTGTTAATTAATTAACTAACGACTATTTATACTAAACTACAAAGTTTTCACGTAGTTCTCGCGTGAGATTAACTTCTTGCACGACAACTTCAGGTTCCCGCGTGACTTGATCTTCATCATATTGATTTGATTTTCCGAGCCTCTAGATTCAATCCCTACAATCTCCCCCTAGGATTGGTGAATCAATACTTTAGAAGTCCACGTCTACGACCTTGTAACTGCCCCCATAAGCATACATCTTGTTGTTTAGGGATTTCGTAATCAACTAACCGAACTGTACTGCCAATAAGTGAACAGCTTCATTAGCTGCAATAGGCCAAGCCTGCAACCTCATCAAATTGTCCTTCCAAACTTAAGCAGATTCACATGGTCGATGATACGGTAATCTTTATCTACATAGTGGATCAACGCGTAACCCGTTTCCGTTTCACAACTCCACCACATGAGCTTCGACAAGCTGTAAACTAGCATTGGAGCATGTATAGAGATCTTTCTAGCATCTAGGATGGTTATAAACCCTTATCTTCATTGGCTTGTTAGTGTTTGGGTCTATACACGTCTCATCTTTAATGACTTTGGATTTAATAGTTTTGAAGTCTTTGAAGTTAGTCCTACTCTGTCTCCATATCATATTTCTGATCCGGTTCCCCTTTTCATAATTTCTTGGATTGATAAACGAAACACGACCCATATCATATAAATGAGAAGCTCGGAGCGTATGAAAGTCGTGCTCGTCCTGATAATACTCTATAGTACCAGCCTTTCTCTTCACCATGTACATCTTCTTTTAAGCATTATACGCCCAACTAATAACAGGTTCTGAGTTTTCATACCTTGTGAAAGGTTTGAAATGTCTCAACATGTGTACATAAGCTGGCGGAGGAGGAGCATCAACAGTAATATTTCTGACCTGATGTACAACACTTTAACCAGTTAGATCTGTTGTCTTGTCAGTCGCCTCTTTGGCTCTTGACTCACCTACTATCTTTCCTTCTTTAATCAAGATATTTAAAAATAAGTCTTTTAAGACTATTTCTAAATATGTCAGTATAATCTAAAGTCTCCTTCAAATCATCAAACGGACCAAAATCTTCATCAGATTCTTCAGCAAGAATATGTTGCTGGAATGTATAGAACTCCTTCTCATACGTTTCTTTAGTAGTGAGATCTAATGGAGTATACTCAACTATATCATTGGGATTTGGTCTGCATACATTGGCAGAACTTAATGATCCAAAAGCACCAATAGCAGAACCCATATCGCCACCCTGATCATCATCATCTTTCTTGTCTTCATTATCATCCTTCTTATTATCATCACCATAATCATTATCATCATCAATGTCATCTTCTTCATCATAACTAATATCTACCATTTCTAAGTCATCATCCTCATGAACTGGGTTTGGGATATGTATGTCATGCTCAGGTTCCAGAAACACCTCTCCAATAAATATTACAGGTCGATCCTCAGTAGCCAAGGCAGGAACAGTGGTAGATGGTTCTTGATTAACATTAGCAGTCTCAGTTATTCTTTCAGTCATAATAAGATCAATGAAATGCTCTGTAGTTGCAGTGGAATCATCAGCAACTTCAAGATCAACATATTACTTTCTACTTGACTCTCCAACTTCCATGGTTCGTTACTGTGCAAACGAGAATGGAACACGAGAAGTGAGGTCTCTAATATTCTGCTCCATGATATGAATATAACTAAACATAAACTATTGCTAATTCTCTAGACACTTTATCCTCTCATCTTTCTCTTGATTCAGAGCATGTAAATCGTAGATCTGCTAAGTCTTTTCCATCATCTCTCTCCCTCCAAAGTATGTACATGTTGTTTAAGAGTAACAGATATAGGTAAACTAGATGAAATACTAGCACCATGTCTCTGTACGGGAGGAGTGTTGGGAAAATCTTCCATACCAACTGTCTCATCTATACCATGATCTCTTGGTGGTGTATTTAACTCATCATCAGTAGCAGGCATAGCAGATGATGTTATAGTTGTTGTTTATGTAATAATCACTAGTGTCTCTAATGTAGTAGCCTCACTAACTGTGACTGGAGTCTTAGAAACTAGAATACCAGAACTGGTCGACACAGTGGTCATCGGGATCCGACGCTTACGCAACATACCTCTTCCTCTACCCCTCCCACGTGGACTATCAGAATCAGCCTATTTCCTAGCCATCCTTTTCTTTCTCCTCTGAGTAGACAGAGAATCCTCTAGAATAAAATCTATGTCTCTGTCCTCAGCAGTGCATTTGGTAGGAGTTTCTTACACTCTGGGTCGTTCTTGCAATACATATGGGATATTCCTAGGGCTGTAAACGAGCCGAGCCAAGCCGAGCCGAGCTAGGATGGGCTCGAGCTCGAGCTCGAAGCTTATCGAGCTAGCTCGGCTTGGCGCGAAAATTTTAATGAGCTAGAAACTCCTGCTCGAGTTCGGCTCAAGTTCGACTCGTGAAAAGCTCGAGCCAGCTCGTGGCTCGTTCGAGCCAGCTCGATTATTATAAGTTTTTCTTATTTTTTCATATTAATTTATATGAAAACACAAAAAATATATATTAGGGCTTTTTACTTTTGTTGGTAACTCCGTACTTAGGGGTAAATGTAACCTTTCGTGTTTTTGTTAAATAAAAATTAATGTCATTATATTCTTGAAAGGGCCATTTTTTTCTGTCATTAATGAAACTATGTGGGTGCTTATACTTGTTCCTTTGTTTTACATTAATTTGTAAACTTAAAAGTTAATAATTTAACTATTGAATTAAGTACAATAATAAAAATGATTGTAATAATAATGATAATAATATTAAAGATAATGATAATAAAATATGTTAAAAATAATAATAATAATAATAAATAATAATAATAATAATAATAATAATAATAATAATAATAATAATAATAATAATAATAATAGTAATAACAACAACAATAATAATAATATTCTTAATAAGTGATAAGCTTGAAGTAAATAAAGAAAAATATAAGTTTTAATACTTTAAAACTTGTAATTATAAGTTTTTACATAAAATGATAACATTAAAAATCACAGGGACTAAAGTGTAATTTATCTTGAAATTAAAACCCAAACTTTGGGTTGAAATTAAACATAGAGAAACTGCAGGGACCAAAATGGAAAACTTGAAAACCCAACCCTTTCCCCCGTGTTTCCAGCTACAGCTCCGGCCACACTACCGGCCGAGCTCCGGCAGCCCCTAAAACCACCAAAAACCTTGATATTTAGACACCAAACCGTTCCAAATCGAGTATAGAACATGAATCGAACTTGTAACCGTTGATAATACGACCTGAAACGTTCATTTTACTATCAAATCACTCGAAACCGAAACCTCAATTTACTTCCTCACCGTTCAACGTACAAATCGTAGTAATTACCCAATTAACTGAACATAATCAATCGGTTAATCATCTCTAACACATCCCTATTTGTAATTTCATCTAAGAAACACATAAACCTCGCTTTTGATTACCATTTTCATCGCAACCTGTGTCTAATTGAACCTCGGTCTTCTGGCATTGTAACTCTAAATTCATTGAGGGCTTTGAATCATAAACACCCGTTGAAGCTTAACATGAAAAGAATTAGATCCTCATCGTCTGTTGCACCTGAACCTCTTTCTTCTCTATCGTGACTTGTTCTACATCGACTCCACTTTCAATTCAACATCAAATCGGGTAAACAAATACATATACATGTTCGGTTTCATTCAAGGATTAAAAGCCCCATGGTTAATTTGGTTAGGATCATCGATTGGTGGTTCAATTGGGTCGATTTTAGTTCTAGGGTTCTTATGTAATTGGGGGTTTTCATTGTGTTTGTGTATTTAAGAATTAGAAACCATTTCTTGGCAGGCTTAGGCGCCCTTGCCTACTAGTTATATGCACACATCCCCTACCTGAGGTCCCGGGTTCGAACCCGGGCACCCTCACTATTTTTCTAAAAGCTTTTCAGCCTTTAAAAAATTATAAAAAATTTATAAAAATTATAAAAATCAGTTTTACAAACTTTTTTTATTCTAAAAGTTATCTAATTATTTTCTGAAAATTTATTTCTTTAAAAACCTTATTATTTTTTTTAAAGTATTATTTACAAATGTTATAAATAGTTATTTTTATAAAAATGGACTTTAAATAATAATTTAAATCATTAAATTATTGATGGATATTATATTATCTTTAATTATGGGTTAATCATGATAATTGTAGAAATTATATTTTATAATTTCACAAATTATTTTCAAGTGTTATTTTAGGTTATTTCTTATAAATATACTTTAACTAATATTTTAGATTAATAAATTATTATTAGTTAATACGTTATTGTAATCAATGTTAAATAATGTTTATTTCAAAAGATTACAAAGATTATTTACATAATATATTTAAACCTTATCAATCATTATACCTAATCTCTTTTCTATATTAAAACACTTAAATAGTATAATTCTTTTGAATGAATCAAAATATAAGTAATTTCATTATATAAATTTATTTACTTGTCAAAACTCTACAATTCTATGGAAACCCTAGTTCTTGTTAGAATGTTAATCTTATTATTAAAACTTTACCCTTGTGAATATATATATACATTTAGGTGCCTTGTGACGATTCACATTGGAACGACGCCTATTATTATTCTTATTAGACTTCATACTTAAACTTATTTGCCAAGTGAGTATTTCTATACCCATTTTATTATTTTCACACTTTTGGGTGAAACATGTTACATTATAAATATTGCACTTGTAAACACGTTTGATTCTTGTAAACTTATGGCATTTCACCTGTATGTTGTGGTTAGTTGACCTTTGTAGCTACCATGTAATGTCGAATATATATACAATCATTAACTATTGCTAGCCTGGCGGCGTCATAGATCTATCGGCCTAACAAGCCTACTTGGTTGATCCAAGTACACTTAGCTAATCGTATATACTTGTAAATGTTTGAGACTTGTAAAACTTTGTCAAGGTTTGATTGTGCATTCTGTCTTACATCCCTAGTTACTTTGTTCTCTAACTTACAACATGAATTTCCATCTTTTATATACTTATGTATTGGAAACTATGGAAATCTCACGAACATTATTGTTGACCTTTTATTTTTAACATGTTTGAGGAAATACTCAAGTATAATTACTACTTTGAAGCTTATCACATCTAGGATTGGACCTAGAGAAATAAAAGGATGAACTTGTCATATTTAACTTTTATATCATGATGTTATCGTTGTTTGAGACTTATGTTTGTAATGTTACCCATGAAACTTGTGAATAAAATATTTGATTAAATAATATCGTTATGTGGCTGTGAACGATCTTGACTCTCACATCTCGACGTTTCCGCCGTCAAGGTTGGGGTGTGACAGATTGGTATCAGAGCCCATAACTATAGGGATTTAGGTTATTAGAAATGGTGACCTAGACTATAGCTTATGCATGAACCTTATAGCATAATATATATATTCTTGTAGATACATATATGGTTTGCATGCTACATAATGCTATGCCTTCTTATGTGCAACTTGATGCTTTAGCATAGAATTGCCTTTATGTATGCTTAAACTTTGTTACCTGACTCCCCTAAACTTAACTTTGACTCTTTGATTCTCCCCGACGAATGAACCTTCTTAAATTTATCCTCGACGACATATGGAATCTACACTTATTATCGTGGGTTTAATTCCTTAGACTCTATGTCTAATCTATGAAATCTCATCAAAGTTTTGATTTCATGAACCTAAGAAATTTGTGTGACACATAGACACCTGTATTCTGGATTTCCTGGCAAAAGGTCTTCGGGCTAAGGCAAGCATATCGTATAAATCTCATTGCGAGACTAGTTATGCTTAACTGGGGATTTCTGGGATGAGTGATAAACTATGGTCAACATAAACAAGTTTCTAAGGCAAATGGGTCAATTTACCTTGACGTGTCAACGTTTCCAAATGGTAATGCGTTACTAAATGGAACCATCCGATTTATATTTAAAATATCAAAAATCCTTAATTCCTTGGACTGGTTTATCCTCGAAACCCTAATATCTTCCCATTCCTATCTTACAGGATGTTCCCGTTAATATTGAACTCGTTATACTCCTCAATTCCTACGTTTAAACATCGTTGTACGTTGTGCGCCTTATGTAACTATCTTTATACATTGACCAACATGTACATGGATCTTAATATACCCAAAGATATTGGTCGTTTAAACCGAATGGTTTTTAAAACTTAAAATTGTTACGTTGGGTTCTCAAATGTTCTTAAAGTGTGTCCCATAAACTGAAATCATATAATGCCGAAAGGTGGAATACCTGCATCTTGGGATACCTTGTCTAGGCAAGGTATACACATAAATCCGATTCGACCGTTGGATCCGTTTATCTGACCTGGAATTCATGAGATGAGTGTTCGCTTATAGGTATGTGTGTCTTCAGTAAAGTTGTGGTTGACGTAACACTTTAAGAAGTCAACGCATTTCCCTTTTATTTCGAATCGAACGTTTACATCTCATTGTTGCATTGCATCGTTTCGTCATTGATCTTGTTTTCCTCATTTAAACCATTCAAGATTTGAGAACCTATCATGATTGACTCTGTTATCCTGAACTTCAACCTTAATCCTAGCAATCATGATTTTCTGTTCTTGTTACGATGATGTAATCTGAAGTTTCTGAATTTCTAGCCGATAATCTCTTCGTTTGCTAAGTCAAGCTTTGTAAAATCTTCTAACCGTTTTGCATCGTAGGCAATGCAAGAGTCCGCAAGTCAACTTATGACTAAGGACACTCGTATCTCCTAAATGATTCTATCTTATCAAAACAGGGGTGACTCCCTTACGTTGGTGATGATTTTCTATTCGTCATTATTGTTCTTATGAAATTGCATCATCAAGGCAGGAGTAAATTCCTTACCTTGATGACCATTTCTTCTTCTTGTTCTTGTGAAATTTGTATTTCACCAATTGAAGTACCTTCTTAAAATAGGAGTGAATTTCGCACCTCGATGATGTTTTTCAACTTTTCTAATGTGTGTTTTATGGAAATCTCGTTCTCTGAATCGGGGTCATTTCCTTGTTTTAAGGACAGATTTCAATCAGTTTTCTTTGAAACTCGTATTTCACGAATGAAATGACATCACCAAAATAAGATTGAATCCTGTACTTTGGTGACAAATGCCAATTCTCAATTGTTTTTCTTCTTATTATGAAATTCAATCATCAAGATAGGTGTGAATTCCATACCTTGATGATAATTTCATCCATTTAAATTTTATGGATTTTATTTCCTTAAATGAAACGATCTCATCAAAGGAGAAGTGATTTCTGAATTTTGATGAAGATTTTCATTTTGCTATATATTGTTTTTATAAAACTTCACCGTTAAGATAGGAGTGATTATCCTTACCTTAATGGTAAGTTACCTCCTTTTATCCTTGTGGATCCTTAACAATGAGTTAGGATCAAACTCTCGGTTGGTAGTTAAGAGTCATACTTTGGGAAATACACCACCAAGCTAGGACTGATGACCACACCTTGGTGACTATTCCCATCCCTTGATCTCAAACCTACCAAGGTTTTAAGACTTCAATTGACTAGAAACATGTAATAACTTGAAGAGTGAACACCGTTATCTGATTAATCGATGATAGTGTTCTAACCAGTCAAGCTAAAGCATGATTCTTGAACTCAAAAGAGGTCATTATCACTTTAAGGTAACCCTAGTTCCAAGCCTGGAACATCTAGATTTTAAATCGATTTCTCTTCTCACGCTTTTATGTTTCCACCTGACGTTTGATCCAGCTTTATGGAACCTTTTAATTCTTACTTATCGACCTTCATTCTGGGTTATCACCAACGCTTAATTGCACGAAGATAACACTCCTAAAACAAACCTTCGCACAAGATTAAGCCATTATAAATCTATATCATGCTTTTCTGGTTATACCAATGTACAGTTATGTTCATGGGTTTGATGAATCTCGTGTGCAAGCCGTACTTGGAAAACTATTGATGATTGTCTTTATCGTCGATATTCTGAATTATTTAAATTTTGATCTAATCATGAACGACATCTTTGTTCCATTCTTTACCCATAATTAAGAAATGCAATTCCTATTATTTTGGATAATCTTTGAACTTCTAATCTTGAAAATCTCTAAATTACGACTCTCAAGACTTGTTATTACATTCATTCCGATGTGGACATATCTTGGGATATGTTCCAAATTGCCTCGTCTTTCTTGATGGCATAATGAAATTGGTGCATTATTGATCGATTGACTAGTTTCGCGTATTTCATAACTCATGTGAGATAACGAGTCGAGAACTTGACTCGTACTTACCTCAAATAGTCGGTCAACGTGGTGTGTCGTTAAGCATCGATGGTTAATTTTGATAATCGATCCACCTTCTATTATTAGCAATGTCTCTAACCATCTTTGGGAACCCAACTCAAAATCTCAGCATATCGTATCATTCTTAATCCGATGGTTTGACCGAGGGAACAATACGTGTTCACTAGATATGCGTTAAAGCTTGTGTCATTACATATACTGGCACTTGGGATTCTTAAATTCCGTCGGTCAAACTTTCAGACAATTACAGGATTTACCCATTGATTTCAAAACGTCACCTTAATACATAATTTCATCCTAGATATTGAGAGTAGTGTGACTTATAAGTCTAAAATACCTCAGGAACTCATCATCGTTTCCCAACATTTCATGTGTCAAATCTCAAAGAGTTAGTTTGTCAATGATAATTTTTGAATTCCACTGGAAGAGTTCAAATTTGCATGCATCGTGTCAAGAACCTTGAAAAATCCCATAATTCGCAGAAGGGAAGCATCTCACCCATAATCAAACGCCAATCATAGTCTGTTAGTACACCTATCTTTTATCATAAGTCCCTGTTCCTTTAAGTTTCATTCTTAATTTCGGGACGAAATTCTTAAAAGTTGGGGAGACTGTAACCTTTCGTGTTTTTGTTAAATAAAAATTAAGGTCATTATATTCTTGAAAGGGCCATTTTTTTCTATCATTAATGAAACTATATGGGTGCTTATACTTGTTCCTTTGTTTTACATTAATTTGTAAACTTAAAAGTTAATAATTTAACTGTTGAATTAAGTATAATAATAAAAATGATTGTAATAATAATGATAATAATATTAAATATAATGATAATAAAATAAGTTAATAATAATAATAATAATAATAATAATAATAATAATAATAATAATAATAGTAATAACAACAACAATAGTAATAATATTCTTAATAAGTGATAAGCTTGAAGTAAATAAAGAAAAATATAAGTTTTAATACTTTAAAACTTGTAATTATAAGTTTTTACATAAAATGATAACATTAAAATCACAGGGACTAAAGTGTAATTTATCTTGAAACCAAAACCCAAACTTTGGGTTGAAATTAAACATAGGGAAACTGCAGGGACTAAAATGGAAAATTTGAAAACCAAACCCTTTCCCCCGTGTTTTCGGCTGCAGCTCCAGCCACACTACCGGCCGAGCTCCGGCAGCCCCTAAAACCACCAAAAACCTCGATATTTAGACACCAAACCATTCCAAATCGAGTATAGAACATGAATCGAACTTGTAACCGTTGATAATACGACCTGAAACGTTCATTTTACTATCAAATCACTTGAAACAGAAGCCTCAATTTACTTCCTAACCGTTCAACGTACAAATCATAGTAATTACCCAATTAACTGAACATAATCAATCGGTTAATCATCTCTAACACATCCCTATTTGCAATTTCATCTAAGAGACACATAAACCTCGCTTTTGATTACCATTTTCATCGCAACCTGTCTCTAATCGAACCTTGTGTAACACCCGTATTTTTTTTAAAAAAAGGAGATAAAAAGATTAAGAAAGAAAGAGGAAGAAAAAGGGAAAGAAATAAAAGTCAACATAAGTGGAGGGACCAAAATTGATAAAGGTGCAAACTTTATAATTATTTTTGCACAAAAGGTGGTGAAGCCGCCCATAACCTTCTGCTTTTCACCTTTCTACCGGTTCTAGAGAGAGAAAGATCAGAACCTCGGATTTTTGAAGAAGAAACAAGAAAGCTTGAAGTTTTGGTAAGAATTCTCGAAATTTTGATGTTTAGGATGATTCTAGACCCGTGTAGGTGCTTATAAATGTGACTTGTGTGTTCGGGTGGTATCGTGTGTGTGTTTTAGGTGTTAGAACCGTTTGAAGAAACTCGGGTGAAGAGTGTGAAATTGAAGAACAACAAAGGTGAGTTTCTAGATCCCTTTTTTACATGTTTTCAAATGATTTTGGGGCTGGAAAATACATGTATGGATGTTTTTGTAAGGTTAGGTATTATACCCGTATGTTCGTATGCATGTGTATGTGGGTCGGGTATGTTTCGGGAAAATGTATTGTTATGATTATGTTAAGTTCATGCTTAGAATGGTAAGTGAATGCTTAGAATCAGGCAATATAATGTTTGGGACTGTATACGACTTAAAAATATGTGCACCGGTTGTTAATACGCCTATACAGGGCTCATAAGTCTGCATAGTCCTCATACTCCCAAAATTATGACAAAAATTTTAAGTGTTGGGGCTTATGCTTCCAAACAGTGCTCATGAGTCTGGAATTTAGAACTTAGAAAATTAAGTACAGGGTCATAACTCCAAATAGTTCTCATATGCCCAAACAGTACTGATACGCCTAAGACTCATGAGTCTAAACAGTGCTCTTGTGCCTAAATTCTGACTTAGAAAAACTAAGTGTAGGGTAATGAGTCTAAACAGTGCTCTTGTGCCTAAATTCTGACTTAGAAAAACTAAGTGTAGGGTAATGAGTCTAAACAGTGCTCTTGTGCCTGGAATTATTTACTAAGTATAAGGTAAAAAGTCGCAACAGTGGTCAAACGTCCAAATAGTCCTCATGAGTCCAAATAGTCCTTATGAGTCCAAATAGTCCTCATGAGTCCAAATAGTCCTCATGCGCCTAAAACTTAGAATTTAATGCAAAATTTTCGTGGAAGTTTGTGCAGCTAGGGTTTTGAACTAATATTGACTAAGGGTTTATTAAATGCATATGATTATGTCTGATTTTCATTATGACCCTTTTCTTAATATTTTAATTAATGTTATGATTAGGGTTATTATTAATGTTATTATTATTATTATTATTAATATGCTCATTAATAATAATATTGTATGACTCTATGTGGTATGATCATGATCCAGACAGGAATTATTATCATTAATAAAGTAAAAGGTTAATGATAAAGAAAAGTGGAACGTAAATGGATGAACGAAACTCTTGCAAGCAAATGTATGGAGGTGCACACCCCTGGCAGGTGTTAGCTCAACTGTGATACGGGTTCGCTACCCCGAAGGATGCACACAGGGTCAATCTTTGAGATTGGCATAGAGGTGAGCGACTTGGTGTCGCAAAAGACTCACAGGATAAGTGCAATCCTTGAGATTGCCATAGAGGTGAGCGACTCGGTGTCGCAAAAGACTCACAGGAGCAAAAAGGGCAGTCATTAAGATTGCTAACGAGGTGAGTGACTCTGTGTCGCAAAAGACTCGGAAGAATAATGATAAAAGTACTAATTGAACGATGATGATATAATAATGATATTACCTACGTGTACGTACGATGTGTGATCACATATGAATAATGAACGGTTTGAAATGAAAAGTAAAGTATTTTAATTACAAAACTAGAACTCACTCAGCAACTCTGACTTTTATGTATTTTCCAGTTTGCAGGTAACAGGGTGCTGATGATGGCACACGGGGATGGCTATTTGGCGGGCAAGACTGACATCCATTATGTTTTGACAATACTGTTGTTTTGTAATTCATTCGACTAATCATTTTGTGACCCATGAACTAGAATGTATTGCTTAACAACAGTGTTTATAATGAATGATTGGGTTTTTGTCAAATTGATTCCACTGCTTAAATTTATAATATGTATGTTTTATGCTGTGAATGACCGGGAACGGGGCCTTACAAGTTGGTATCAGAGCTAAAGTTTAAGTGAATTGGGTAAATATTTTCAAAATAAACCTTAACTTAAACTAAAAATGGGACAGGAAGGGGGATGTCAGCGCGGGTAGCCATGTGCCATCAGGTATTGTTTTTCCTAAAAGTTAATCAGTATTATGTGCGTGTGCTATGTGATTTATGTGTTCTTAGTAGATTTAGATGCTGATGTAGTCAAGATAGGAAGTGCTTGGGGTGTGAAGAGTAAAGTAAGTGGCTAATCACAACTGGCCACTGTAATTAGGGACTTACTATACTTGACATAAACTGAGCTGTTTCCTTGAATGTCTGTTTTAGTATTTGAATCTTATAGTGCGTAGGAAATGGCTGGGAAGAAACCCTCCAAGGCTGCTAGAGGTAGAGGTCGACCGCGTACGACTAGGAGCAGTGCTAAAGCTCCTAAGATGACTCCTGTGAACCCCGAGGTTCCTGACCGGAATGAAGAAACTAAGAATGCCAGCCTGAATGCCTCAGCTAGGGAGGCGATTGCTGATGAGGTACACCAAGTCCTGCAAGCAGTTATGTCGTCTGTAGTGACTGATGTTATTAGAGCTGTGAGGAACGAGGAAAGAAAGGAGAAGGAGGACCGGAGAGAGTCGACTGGAAAAGAAAGCAAGGGAGGAGAGGAACGACCGGATCCTGAGATAGTAGTATCTGATGAGGAAGAGGATGATGTAGTAGGGGTGACGACCAAGGGATGTGACAGGATCTCAGCCTCTCTCGTTGATCAATTAGATTATGTTTGCAGCGGATTTAGCTCATTAATTAGCAATTAAGCAAGAACATAAAAGATATTTCAAATTAAAGCATGAACATAGAGAGAAGGGTTTCTGCAAAACAATAAATATTCTATTGGTTCGCACGTTTCGGCAATTAAAACAGTATGGTTGCCCATCCTTTTATAGGCGGCAAAAGGATGGGCATGATGTCCTTTTTCTGACATCACTGAATATTCAAATTACAACTGACAAAACATAAAACTACTGAAGATGTCAACAACTGACATCTTCTTACAAAAGTTCCTAAGTACTGACAAAAGTAAACTACTGAAACTATAACAGCTGAGGAATATTCTCTTCAGCTGTTGTACAACTACTGACACAAAATAAACTTCGGAAAAGTAAAAACCACCACAACAACTGAAGAGGACTTCTTCAGTTGTTGAGACAAACTCTGTCTTCAGTACTTGGTCTTCAGACTTGGCTTCGGAAGATGAAACTTCGGAAGATGTTACTTCGGAAGATGTAACAACTGATGACTTCAGTAGATATCATCAGTTGTTGTCTTCAGTCTTTTTCTTCAGACTTTGCTTCGGAAGATAGAACAGCTTCGGAAGATGTAACAACTGATGATCTCAGTAGATATCATCAGTTGTTGTCTTCAGTCTTTGTCTTCAGACTTTGTGCTTCGGAAGATCTTCAGTTCTTTGGATCTTCAGCCTTTTGATATCTTCAGCTGATGATCTTCAGTTCTTTTGTTCAGAATTTGTGCTTCGGAAGATCTTCAGTTCTTTGGATCTTCAGTTCTTCAGACTTCATCATCTCAGCAGAGAGCTGGCACTAAGATGCTCTCAAGCCTGACATTCAAGCAAGAGAACACAATAGCTGATGAGAGTCCTCAGTTCCTCTCTGACCTTCCGGCAAGAGAACACAATAGCTGATGAGAGTCTTCACCTGTTGTTGTAGTGGCATGTGGGACTTAGAGGTTTTCCTGATCTTGGCTCATTGGTTCTTTTGGTCCAACAAACTCCCCCTGAACCAATGCAGCCAAAACCTCTAATTATTGGATGTCCCACTTATTGGTGGCATAAAGATTGGTCTATTTCCTCCTAGATCAGATTAGGAGTTGACCCAGATAAGCACTGGCCGGAGATGTAGTCTCAAGTGTTTGTTTGGCTAAGTATGGATGGGAGCTTTGTCTTGGGGAATTGGACACAAAGCTGTTACCCCATCCATGAGATCTACACCCCATGTATAAGCCGGAAGGATTCTCGGGTGTAGGCCTGAAGAAAGATCATTTGTTCTTCTTTGGACATGTCTTCAGGCTCACCTTCGAATAACCCCTCCCGACCGTACACCTCTGAGAGATACTTGACCTGTTTTCCATTTTTGAGCTCAAGTGTTGTGATTTGCCTATATGCAAACTCATCAGGGTGTATACCCTCTAACAACAAAGTGAGCTCATTCCGATGAAAATTCTCAAGCTTCTTATAGACCAGACCCTTCCTAACCACCCTATTATCTAGCATTGAAAAGGGTGGTTGGCCGGCTCTATAAGCTTTCTCGAATTCATCTACTATTTCCCAGGGTGTTATTACAATAGCCACAGAGACCTCTTCATCTACGATTCTCTTTAGTTGGCTTTTGTATCTCACAGGCATGTCCTTCTTGACTATCCTGTGAGCCACCCTTGGGTCAGGCCAAGTTCTCACCCTCTCCCTTTTATATTGAAAGGTTTGTCGGAGGGTGACTAACCTCAGAGCTTCTCTCTGCATATTTATTATAGAGGTCGAAGCAGCATAACATTTGTCAATGCTTTTCAGCATTTCCTCATCATGTCGCTTTTGCTGCTCCTCCTCTTCTAACTTAGCCCTCACAGTGTCCTGCTGTGAGGTGGGAGTGATGGTTTGTGATTTGGCTTTGGGTAAAGGTATGACTGCTGAGAGTGGCAGACTATCCTCCTCATCATCCTCTTCTTCATCTTGCAGCCTCAGCACCCTTCTCTTCTTCTTCAAGGGTGGATCATTGGCTGCGGGTTTTGGTGGTAAAGGAGTTGGTTTTGTGGGTTGTGGTTTGGTTGTTGGTGTGGGAATGTTGGCAGGCACTGCTAGCAGCCTAGAGATAAGGGCTGGTTTAGTCAGCTTGACTAGCAGTGTCCTGTTCCCAGCACCGGCTTCAGACAGGGCCTCTGCGACCAGTCCCTTTGTAAAATCACCAGCTGAACAAATCTTGGTGGTTATTGCCAAGAGTTTGTCCCTGGTCCATGCCTTAACATCAAGGACTGGTCTGCCCAGGTACTTCGAAGTGAACCTACTCATAGCCTCAAGTTTTTGTCTTTCCTCTTGGCTAAGAGTAGTCCATCGGTACTTAATTTCCTTCTTCTCCATATTCCTGATCTCTTGATCTAGCAAGGCAGTGTCCTTGTCAAAGCCTTGCCTGAACAGCTGTTCAATGACTTTGTTCATTGAACGGGTATGTTCAGCATCAGCCTCCTTGACAAGGACTGCTAGATCAGGATCAGCCACCTTCTTTCCCTTTCCCTTACTCTTATCAGTGACACTGAAATCCTTTTGGATGTCAGTCACTTTTATTGGCTCTACCTCCCTCTCTTTCCTCTTCCCCTTCTCCCTCACCTTCCCAGTCTCCTCAACCAACTCCCTCTCAACCACCACCTCTTTCTCTGCCTCTCCCTCTTCCTCACCCCTCTTCCTCTTGGCTTGCACTGATGTCTCCCCCTTTTTGGGTGCATTGGTTGGGGTTTGACTATCAGTAAGCGCCTTAGAAACAGCAACCTCCACCAAGGGTTGTATGTATGTGGGAAGCCTCTCATCAAGGGTCTGAATTACTATATTTTGAAGTATGGGTGTGATGAGAGGTAGGGATTTCTGGAAGATAGCATCCAGCTGCTCAGGGGGGTTCTGACCCTGAGAGCTAGTGCCAGAAGCAGGGGCTGGTGGCCGAGTTTGTGGGGTTGGCTCAGTGTTTGTGAGACCTTCGGGTGAAGGTGCCATCTGTTGGGTAGTGGTGGCAGATGGACTTCTATCCTGAGTCATCTGAGCAAGCAGCTCTTTGAGTCTGCTTATCTCATCCTCAAGGATAGTGTTTTGAGCAACTACATCAAAGAAGAAGCTCAGGTCATCATCAGCATGAGCTGAATCACCTGACCTCCTGACATTGTCAGGATGAACATGTCCTGAGTGTGGCTCAGTAATGACATGTGCCCCTTGTTCATGGTACTGGGGACTTCTGGCCTCCGGATTGGATCCATCATCGGCCATTGCCTCTGGTGAGGTCTTAGAGATGTTACCAGCTTCACCCTGCTCAGATGTTGATGCAGGGGAAGTGGCAGCCTCACCAGATTGTTCTTTCTCCCTAGCCACACTGGGAGAGTGAACTGATTCTCTGTGCTGTGGGCTCTGATCAGCACTTGTGCCCACCCCCTCTTCGGTTGGAGTCTCCCTAGTGGTAATAGGTTTCTGGGGAGAGGGTGGAGTGCTCAGATCAGTCAGCACTCTGGCTATTACTAGTGTTGGGCTTAGTGGGGCGGTCTCCTCTGTATGTGGGCTAGAAGCAGTATGCACATGGGGAGGATTGTGCTCTTCAATGGCAGCCTCCTCAAGTGAGGAAGACCCCAGTAATGTGGTTGCCCCAAAATTGGTTACATCAGGCTCCTGTTGAGAGGAAGCCTGTGCAGTTGTGGTGGGTGGAGTCGTGGTACCTGCTGGGAGAATCGAACCAGCAGGCACATCCTGCCTTTGTGTGGCAGGGGCATCCTCAGGGGACTCATCTCCCTGAGTAGCCTTTTTGGGCTTCTTTTTGGCTTTTGGCTTGGTGGGGACTTTGGAGTTGGAGGTGGAGGCTGTGGGTTCCAGCTGCGTGGGTTTTCGCAGCCGGCCAGCCTGTTTGAGTGTGGGGTCAGTGTTGTGCCTGGAGTATACCTCAGCTTGAACAGCCATGGCAGGGACCCCAGTGCCAACTAGTCCCTCAGCCTGAAGCTGGTATTCGATCATGGCCATTATGAACCGTGGATACAAGTTCCAACGGTTAGAAAAAGATTTTGTGGCCATGTCCTTGAGTTCCAAAAATAAAATTTCAGAAAAATTTAAAGGTTGTTTCTCAAGGATAGAATACAATACCTGTTGCCACCTTGTTGACATCTGGTCCCACGAAGAGGTTTTGGGAGCCAGACAAACATTTACCATGTGGAAGATCAATCGTTGAGGGTCAGGGAAATGTTTCTTCAACAAGGTAGAAGCTGATAGGTTACCCTGATAGTCATGAGATGTAAAGGAGAGATCAAGGGTACCTTTGGGATAGGAGGTTGGGTGAGTGGCATCATCCAGCTCTAGGGTTTGGCGTAGAGTAGCTGGAGTGATAACCACCGGTTTGCCGTTGACGGAGGACCGGAGAGAGACCTCGCCATCATGCTCTCCAGTGTGGACGGTCACATTTGTCCAAAACTCCGTCAAGGAGTCGGTGTATATGATGGGGTTGATGAGAAATGCCGTTTTGTATGGGGAGTCGTGCATGAGATCGACGGCATTGTGAAACTTTGGCCATAATGGCGATTTAGTGAGATGTGCGACACAGTTGTGTCTAGGCTTTATGTGCAAGGACGCCATTAAAGGGGTGTGTGGGAATTTTCAGAGTGTTTGGTAAGATTAGGGCAAGTGAAGTAAATGCTCTGAAAGTAAGATATTTATAGGGTAGGCTAAAGGGTGAGAGAAAACTACTAAAGGTTCTGGTGTTAGTCATCATTGTTATGACACCTGATGACGTGGTTTTAACCTTCAGTGTTTGTAACTTCCGAGGACTTGGTATTAGTCTTCCGTAGTTGAAGCTACTGAGACTTTGGTTTTGTCCTTCGGAAGTTGTAAACGTCTGAAGAATTACTATCTTCAGTAGTTATGAACTACTGATAACTTAGTCGTCTTCTTCAGACGTTGTAACAACTGAAGACTTGGTGTTAGCCTTCAGTAGTTGTGAACTACTGAGATCAGTAGTTGTGAACTACTGAGGACATGGTTTTGTCCTTCAGTTGTTTGTGTATGAAACATCAGCTGTTGTTATCAGCTGATGAGAAATTACTCATCAGCTGTTTCCGTCAAATCAGTTGTTTCATACTAGCCTCCACATTTACTCATCAGCTCTTTGGCTGACTTTCAGATGTTTCATTGACCCTTCAGCTCTTAGGAATATGCCTTCAGCTCTTGGGAACAGATGTTCACAAGTGCTGATAAAATAGTCTTCCGAGCTGGTGAACAAATTTTGCAGTACTTCCGAGCTGTGTAAGATTACACATCAGTACTTGTGAGCAAAATTTGTTCTTCCGTACTTATTTATTGAAAATCATACAACAGTAGTTGTAATCCACTTCACTACATCAGTTGTTTACAATAAATTAAGTACATCAGTACTTTGAGTTATTTTAGTCTTCAGTTGTTGTGAAAGAGCTGAAGACTAAATTACTCATCAGTACTTGTATTTGACCTTTGCTCTTCAGTAGTTGTGAGTTTGAGAGCATCAGCATAGGTCAAATCAATCAAGCTGCAGCATACCAAGCCTTAGTACCAAATTTTGGAATGTGGCACTATCTAAAGGCTTAGTAAAAATGTCTGCAAGCTCATCAGCACTAGGCACAAACTTAGGATCAATCAGACCTTTCTCATAACAATCCCTAATAAAATGATGTCTGATTTCAATATGTTTGGTCCTAGAGTGCTGGACTGGATTCTTAACAATACAAAGAGCTGAAGCACTATCCATTAATAATGGAGTCTTAGTCTCAGTAATGCCATAATCCAGAAGTTGGTTCTGAAGCCAGAGTATTTGAGAAGTACAGCTTGCAGCAGCAATATACTCAGCTTCAGCAGTGGATGTAGCAATGGATGTTTGTTTCTTACTCTGCCAAGAAACTAAACAATTGCCTAGGAATTGGCAACCACCAGAAGTGGATTTTCTGGTGACTTTGCATCCTGCATAGTCACTATCAGAGAAAGCAACTAATTTGCATGAATGCCCAGCTGAATACCAAAGTCCTAGTGATTGGGTACCTTGTAGATATCTAAAGATCCTTTTGACTGCAATCAAATGGGATTCTTTAGGTGCAGCCTGAAATCTAGCACAAGCACATGTTGAAAACATGATGTCTGGTCTAGAAGCTGTAAGGTACATCAAGGACCCAATCATACATCTGTAAAGGGTTTCATCAACCGCTTTACCTTTCTGATCAACATCTAGTTGTGTGATGCTGCTCATGGGAGTAGAACAGGGCTTACAGGATTGTAAATCAAACTTATTCAGCAACTCTTTGGTATACTTGGACTGATGGATGAAGATTCCATCATCCAGTTGTTTGATTTGCAAGCCCAGAAAGTACTGTAATTCTCCCATAGCACTCATTTCAAATCTCAGCTTCATAAGCTTTGTAAATTCATCACACAACTTTGGATCAGAGGATGCAAAGATGATATCATCAACATAGATCTGAACAAGGAGCTTATGTTGTCCCACAGTCTTGATGAATAAGGTTTTATCAATGGTGCCTCTAGAGAACTTGTTCTCTAGAAGAAAGGTTGAGAGTGTCTCATACCAGGCTTTGGGTGCTTGCTTCAGTCCATAAAGAGCCTTATCAAGCTTGTACACCCAATCAGGATGTTTATTGTCCTCAAACCCTGGTGGTTGGCACACATAAACCTCTTCTTTGATTTTTCCATATAGGAAGGCACTTTTGACATCCATTTGATAAACCTTGAGACTGTGAAAGGCAGCATAAGCTAAGAACAGTCTAATTGCTTCTAGTCTGGCCACAGGTGCAAAGGTCTCATCATAATCGATTCCTTCCTCCTGTGCAAACCCTTGAACAACCAGTCTGGCCTTGTTCTTGACAATTTGGCCCTTCTCATCTGTTTTGTTCCTGAATACCCACTTGGTGCCTATAGCACACTTACCTTTGGGTAATGGAACAAGCTCCCACACTTGCTGTTTCTTGAATTGAAGTAGCTCAAGCTGCATAGCTTCCACCCATCCATTGTCTCTTAAAGCAACATGATAGTTCTTTGGCTCTTGCTGACAGATGAAGAGAGCATAGAAGCAGAAGTTGGACAATTGATTTCTGGTTGAAACTCCAGCATGAATATCACCAATGATTTGTGAAGTGGGGTGATTCTTGAGCTCTTGATAAACTATGATATCTGTGCAAGTGTTTGTAGACCCATCAGCAGCAACAGATGGTGGTGGAGATTCCTGAAACCATGTAGAGGATGGCAGCTCAAATGAAGTAGAGCAAGCAGAAATCTCATCAGCATTTGTAGTGGATGGAGCTGCTGAGGCTACAGGAACATCAGGTTCAGTGGAATTAGGCAGGTTGTCACTGAACCTGAAGAGGTGATTACTGACTTCATCATCTTCAGTACCACCAGGTGGAGATCTGTTGACAGGCTCAACAGATGGAGGTTGATAAGGAACATATTGCAGTATGTCCAGATCAAACAGCTCCACAGGGTTTTGTGGAATCTTGTCCTTTGGAGATTCATTGAACTTAACATGCAAAGTTTCTTCAACCCCTTTGGTTCTACAGTTGAAGACTCTGTATGCTTTGCAAGTTGATGAATAACCAACAAAGTACCCTGCATCCACCTTACTAGCAAACTTATGGAGTGGGTTGCTAGTGTTGAGAATGAAACAAGGACACCCAAAGGCTCTAAAGAATGAAATAAGAGGGGCCAAATGATGAAGAACTTCATAGGGAGTCTTCATCAACCTCTTATTTACTAAGGATCTATTCTGTACATAGCAAGCTGTATTGACAGCTTCAGCCCAAAAGGTCAGTGGCAATCCTGAGTCAGCCAACATTGACCTTGCTGCTTCAATGAGGGTCCTGTTCTTTCTCTCCACCACTCCATTCTGTTCAGGAGTTCTTGGAATGGTAAACTGCCTTCTAATTCCCTTGGACAGGTAGAAGTCATCAAGTGTGTGGTTTCTAAATTCTGTTCCATTGTCACTCCTCACACACTTGACCTGTAGGGAATACTGCTTTTCTACTTGTAACACAAAGTTCATTATTGTCTTTGCTGCTTCATCCTTGGAGTGCAAGAAGAAAGTCCATACAAACCTGGAGTAATCATCCACAATTACCAGGCAGTATTTCTTCTTTGCCATACTCATTACTCTGACAGGACCAAAGAGATCCATGTGCAGAAGTTGTAAGCAGGCAGTGGACTTAGGTTCTTCTATTGAAGGGAATGAAACTTTGTGTTGTTTTCCTTTCAAGCAAGCAGTGCAGTCATCTTCACACTTGAACTCCTTCAGAGGCAATCCTCTTACTAAACCATGGCTTATAAGCTGATTCATGTTCTTGAAATTAACATGACCCAGCCTTCTATGCCATAGTGTAGATTCTTGAGGAGATGCCTTGGAGAATAGGCAAGGATGGCCTTTTAGATCCATCTTTTTGGAAAGATCTAAGGCATACACTCTTCCTGTCCTGTTGGCCTTCAGGAGAGTGTGTTCATCCAATGCCTTGTCAATCAAACTCAGAACTTTGGATGACAGAATCCTACAGTTCTGGCTTGTGAAAAGGGCAACATGGCCTTTGTCACACATTTGACTGACACTCAAGAGATTGTACTTGAGATTCTCCACATGGTTAACATCATCAAACCTTATTTCCCCGTTGGAAACAAAGCCTTTTCCGACGATGTAACCCTTTGCATCATTGCCAAAAGAAACAGATCCCTTCTTTCCTTGAGAGTAGTCATTAAGAAGGGAGCTGCTTCCCGTCATGTGCATGGATCCTCCACTGTCTACATACCAGATGCTTCTTTGGCATGTTGAAGAACCCTGCAAACACAACCATGTGTTAGTTAGTCTTGGAGACCCAAACCTGCTTGGCCTTGGGTCTGATCTCAGCTACAGATGTAGCACTAACAGGTGTGTTATGTGTGACAGCTTGAGGTGAAGAAGATGGTACAGAAGAGGAAGCTTTTGGCTTGGACTTCCTTTTCTGTGGTTTCAACATAGGAGCATCTAAGTGGTTGACTCTTCCCACTAGTTGCTGAACCATCATCACCAACTGTGTCTGGTTTCGTGATAAAGCTTTCAGCTCTTCAGACACATTGGAGTTTACTGATGATGAGTTCCTATGTTGTACCATCTTTTTCTGAGCAACCTCAGCTGTTGTCTGAGAAATCCTTACCTTAGATTTAGCTTTGGGCTTAGGGATTTCAGACTTGGATGTTGCCAGTACAAACTTGGTTTCAAACTCACTCTTCATTTTATTGATGCTCTCAGAAATTCTCTCCTTCTGCTTGAGTTTGGAACCCCTTTTGTACCAGCAATCATCAGTAAGATGATTGAACAAGCCACATATCTCACATGGCTTTTTCTTCATCTTATGCTGATCATCAGCTGAAGAGGATTTAACTGCTGAAGACTTGTTCTTCAGCTGTTTGTCATCAGTACTAGCAGTTTTCTTCCTAGTGCCTGCCTTCCTGGTATCCTCTTTAGCTGTCTTCAAACCTTTCCTACTGTTAGTTTTCTTCTCTTTAGTGCTAACAGTATTTGAGGTTTGAACTTCAGATGTTGTCACTTGCTCTCCAGTACCTTCAGTACTTCTAGTGACAACTTCTGAGTTGATCAGCCTTTTGGTCATGTGACAGTCTATCTCTGATGATGCTGATTTAGAGGATAGTAAGTCACATGATGAGAAGGATTGGTTACTGCTCTCCCCATCAGATTCAACTTCTGCTCTTGAAATGAAGTCTGTGGGTGGAGCAGTGTGATTGTAACCAATGCCAAACTTCACATTGGAAGCAGTTTGCTTGCTAAGAAGCATTTCAAAACCCTTGCATGATTGCACCCATCGATCACACTCAACTTGGGTGGAAGCAAGAGTTTCCTTGAGATCTTTGTATTTCTCAAGAAGTACATCTTCCCTAGCTTTAGCATCTTTGATTTGGCAGTTAAGCTTGTAAATCTCATCATTTTTATCTTTTAGAACAACCTCAAAATCAGCTTTTCTTTTGGAAATAATGTGCTCAAGCTCAAGATTTTTATTTATTAAAGCTACATTTGCTTCTCTAATAGAAGCAAATGCTGCTATGCATGACTCTGAACAAAGCTTGGCTTTTGCCTCAGTGGATACCTGAGATGAGGCATTGGATGATGACCCTTCAGCAGAATCAAGGGCCATCAGAGCAAGATTTCCAAAAGGTTGGTCACCACCATGTTGACCAGCACCTTGGAGTAGTGGTTCCTGACCAGATAGCTCTTCTGGTAGACTACTCCAGTCAACAGCAGTTGGGGTGAAAAAGCTTTGTTGTTGAGGTTGTGTGTGTTGATGAGATTGGGAAGAATGAGGCTCTGGAAGAGCATGAGGTGGTTGAGCCGAGGGTGCTTGAGTTTGACCAGGCTGAGGCATGTAGTAACAGGGGTAAGAATAAGGCATATGACCCTGTGGCACAAAATAAGCAGGTGGTGCTTGTGCTTGAGATGGATGGGGAGAACTGTAGGAAGGTTGCCCTTTGTGCTGTGAGCTATTGCTGGGAAAAGTCACAAAGGGTGCAGATGAGTTAGATCCAGATGATCTACACTCTCTTGCAAAGTGTCCAAGCCTTTGGCACTTGTGACACCTCAACTTGCTCTTGTCAAAACCAACTTTGGTTCTGCCAGAGAGTCCTGGGAATTTCCTACCAGTTCTTTTGTAGAACTTCTGAGATCGGATATTTATCATAGCCATTTGGTTCAAAATATCCATCTCTTCCAGATCATCATCTGGAATGCCCTTCAAATCCTCCATCAGAAAGCACAAGTTGTCACCACCACCTCCTGAACTACTAACACCAACAAAAGCTTGTCCTGAGTTGGTAGAGAAATCGATATGCTCATCATAAGAACTTTCAGATGAAGCATATTCTGACTCATGACTTATCAAGGCAGTATTACCTTGGACAAAGTCATCAGCAAGTTTGCCAGAAGATGACAACTTCCTCTTTTGCTCTACTTCTCTCTCAAAAGTGAGTAGCTTCCCATGAAGTTGGGTGAGAGATAGAGTGTCAAGGTCAGCACTAGAGCGTAGGACAATGGTATATGTGTCCCATCTCTCAGGTAATGACCTGAGGAACCTGTTGTTCATCTAGCTTTTGGAGTACTCTTGTTTAACCATCTTTAGCTCAGAGATTAAACAAGAGAACCGTTCATACTGCTGGGTCAGAGTCTCACCCTTTCTATATGAGAAAGTCTCATATTGTTGGGCAAGGATTTCCCTATTGTTTGCTAAGACCGAGTCAGTTCCTCCAAATTGTTCCTTTAGAGCAACCCATAGGTCATGAGCAGACTCATGATGCAAGAGCCCTGAATATATCTCGTTTGGAATGGCCATGGCTAAAATTCCATGGGCTCTGGCATCAATTTCGAACAGCTTTAGATCTTCGTCCGAATATTGTTCAGGTTTCTTGGCAACCTGTTCATTAGACTCCGGGACGTTCACCATAGGCTTGTATGGCCCATGCACCACTGACTTCCAACAACCAGCACTGTTGACAGCCAAGTGATGCAGCATACGTCTTTGCCATATGTTATACTCGTTCCTAACCAGCATCGGAGGCTTGGTTGAGGAACCAGTATTGTGAGGATCATTGGTTGGTGTTGTCATCTCAGGTTTTGGTCAAAAACAAGTTTAAGCACGACAAATGTAACTCAAAACCACCGAAAGATCTCAAGATTTTGGCCGGAAACTGCAGAAACTTACTCTCTATGACTAACTCTTACAAATTGCTAATTCGATCAAACTGAGAGATCAAAAGAGCAGTTTCAAATGATCAATGTTGAAATCGATCAATGATTAACCTGCTCTGATACCATTTGACAGGATCTCAGCCTCTCTCGTTGATCAATTAGATTATGTTTGCAGCGGATTTAGCTCATTAATTAGCAATTAAGCAAGAACATAAAAGATATTTCAAATTAAAGCATGAACATAGAGAGAAGGGTTTCTGCAAAACAATAAATATTCTATTGGTTCGCACGTTTCGGCAATTAAAACAGTATGGTTGCCCATCCTTTTATAGGCGGCAAAAGGATGGGCATGATGTCCTTTTTCTGACATCACTGAATATTCAAATTACAACTGACAAAACATAAAACTACTGAAGATGTCAACAACTGACATCTTCTTACAAAAGTTCCTAAGTACTGACAAAAGTAAACTACTGAAACTATAACAGCTGAGGAATATTCTCTTCAGCTGTTGTACAACTACTGACACAAAATAAACTTCGGAAAAGTAAAAACCACCACAACAACTGAAGAGGACTTCTTCAGTTGTTGAGACAAACTCTGTCTTCAGTACTTGGTCTTCAGACTTGGCTTCGGAAGATGAAACTTCGGAAGATGTTACTTCGGAAGATGTAACAACTGATGACTTCAGTAGATATCATCAGTTGTTGTCTTCAGTCTTTTTCTTCAGACTTTGCTTCGGAAGATAGAACAGCTTCGGAAGATGTAACAACTGATGATCTCAGTAGATATCATCAGTTGTTGTCTTCAGTCTTTGTCTTCAGACTTTGTGCTTCGGAAGATCTTCAGTTCTTTGGATCTTCAGCCTTTTGATATCTTCAGCTGATGATCTTCAGTTCTTTTGTTAAGAATTTGTGCTTCGGAAGATCTTTAGTTCTTTGGATCTTCAGTTCTTCAGACTTCATCATCTCAGCAGAGAGCTGGCACTAAGATGCTCTCAAGCCTGACATTCAAGCAAGAGAACACAATAGCTGATGAGAGTCCTCAGTTCCTCTCTGACCTTCCGGCAAGAGAACACAATAGCTGATGAGAGTCTTCACCTGTTGTTGTAGTGGCATGTGGGACTTAGAGGTTTTCCTGATCTTGGCTCATTGGTTCTTTTGGTCCAACAGGATGCAGTTACGGGGCATTCCAGAGGTGCAAGCCCCCGACTTTTGATGGAAATGGCAATGCTACCGCCGCCCACCGTTGGGTAAGGGAGATGGAAGCGGTACTCGAGATCACCGAGTGCTGGGAGGATCAGAAGGTGAAGTTTGCCACCCACTCCTTTATTGGCTCAGCACTATGCTGGTGGGACAATATTGTCCAAGCTGAAGGTTCCAGGGCCATCGGGAAAATACGATGGAATGAGTTGAAGAAACTGGTAATTGAGGAGTTCTGTCCTCACAAGGAACTCGATAAGATCGAAAGGGAGTTCCTACAACTCGAGGCGGGAACTATGACCCACCAGCAGTACACTACCAAATTCAATGAGATGGCTAGGCTGGTGCCAGATCAAGTGACGCCGGTGTCCCGAAAGATTAACCGGTACGTTCAGGGACTGCCAACCGACATTCGTAGGCACTTGATTGCTGCCCGACCAAGCACTTTTAGGTTGGCAGTGGATTTGGCTGGGAGACTCTATGATGAGAGGGAGGTGGCAGATGCGGAGGTGAAAAAGGCTGGTGGTGGTGGTGATAGAAACTGGAATGGAAAAAGGTTCGGGCGTGGTGGCTTTACCCCAAACAACAAGAGGATGAGAATGGATGACCGTAGGGTGGGGTCATCAAGATCGGGGCCCAAAAGGTGTGGCAAGTGCGGGAAGGAGCATACGGGTGAGTGCAGGTTGGGGCTCAACGTGTGTTTCAAGTGCGGGAAGCCGGGCCATATCTTGAAAGACTGTAAGGCGCTGAGATGTTACACCTGCGGTGAGGTGGGCCATATGAGCAAAGACTGCAGGAGGCCAAGGGAGGAGAGTTCTGGGGCAAAGAAGACGGCCGGAAGTGAAGGTCAGAAGGCGAGTGCCAGAGCTTTCACCATGACCAGGGAGGAGGCTAGGACGGACCCTGATGTTGTGTCAGGTACGTTTCTAGTAAATCAAACTCTTGCTTCTGTGCTATTTGATTCTTGTGCTAGTAGGAGTTTCATTTCTGATACTTTCTGTGCTAAATTGCCTGTTATTAGTAAATGCATTGATGAGTCCTTTGAAGTAGAAACCGCTATTGGTAAGTCCACTAAAGTTACTGATGTGATAGAGGACTGTGCCATAGAGTTAGAAGGTCATAGGTTCACTGCTAGATTAACATGTGATGCCACTAGGTGGATTTGACATAGTGTTAGGAATGGATTGGTTGGCAACCTATGAGGCGAATATCGTATGTCGTAAGAAGATGATTAGACTAACGGCATCTGACGGAAGTCTGGTGACAATATACGGCGATCGGGTAACAATGATTCCGAAGGTGATTTCGATGGCGGTGGCAGGCAACTGTATGAGGCGTAGGTGCAGCGCCTACTTATGTTATGTGAAGGATGTGGAAACGCCAACACCACAACTATCCGATGTTCCGGTTGTGTGTGATTTTCCGGATGTGTTCCTGGAAGACTTATCGGGATTGCCACCTGACCGAGAAACCGAGTTTTAAATTGACCTGATAACTGGTGCCCAACCTGTCGCCAAGGAACCGTATCGATTAGCTCCGACGGAGATGAAGGAGTTGATGGAGCAACTGCAAGAATTGCTCGATAAGGGTTTTATCAGGCCGAGTATCTCTCCTTAGGGTGCTCCGGTCTTATTTATGAAGAAGAAGGACGGTAGCATGAGAATGTGTATTGACTACCGTGAACTGAACAAGCTAACGATGAAGAATCGGTATCCGTTACCGAGGATTGACGACTTGTTCGACCAGCTCCAGGGTGCCAGTTGGTTCTTGAGACTAGATCTTCGATCTGGCTACCATCAGTTGAAGGTGAAGGAGCAAGACATTCCTAAAACAACTTTTCGCACGCGTTATGGACACTATGAGTTTCTCGTTATGTCCTTTGGTTTAACCAACGCGCCAGCTTCTTTTATGGACTTGATGAATCGAGTGTGCCGGCCGATGTTAGATAAATCAATAATTGTGTTCATCGATGATATCCTGATTTATTCAAAGAGCAAAGAAGAGCATGCCGGTCATATTCGGGAGGTGTTAGAGACTTTGAGAAGGGAGAAATTGTATGCTAAATTCTCCAAGTGTGCCTTTTAGTTACGCGAGGTGCAATTTCTGGGTCACGTGGTAAATGCAGAAGGAATAATGGTGGACCCAGCAAAGGTTGAGGCCGTGATGCAATGGAAGTCACCAAAGACGCCATCCGAGATTCGCAGCTTCTTAGGATTGGCGGGCTACTATAGAAGATTTATTCAAGACTTTTCCAAGATAGCCTCGCCTTTGACAAAATTGACTTGCAAGGATGTGAAGTTCGTGTGGGGTCGAGAACAGGAGGATGCCTTTGAGGAGTTGAAGACGAGACTGACACAAGCTCCTGTCTTGACATTGCCCGAGGGAAATGAAGACTTAGTGGTCTATTCGGATGCATCTTATTCTGGGCTAGGTTGTGTGTTGATGCAACGTGGAAGGGTGATAGCCTACGCATATCGACAACTGAGGACCCATGAAGTCAACTATCCCACGCACGATCTAGAACAAGCTGCGGTGGTCTTCGCGTTGAAGATTTGGCGGCACTATCTATACGGGACGAAGTGCACAATCTTCACCGACCACAAAAGCTTAAAGTACTTCTTTGAGCAGAAAGATCTGAACATGAGGCAGAGGCGATGGTTGGAACTAATAAAAGATTATGATTGCGAAATCCATTACCATCCGGGCAAAGCCAACGTGGTGGTAGACGCCCTTAGCCAAAAGGAAAGGCCCGAGCCGATTCGGGTAAAGGCTTATCAACTAATTATGACCTCTGATGTGATGACTCAGGTTAAGGAGTTTCAAGACGAGGCTTTGAAAGAAGATCGTCTTAACTCCGAAAGGATGAGAGGTCTAGTTACAGAATTGGGCGAGAACACCCTTGGTGTTAAGACCCGATTTGGACGGATGTGGATCCCTCGGTACGGGGATCTACGTGGAAAGATTATGGACGAGGCCCATAAGACTCGATACTCCATTCACCCCGGTGCTACCAAAATGTACCACAATATGAAGAAGGATTACTGGTGGCCGGGTAGAAACGTGACGTAGTGGAGTACGTGAGTAAGTGCCTGACTTGTTTACAAGTAAAGGCAGAACACCAGAAACCCTACGGGAAGATCCAACCGTTGGATATACCCGAGTGGAAGTGGGAGCACATCACCATGGACTTTATCACGAAGTTACCACGCACCCCGAAAGGGTATGATGCTATATGGGTGATAGTCGATCGCTTGACGAAAAGTGCTCACTTCCTACCGATCCGCGAAATGTACTCATCTGAAAGATTGGCGGATCTGTTCGTCAAGGAAATTGTAGCTCGTCATGGTGTACCGGTGTCTATTGTGTCTGATCGCGACACCCGGTTTACCTCGATGTTTTGGAAGAGATTTCATGATGCAATGGGGACGAGGCTACATATCAGTACAACATATCACCCTCAGACGGATGGTCAGTCTGAGAGGACAATCCAAACACTTGAGGACATGCTTCGAGCATGCGTGATCGATTTTGGAGGAAGTTGGGATAATCACTTACCGTTGGTAGAATTCTCGTACAACAACAGTTATCATGCCAGTATTGGCATGCCACCCTACGAGATGCTGTACGGTAGAAGATGTAGGACGCCCGTATGTTGGGGAGACATTGGGAAGAAGGAACTGGGAGGTGTCGAGGTAGTTGAAGCAACGACTGAGAAGTTGGAATAGATCAAAGCCTTCATGAAGGCGGCAAAAGATAGGCAAAAGTCGTATGCTGACAAGAGGCGAAGACCGATAGAATTCAAGGTTGGCGACCGAGTGATGTTGAAGGTCTCACCTTGGAAAGGAATTATCCGATTCAGGAAACGAGGTAAGCTAAGCCTGAGATATAAGACCTTTCCAAATCATCGCACGAGTAGGAGAGGTAGCCTATCAACGTGAATTGCCAGATGACTTAAGTGGAATTCATCCCACATTCCATGTATCCCATCTGAGAAAGTGCTTGGCTGATGAAGATATGATTGTTCCACTGGAGGATATTGAGGTGGATGAACGGCTCAACTACGTGGAGCAACCAGTGGCAATCATTGATCGTAAGGAGAAGAGGTTAAGGAATAAAGTGGTTCCTCTTGTGCGTGTACAGTGGAAGCACAGGAAGGGATCCGAGTCTACGTGGGAGACGGAAGAGGAGATGAGGCGACATTAACCACATTTGTTTGAGGAATAACAGGTTTCGGGGACGAAACCTATATAAGGGGGTGGACTTGTAACACCCGTATTTTTTTTAAAAAAAGGAGATAAAAAGAATAAGAAAGAAAGAGGAAGAAAAGAGAAAGAAATAAAAGTCAACATAAGTGGAGGGACCAAAATTGATAAAGGTGCAAACTTTATAATTATTTTTGCACAAAAGGTGGTGAAGCCGCCCATAACCTGCTGCTTTTCACCTTTCTACCGGTTCTAGAGAGAGAAAGATCAGAACCTCGGATTTTTGAAGAAGAAACAAGAAAGCTTGAAGTTTTGGTAAGAATTCTTGAAATTTTGATGTTTAGGATGATTCTAGACCCGTGTAGGTGCTTATAAATGTGACTTGTGTGTTCGGGTGGTATCGTGTGTGTGTTTTAGGTGTTAGAACCGTTTGAAGAAACTCGGGTGAAGAGTGTGAAATTGAAGAACAACAAAGGTGAGTTTCTAGATCCCTTTTTTTACATGTTTTCAAATGATTTTGGGGCTAGAAAATACATATATGTATGTTTTGTAAGGTTGGGTATTATACCCGTATGTTCATATGCATGTGTATGTGGGTCGGGTATGTTTCGGGAAAATGTATTGTTATGATTATGTTAAGTTCATGCTTAGAATGGTAAGTGAATGCTTAGAATTAGGCAATATAATGTTTGGGACTGTATACGACTTAAAAATATGTGCACAGGTTGTTAATACGCCTATACAAGGCTCATAAGTCTGAATAGTCCTCATACTCCCAAAATTATGACAAAAATTTTAAGTGTTGGGGCTTATGCTTCCAAACAGTGCTCATGAGTCTGTAATTTAGAACTTAGAAAATTAAGTACAGGGTCATAAGTCCAAATAGTTCTCATATGCCCAAACAGTACTGATACGCCTAAGACTCATGAGTCTAAACAATGCTCTTGTGCCTAAATTCTGACTTAGAAAACTAAGTGTAGGGTAATGAGTCTAAACAGTGCTCTTGTGCCTAAATTCTGACTTAGAAAAACTAAGTGTAGGGTAATGAGTCTAAACAGTGCTCTTGTGCCTGGAATTATTTACTAAATGTAAGGTAAAAAGTCCCAACAGTGGTCAAACACCCAAATAGTCCTCATGAGTCCAAATAGTCCTCATGAGTCCAAATAGTCCTCATGAGTCCAAATAGTCCTCATGCGCCCAAAACTTAGAATTTAATGCAGAATTTTCGTGGAAGTTTGTGCAGCTAGGGTTTTGAACTAATATTGACTAAGGGTTTATTAAATGCATATGATTATGTCTGATTTTCATTATGACCCTTTTCTTAATATTTTAATTAATATTATGATTAGGGTTATTATTAATGTTATTATTATTATTATTATTATTAATATGCTCATTAATAATAATATTTATGACTCTATGTGGTATGATCATGATCCAGATAGGAATTATTATCATTAATAAAGTAAAAGGTTAATGATAAAGAAAAGTGGAACGTAAATGAATGAACGAAAGTCTTGCAAGCAAATGTATGGAGGTGCACACCCCTGGCAGGTGTTAGCTCAACTGTGATACGGAAGAATAGTGATAAAAGTACTAATTGAACGATGTGAGTGACTCTGTGTCGTAAAAGACTCGGAAAAGACTCGGAAGAATAATGATAAAAGTACTAATTGAACGATGATGAAGATAATAATGATATTACCTACGTGTACGTGCGATGTGTGATCACATATGAATATTGAACGGTTTGAAATGAAAAGTAAAGTATTTTAATTACAAAACTAGAACTCACTCAGCAACACTGACTTTTATGTATTTTCCAGTTGGCAGGTAACAGGTTGCTGATGATGGCACACGGGGATAGCTATTTGGCGGGCAAGACTGACATCCATTATGTTTTGACAATACTGTTGTTTTGTAATTCATTCGACTAATCATTTTGTGACCCATGAATAGAATGTATTGCTTAACAACAGTGTTTATAATGAATGAATGGGTTTTTGTCAAATTGATTCCGTTGCTTAAATTTATAATATGTATGTTTTATGCTGTGAATGACCAACTGTGAGGTGCCCGGGAACGGGGCCTTACACCTTGGTCTTCTGGCGTTGTAACTCTAAATTGATTGAGGGCTTTGAATCATAAACAGCCGTTGAAGCTTTACATGAAGGGAATTAGATCCTCATCGTCTGTTGCACCTGAACCTCTTTCTTCACTATCGCAACATGTTCTGCATCGATTCCACTTTCAATTCAACATCAAATCGGGTAAACAAATACATATACATGTTCGGTTTCATTTAAGGATTAAAAGCCCCATGGTTAATTTGGTTATGATCATCGATTGGTGGTTCAATTGGGTCGATTTCAGTTCTAGGGTTCTTATGTAATTGGGGGTTTTCATTGTGTTTGTGTATTTAAGAATTAGAAACCATTTCTTGGCAGGCTTACGCGCCCTTGCCTACATGTTACACGCACACATCCCCTACCTGAGGTCCCGGGTTTGAACCCGGGCACCCTCATTATTTTTTTAAAAGCTTTTCAGCCTTTAAAAATTATAAAAAATTTCTAAAAATTATAAAAATCAGTTTTACAAACTTTGTCTATTCTAAAATTTATCTAATTATTTTCTGAAAATTTATTTCTTTAAAAACCTTATTTTTTTTTAAAGTATTAGTTACAAATTTTATAAATAGTTATTTTTATAAAAATGGACTTTAAATAATAATTTAAATCATTAAATTATTAATGGACATTATATTATCTTTAAGTATAGATTAATCATGATAATTGTAGAAATTATATTTTATAATTTCACAAATTATTTTCAAGTGTTATTTTAGGTTATTTCTTATAAATATAATTTAACTAATATTTTAGATTAATAAATTATTATTGTTAATACGTTATTGTAATCAATGTTAAATAATCTTTATTTCAAAAGATTACAAAGATTATTTACATAATATTTTAAACCTTATAAATCATTATACCTAATCTCTTTTCTATATTAAAACACTTAAATAGTATAATTCTTTTGAATGAATCAAAATATAAGTAATTTCATTATATAAATTTATTTACTTGTCAAAACCCCACAATTCTATTGAAACCCTAGTTCTTGTTAGAACGTTAATCTTATTATTAAAACTTTACCCTTGTGAATATATATATATACATTTAGGTGCCTTGTGACGATTCACATTGGAACGATGCCTATTATTATTCTTATTAGACGTCATACTTAAACTTATTTGCCAAGTGAGTATTTCTATACTCATTTTATTATTTTCACACTTTTGGGTGAAACATGTTACATTATAAACATTGCACTTGTAAACACGTTTAATTGTTGTAACTTATGGCATTTCACCTGTATGTTGTGGTTAGTTGACCTTTGTAGCTACCATGTAATGTCAAATATATATACAATCATTAACTATTGCTAGCCTGACGACGTCATAGATCTATCGGCCTGACAAGCCTGCTTGGTTGATCTAAGTACACTTAGCTAATCGTATATACTTGTAATGTTTGAGACTTGTAAAACTTTGTCAAGGTTTGATTGTCATTCTGTCTTACATCCCTAGTTACTTTGTTCTCTAACTTACAACATGAATTGCCATCTTTTATATACTTATGTATTGGAAACTATGGAAATCTCACCAACATTATTGTTGACCTTTTATTTTTAACATGTTTCAGGAAATACTCAAGTATGATTACTACTTTGAAGCTTATCACATCCAGGATTGGACCTAGAGAAATAAAAGGATGAACTTGTCATATTTAACTTTTATATCATGATGTTATCTTTGTTTGAGACTTATGTTTGTAATGTTGCCCTTGAAACTTGTGAATAATATATTCGGATATAATAATAGCGTTATGTGGCTGTGAACGATCTTAATTCTCACATCTCGACGTTTCCGCCGTCAAGGTTGGGGTGTGACAGATTGGTATCAGAGCCCATAACTATAGGGATTTAGGTTATTAGAAATGGTGACCTAGACTGTAGCTTATGCATGAACCTTATAGCATCATATATATATATATATATTCTTGTAGATACATATATGGTTTGCATGCTACATAATGCTATGCCATCTTATGTGCAACTTGATGCCTTAGCATAGAATTGCCTTTATGTATGCTTAAACTTTGTTACCTGACTCCCCTAAACTTAACTTTGACTCTTTGATTCTCCCCGACGAATGAACCTTCTTAAATTTATCCTCGATGACATGTGGAATCTACACTTATTATCGTGGGTTTAATTCCTTAGACTCTATGTCTAATCTATAAAAATCTCATCAAGGTTTTGATTTCATGAACCTATGAAATTTGTGTGACACATAGACACCTGTATTCTGGATTTCCTGGCAAAAGGTCTTCGGGCTAAGGCAAGCATATCGTATAAATCTCATTGCGAGACTAGTTATGCTTACCTGGGGATTTCTGGGATGAGTAATAAACTATGGTCAACATACACAAGTTTCTAAGGCAAATGGGTCAATTTACCTTGACGTGTCAACGTTTCCAAATGGTAATGCGTTACTAAATGGAACTACCCGGTTTATATTTAAAATATCAAAAATCCTTGATTCCTTGGACTGGTTTATCCTCGAAACCCTAATATCTTCCCATTCCTATCTTACAAGATGTTCCCGTTAATATTGAACTCGTTATACTCCATAATTCCTACGTTTAAACATCGTTGTATGTTGTGCGCCTTATGTAACTATCTTTATACTTTGACCAACGTGTACATGGATCTTAATATACCCAAAGATATTGGTCGTCTAAACCGAATGGTTTTCAAAACTTAAAATTGTTACGTTGGGTTCTCAAATGTCCTTAAAGTGTGTCCCATAAACTGAAATCATACAATGCCGAAAGGTGGAATACCTGCATCTCGGGATACCTTGTCTAGGCAAGGTATACACATAAATCTGATTCGACCGTTGGATCCGTTAATCTGACCTGGAATTCATGAGATGAGTGTTCGCTTATAGGTATGTGTGTCTTAAGTAAAGTTGTGGTTGACATAACACTTTAAGAAGTCAACGCATTTGCCTTTTATTTCGAATCGAACGTTTACATCTCGTTGTTGCATTTCATCGTTTCGTCATTGATCTTGTTTTCCTGATTTAAACCATTTAAGATTTGAGAACCTATCATGATTAACTCTGTTATCCCGAACTTCAACCTTAATCCTAGCAATCATGATTTTCTGTTCTTGTTACGATGATGTAATCTGAAGTTTCTGAATTTCTAGCCGATAATCTCTTCGTTTGCTAAGTCAAGCTTTGTAAAATCTTCTAACCGTTTTCCATCGCAGGCAATGCAAGAGTCTGCAAGTCAACTTATGACTAAGGACACTCGTATCTCCTAAATGATTCTATCTCATCAAAACAGGGGTGACTCCCTTACTTTGGTGATGATTTTCTATTCGTCATTATTGTTCTTATGAAATTGCATCATCAAGACAGGAGTAAATTCCTTACCTTGATGACCATTTCTTCTTCTTGTTCTTGTGAAATTCGTATTTCACCAATTGAAGTACCTTCTTAAAATAGGAGTGAATTTCGCACCTCGATGATGTTTTTCAACTTTTCTAATGTGTGTTTTATGAAAATCTCGTTCTCTGAATCGGGGTCATTTCCTTGTTTTAAGGACCTATTTCAATCAGTTTTCTTTGGAACTCTTATTTCACGAATGAAATGACATCACCAAAATAGGATTGAATCCCGTACTTTGGTGACAAACGCCAATTCTCGATTGTTTTTCTTCTTATTATGAAATTCAATCATCAAGATAGGTGTGAATTCCATACCTTGATGATAATTTCATCCATTTAAATTTTATGGATTGTATTTCCTCAAATGAAACGATCTCATCAAAGGAGGAGTGAATTCTGAATTTTGATGAAGATTTTCATTTTTCTATATATTGTTTTTATAAAACTTCGCCGTTAAGATAGGAGTGATTATCCTTACCTTAATGGTAAGTTACCTCCTTTTATCCTTGTGGATCCTTAACAATGAGTTAGGATCAAACTCTCACTTGGTAGTTAAGAGCCATACTTTGGGAAATACACCACCAAGCTAGGAGTGATGATCATACCTTGGTGACTATTCCCATCCCTTGATCTCAACCTACCAAGTTTTTAAGACTTCAATTGACAAGAAACATGTAATAACTTGAAGGGTGAACACCGTTATCTGATTAATCGACGATAGTGTTCTAACCAGTCAAGCTAAAGCATGATTCCTGAACTCAGAAGAGGTCGTTGTCACTTTAGGGTAACCCTAGTTCCAATCCTGGAACATCTAGATTTTAATCGATTTCTCTTCTCACGCTTTTATGTTTCCACCTGACGTTTGATCCAGCTTTATGGAACCTTTTAATTCTTACTTATCGACCTTCATTCTGGGTTATCACCAACGCTTAATTGCACGAAGATAACACTCCTAAAACAAACCTTCGCACATGATTAAGCCATTATAAATCTATATCATGCTTTTCTGGTTATACCAATGTACAATTATGTTCTTGGGTTTGATGAATCTCGTGTGCAAGCCGTACTTGGAAAGCTATTGATGATTGTCTTTATCGTCGATATTCTGAATTATTAAATTTTGACCCAATCATGAACGACATCTTTGTTCCATTCTTTACCCATAATTAAGAAATGCAATTCCTATTATTTTGGATAATCTTTGAACTTCTAATCTTGAAAATCTCTAAATTGCGACTCTCAAGACTTGTTATTACATTCATTCCGATGTGGACATATCTTGGGATATGTTCCAAATTGCCTCGTATTTCTTGATGGCATAATGAAGTTTGGTGCATTATTGATCGATTGACTAGTTTCGCGTATTTCATAACTCATGAGATAACGAGTCGAGAACTTGACTCGTACTTACCTCAAATACGGTCAACGTGGTGTGTCGTTAAGCATCGATCGTTAATTTTGATAATCGATCCACCTTCTATTATTAGCAATGTCTCTAACCATCTTTGGGAACCCAACTCAAAATCTCAGCATATCGTATCATTCTTTATCCGATGGTTTGACCGAAGGAACATACATGTTCACTAGATATGAGTTAAGCTTGTGTCATTACATATACTGGCACTTGGGATTCTTAAATTCCGTCAGTCAACTTTCAGACAATTACAGGATTTACCCATTGATTTCAAGACGTCACCTTAATACATAATTTCATCCTAGATATTGAGAGTAGTGTGACTTATAAGTCTAAAATACCTCAGGACTCATCATCGTTTCCCAACATTTCATGTGTCAAATCTCAAAGAGTTAGTTTGTCAATGATAATTTTTGAATTCCACTAGAAGAGTTCAAATTTGCATGCATCGTGTCAAGAACCTTGAAAAATCCCATAATTCGCAGAAGGGAAGCATCTCACCCGTAATCAAACGCCAATCATAGTCCGTTACACCTATCTTTTATCATAAGTCCATGTTCTTTTAAGTTTCATTTTTAATTTCGGGACGAAATTCTTAAAAGTTGGGGAGACTGTAACCTTTCGTGTTTTTTTAAATAAAAATTAACGTCATTATATTCTTGAAAGGGCCATTTTTTCTGTCATTAATGAAACTATGTGGGTGCTTATACATGTTCCTTTGTTTTACATTAATTTGTAAACTTAAAAGTTAATAATTTAACTGTTGAATTAAGTATAACAATAAATGATTGTAATAATAATGATAATAATATTAAATATAATGACAATATAATAAGTTAAAAGTAATAATAAATAATAGTAATAACAACAACAATATAATAATATTCTTAATAAGTGATAAGCTTGAAGTAAATAAAGAAAATATAAGTTTTAATACTTTAAAACTTGTAATTATAAGTTTTTACATAAAATGATAACATTAAAATCACAGGGACTAAAGTGTAATTTATCTTGAAACCAAAACCCAAACTTTGGGTTGAAATTAAACATAGGGAAACTGCAGGGACTAAAATGGAAAATTTGAAAACCCAACCCTTTCCCCCGGTTTCCGGCTGCAGCTCCGGCCACACTACCGCCGAGCTCTGGCAGCCCCTAAAACCACAAAAACCTCGATATTTAGACACCAAACCGTTCCAAATCGAGTATAGAACATGAATCGAACTTGTAACCGTTGATAATACGACCTGAACGTTCATTTTACTATCAAATCACTCGAAACCGAAACCTCAATTTACTTCCTAACCGTTCAACGTACAAATCATAGTAATTACCCAATTAACTGAACATAATCAATCGGTTAATCATCTCTAACACATCCCTATTTGCAATTTCATCTAAGAAACACATAAACCTCGCTTTTGATTACCATTTTCATCGCAACTGTCTCTATTTGAACCTCGTTCTTCTGGCATTGTAACTCTAAATTGATTGAGGGCTTTGAATCATAAACACCCGTTGAAGCTTTACATGAAAGGAATTTGATCCACATCGTCTGTTGCACCTGAACCTCTTTCTTCTCTATCGCGACTTGTTCTGCATCGACTCCACTTTCAATTCAACATCAAATCGGGAACAAATACATATACATGTTTGGTTTCATTCAAGGATTAAAGCCCCATGGTTAATTTGGTTATGATCATCGATTGGTGGTTCAATTGGGTCGATTTCAGTTCTAGGGTTCTTATGTAATTGGGGGTTTCATTGTGTTTCTGTATTTAAGAATTAGAAACCATTTCTTGGCAGGCTTAGGCACCCTTGCCTACTGGTTACACGTACACATCCCCTACCTGAGGTCCCGGGTTCGAACCTGGGCACCCTCACTATTTTTTTTAAAGCTTTTCAGCCTTTAAAAAATTATAAAAAATTTCTAAAAATTATAAAAATCAGTTTTACAAACTTTGTTTATTCTAAAGTTATCTAATTATTTTCTGAAAATTTTTTCTTTAAAAACCTTATTTATTTTTTTAAAGTATTATTTACAAATTTTATAATAGTTATTTTTATAAAATGGACTTTAAATAATAATTTAAATCATTAAATTATTAATGGACATTATATTATCTTTAAGTATAGGTTAATCATGATAATTGTAGAAATATATTTTATAATTTCACAAATTATTTTCAAGTGTTATTTTAGGTTATTTCTTATAAATATAATTTACTAATATTTTAGATTAATAAATTATTATTGGTTAATACGTTATTGTAATCAATGTTAAATAATCTTTATTTCAAAAGATTACAAAGATTATTTACATAATTTTTTAACCTTATAAATCATTATACCTAATCTCTTTTCTATATTAAAACACTTAAATAGTATAATTCTTTTGAATGAATCAAAATATAGTAATTTCATTATTAAAATTTATTTACTTGTCAAAACCCCACAATTCTATTGAAACCCTAGTTCTTGTTAGAACGTTAATCTTATTATTAAAACTTTACCCTTGTGAATATATATATACATTTAGGTGCCTTGTGACGATTCACATTGGAACGATGCCTATTATTATTCTTATTAGACGTCATACTTAAACTTATTTGCCAAGTGAGTATTTCTATACTCATTTTATTATTTTCACACTTTTGGGTGAAACATGTTACATTATAACATTGCACTTGTAAACACGTTTGATTCATGTAAACTTATGGCATTTTACCTGTATGTTTGTTAGTTGACCTTTGTAGCTACAATGTAATATCGAATATATATACAATTATTAACTATTGCAAGCCTGGCGACGTCAGAGATCTATAGACCTGACAAGCCTGCTTGGTTGATCCAAGTACACTTAGCTACTGATGAGAGTCCTCAGTTCCTCTCTGACCTTCCGGCAAGAGAACACAATAGCTGATGAGAGTCTTCACCTGTTGTTGTAGTGGCATGTGGGACTTAGAGGTTTTCCTGATCTTGGCTCATTGGTTCTTTTGGTCCAACAGGATGCAGTTACGGGGCATTCCAGAGGTGCAAGCCCCCGACTTTTGATGGAAATGGCAATGCTACCGCCGCCCACCGTTGGGTAAGGGAGATGGAAGCGGTACTCGAGATCACCGAGTGCTGGGAGGATCAGAAGGTGAAGTTTGCCACCCACTCTTTATTGGCTCAGCACTATGCTGGTGGGACAATATTGTCCAAGCTGAAGGTTCCAGGGCCATCGGAAAATACGATGGAATGAGTTGAAGAAACTGGTAATTGAGGAGTTCTGTCCTCACAAGGAACTCGATAAGATCGAAAGGGAGTTCCTACAACTCGAGGCGGGAACTATGACCCACCAGCAGTACACTACCAAATTCAATGAGATGGCTAGGCTGGTGCCAGATCAAGTGACGCCGGTGTCCCGAAAGATTACCGGTACGTTCAGGGACTGCCAACCGACATTCGTAGGCACTTGATTGCTGCCCGACCAAGCACTTTTAGGTGGCAGTGGATTTGGCTGGGAGACTCTATGATGAGAGGGAGGTGGCAGATGCGGAGGTGAAAAAGGCTGGTGGTGGTGTGATAGAAACTGGAATGGAAAAAGGTTCGGGCGTGGTGGCTTTACCCCAAACAACAAGAGGATGAGAATGGATGACCGTAGGGTGGGGTCATCAAGATCGGGGCCCAAAAGGTGTGGCAAGTGCGGGAAGGAGCATACGGGTGAGTGCAGGTTGGGGCTCAACGTGTGTTTCAAGTGCGGAAGCCGGGCCATATCTTGAAAGACTGTAAGGCGCTGAGATGTTACACCTGCGGTGAGGTGGGCCATATGAGCAAAGACTGCAGGAGGCCAAGGGAGGAGAGTTCTGGGGCAAAGAAGACGGCCGGAAGTGAAGGTCAGAAGGCGAGTGCCAGAGCTTTCACCATGACCAGGGAGGAGGCTAGGACGGACCCTGATGTTGTGTCAGGTACGTTTCTAGTAAATCAAACTCTTGCTTCTGTGCTATTTGATTCTTGTGCTAGTAGGAGTTTCATTTCTGATACTTTCTGTGCTAAATTGCCTGTTATTAGTAAATGCATTGATGAGTCCTTTGAAGTAGAAACCGCTATTGGTAAGTCCACTAAAGTTATGATGTGATAGAGGACTGTGCCATAGAGTTAGAAGGTCATAGGTTCACTGCTAGATTAACATGTGATGCCACTAGGTGGATTTGACATAGTGTTAGGAATGGATTGGTTGGCAACCTATGAGGCGAATATCGTATGTCGTAAGAAGATGATTAGACTAACGGCATCTGACGGAAGTCTGGTGACAATATACGGCGATCGGGTAACAATGATCCGAAGGTGATTTCGATGGCGGTGGCAGGCAACTGTATGAGGCGTAGGTGCAGCGCCTACTTATGTTATGTGAAGGATGTGGAAACGCCAACACCACAACTATCCGATGTTCCGGTTGTGTGTGATTTTCCGGATGTGTTCCTGGAAGACTTATCGGGATTGCCACCTGACCGAGAAACCGAGTTTTAAATTGACCTGATAACTGGTGCCCAACCTGTCGCCAAGGAACCGTATCGATTAGCTCCGACGGAGATGAAGGAGTTGATGGAGCAACTGCAAGAATTGCTCGATAAGGTTTTATCAGGCCGAGTATCTCTCCTTAGGGTGCTCCGGTCTTATTTATGAAGAAGAAGGACGGTAGCATGAGAATGTGTATTGACTACCGTGAACTGAACAAGCTAACGATGAAGAATCGGTATCCGTTACCGAGGATTGACGACTTGTTCGACCAGCTCCAGGGTGCCAGTTGGTTCTTGAGACTAGATCTTCGATCTGGCTACCATCAGTTGAAGGTGAAGGAGCAAGACATTCCTAAAACAACTTTTCGCACGCGTTATGGACACTATGAGTTTCTCGTTATGTCCTTTGGTTTAACCACGCGCCAGCTTCTTTTATGGACTTGATGAATCGAGTGTGCCGGCTGATGTTAGATAAATCAATAATTGTGTTCATCGATGATATCCTGATTTATTCAAAGAGCAAAGAAGAGCATGCCGGTCATATTCGGGAGGTGTTAGAGACTTTGAGAAGGGAGAAATTGTATGCTAAATTCTCCAAGTGTGCCTTTTAGTTACGCGAGGTGCAATTTCTGGGTCACGTGGTAAATGCAGAAGGAATAATGGTGGACCCAGCAAAGGTTGAGGCCGTGATGCAATGGAAGTCACCAAAGACGCCATCCGAGATTCGCAGCTTCTTAGGATTGGCGGGCTACTATAGAAGATTTATTCAAGACTTTTCCAAGATAGCCTCGCCTTTGACAAAATTGACTTGCAAGGATGTGAAGTTCGTGTGGGGTCGAGAACAGGAGGATGCTTTGAGGAGTTGAAGACGAGACTGACACAAGCTCCTGTCTTGACATTGCCCGAGGGAAATGAAGACTTAGTGGTCTATTCGGATGCATCTTATTCTGGGCTAGGTTGTGTGTTGATGCAACGTGGAAGGGTGATAGCCTACGCATATCGACAACTGAGGACCCATGAAGTCAACTATCCCACGCACGATCTAGAACAAGCTGCGGTGGTCTTCGCGTTGAAGATTTGGGGGCACTATCTATACGGGACGAAGTGCACAATCTTCACCGACCACAAAAGCTTAAGTACTTCTTTGAGCAGAAAGATCTGAACATGAGGCAGAGGCGATGGTTGGAACTAATAAAGATTATGATTGCGAAATCCATTACCATCCGGGCAAAGCCAACGTGGTGGTAGACGCCCTTAGCCAAAAGGAAAGGCCCGAGCCGATTCGGGTAAAGGCTTATCAACTAATTATGACCTCTGATGTGGATGACTCAGGTTAAGGAGTTTCAAGACGAGGCTTTGAAAGAAGATCGTCTTAACTCCGAAAGGATGAGAGGTCTAGTTACAGAATTGGGCGAGAACACCCTTGGTGTTAAGACCCGATTTGGACGGATGTGGATCCCTCGGTACGGGGATCTACGTGGAAAGATTATGGACGAGGCCCATAAGACTCGATACTCCATTCACCCCGGTGCTACCAAATGTACCACAATATGAAGAAGGATTACTGGTGGCCGGGTAGAAACGTGACGTAGTGGAGTACGTGAGTAAGTGCCTGACTTGTTTACAAGTAAAGGCAGAACACCAGAAACCCTACGGGAAGATCCAACCGTTGGATATACCCGAGTGGAAGTGGGAGCACATCACCATGGACTTTATCACGAAGTTACCACGCACCCCGAAAGGGTATGATGCTATATGGGTGATAGTCGATCGCTTGACGAAAAGTGCTCACTTCCTACCGATCCGCGAAATGTACTCATCTGAAAGATTGGCGGATCTGTTCGTCAAGGAAATTGTAGCTCGTCATGGTGTACCGGTGTCTATTGTGTCTGATCGCGACACCCGTTTACCTCGATGTTTTGGAAGAGATTTCATGATGCAATGGGGACGAGGCTACATATCAGTACAACATATCACCCTTCAGACGGATGGTCAGTCTGAGAGGACAATCCAAACACTTGAGGACATGCTTCGAGCATGCGTGATCGATTTTGGAGGAAGTTGGGATAATCACTTACCGTTGGTAGAATTCTCGTACAACAACAGTTATCATGCCAGTATTGGCATGCCACCCTACGAGATGCTGTACGGTAGAAGATGTAGGACGCCCGTATGTTGGGGAGACATTGGGAAGAAGGAACTGGGAGGTGTCGAGGTAGTTGAAGCAAACGACTGAGAAGTTGGAATAGATCAAAGCCTTCATGAAGGCGGCAAAAGATAGGCAAAAGTCGTATGCTGACAAGAGGCGAAGACCGATAGAATTCAAGGTTGGCGACCGAGTGATGTTGAAGGTCTCACCTTGGAAAGGAATTATCCGATTCAGGAAACGAGGTAAGCTAAGCCTGAGATATATAAGACCTTTCCAAATCATCGCACGAGTAGGAGAGGTAGCCAGCTATCAACGTGAATTGCCAGATGACTTAAGTGGAATTCATCCCACATTCCATGTATCCCATCTGAGAAAGTGCTTGGCTGATGAAGATATGAGTTCCACTGGAGGATATTGAGGTGGATGAACGGCTCAACTACGTGGAGCAACCAGTGGCAATCATTGATCGTAAGGAGAAGAGGTTAGGAATAAAGTGGTTCCTCTTGTGCGTGTACAGTGGAAGCACAGGAAGGGATCCGAGTCTACGTGGGAGACGGAAGAGGAGATGAGGCGACATTAACCACATTTGTTTGAGGAATAACAGGTTTCGGGGACGAAACCTATATAAGGGGGGTGGACTGTAACACCCGTATTTTTTTTAAAAAAAGGAGATAAAAAGAATAAGAAAGAAAGAGGAAGAAAAAGAGAAAGAAATAAAAGTCAACATAAGTGGAGGGACCAAATTGATAAAGGTGCAAACTTATAATTATTTTTTGCACAAAAGGTGGTGAAGCCGCCCATAACCTGCTGCTTTTCACCTTTCTACGGTTCTAGAGAGAGAAAGATCAGAACCTCGGATTTTGAAGAAGAAACAAGAAAGCTTGAAGTTTTGGTAAGAATTCTTGAAATTTTGATGTTTAGGATGATTCTAGACCCGTGTAGGTGCTTATAAATGTGACTTGTGTGTTCGGGTGGTATCGTGTGTGTGTTTTAGGTGTTAGAACCGTTTGAAGAAACTCGGGTGAAGAGTGTGAAATTGAAGACAACAAAGGTGAGTTTCTAGATCCCTTTTTTACATGTTTTCAAATGATTTTGGGGCTAGAAAATACATATATGTATGTTTTGTAAGGTTGGGTATTATACCCGTATGTTCATATGCATGTGTATGTGGGTCGGGTATGTTTCGGGAAAATGTATTGTTATGATTATGTTAAGTTCATGCTTAGAATGGTAAGTGAATGCTTAGAATTAGGCAATATAATGTTTGGGACTGTATACGACTTAAAAATATGTGCAAGGTTGTTAATACGCCTATACAAGGCTCATAAGTCTGAATAGTCCTCATACTCCCAAAATTATGACAAAAATTTTAAGTGTTGGGGCTTATGCTTCCAAACAGTGCTCATGAGTCTGTAATTTAGAACTTAGAAAATTAAGTACAGGGTCATAAGTCCAAATAGTTCTCATATGCCCAAACAGTACTGATACGCCTAAGACTCATGAGTCTAAACAATGCTCTTGTGCCTAAATTCTGACTTAGAAAAACTAAGTGTAGGGTAATGAGTCTAAACAGTGCTCTTGTGCCTAAATTCTGACTTAGAAAAACTAAGTGTAGGGTAATGAGTCTAAACAGTGCTCTTGTGCCTGGAATTATTTACTAAATGTAAGGTAAAAAGTCCCAACAGTGGTCAAACACCCAAAAGTCCTCATGAGTCCAAATAGTCCTCATGAGTCCAAATAGTCCTCATGAGTCCAAATAGTCCTCATGCGCCCAAAACTTAGAATTTAATGCAGAATTTTCGTGGAAGTTTGTGCAGCTAGGGTTTGAACTAATATTGACTAAGGGTTTATTAAATGCATATGATTATGTCTGATTTTCATTATGACCCTTTTCTTAATATTTTAATTAATATTATGATTAGGGTTATTATTAATGTTATTATTATTATTATTATTATTAATATGCTCATTAATAATAATATTTTATGACTCTATGTGGTATGATCATGATCCAGATAGGAATTATTATCATTAATAAAGTAAAAGGTTAATGATAAAGAAAGTGGAACGTAAATGAATGAACGAAAGTCTTGCAAGCAAATGTATGGAGGTGCACACCCCTGGCAGGTGTTAGCTCAACTGTGATACGGAAGAATAGTGATAAAAGTACTAATTGAACGATGTGAGTGACTCTGTGTCGTAAAAGACTCGGAAAAGACTCGGAAGAATAATGATAAAAGTACTAATTGAACGATGATGAAGATAATAATGATATTACCTACGTGTACGTGCGATGTGTGATCACATATGAATATTGAACGGTTTGAAATGAAAAGTAAAGTATTTTAATTACAAAACTAGAACTCACTCAGCAACACTGACTTTTATGTATTTTCCAGTTGGCAGGTAACAGGTTGCTGATGATGGCACACGGGGATAGCTATTTGGGGGCAAGACTGACATCCATTATGTTTTGACAATACTGTTGTTTTGTAATTCATTCGACTAATCATTTTGTGACCCATGAATAGAATGTATTGCTTAACAACAGTGTTATAATGAATGAATGGGTTTTTGTCAAATTGATTCCGTTGCTTAAATTTATAATATGTATGTTTTATGCTGTGAATGACCAACTGTGAGGTGCCGGGAACGGGGCCTTACACCTTGGTCTTCTGGCGTTGTAACTCTAAATTGATTGAGGGCTTTGAATCATAAACAGCCGTTGAAGCTTTACATGAAGGGAATTAGATCCTCATCGTCTGTTGCACCTGAACCTCTTTCTTCACTATCGCAACATGTTCTGCATCGATTCCACTTTCAATTCAACATCAAATCGGGTAAACAAATACATATACATGTTCGGTTTCATTTAAGGATTAAAAGCCCCATGGTTAATTTGGTTATGATCATCGATTGGTGGTTCAATTGGGTCGATTTCAGTTCTAGGGTTCTTATGTAATGGGGTTTTCATTGTGTTTGTGTATTTAAGAATTAGAAACCATTTCTTGGCAGGCTTACGCGCCCTTGCCTACATGTTACACGCACACATCCCCTACCTGAGGTCCCGGGTTTGAACCGGGCACCCTCATTATTTTTTAAAAGCTTTTCAGCCTTTAAAAAATTATAAAAAATTTCTAAAAATTATAAAAATCAGTTTTACAAACTTTGTCTATTCTAAAATTTATCTAATTATTTTCTGAAAATTATTTCTTTAAAAACCTTATTTTTTTTAAAGTATTAGTTACAATTTTATAAATAGTTATTTTTAAAAATGGACTTTAATAATTTTAAATCATTAAATTATTAATGGACATTATATTATCTTTAAGTATAGATTAATCATGATAATGTTAGAAATTATATTTTATAATTTCACAAATTATTTTCAAGTGTTATTTTAGGTTATTTCTTATAAATATAATTTAACTAATATTTTAGATTAATAAATTATTATTGGTTAATACGTTATTGTAATCAATGTTAAATAATCTTTATTTCAAAAGATTACAAAGATTATTTACATAATATTTTAAACCTTATAAATCATTATACCTAATCTCTTTTCTATATTAAAACACTTAAATAGTATAATTCTTTTGAATGAATCAAAATATAAGTAATTTCATTATATAAATTATTTACTTGTCAAAACCCCACAATTCTATTGAAACCCTAGTTCTTGTTAGAACGTTAATCTTATTATTAAACTTTACCCTTGTGAATATATATTATACATTTAGGTGCCTTGTGACGATTCACATTGGAACGATGCCTATTATTATTCTTATTAGACGTCATACTTAAACTTATTTGCCAAGTGAGTATTTCTATACTCATTTTATTATTTTCACACTTTTGGGTGAAACATGTTACATTATAAACATTGCACTTGTAAACACGTTTAATTGTTGTAAACTTATGGCATTTCACCTGTATGTTGTGGTTAGTTGACCTTTGTAGCTACCATGTAATGTCAAATATATATACAATCATTAACTATTGCTAGCCTGACGACGTCATAGATCTATCGGCCTGACAAGCCTGCTTGGTTGATCTAAGTACACTTAGCTAATCGTATATACTTGTAATGTTTGAGACTTGTAAAACTTTGTCAAGGTTTGATTGTCATTCTTCGTCTTACATCCCTAGTTACTTTGTTCTCTAACTTACAACATGAATTGCCATCTTTTATATACTTATGTATTGGAAACTATGGAAATCTCACCAACATTATTGTTGACCTTTTATTTTTAACATGTTTCAGGAAATACTCAAGTATGATTACTACTTTGAAGCTTATCACATCCAGGATTGGACCTAGAGAAATAAAAGGATGAACTTGTCATATTTAACTTTTATATCATGATGTTATCTTTGTTTGAGACTTTGTTTGTAATGTTGCCCTTGAAACTTGTGATATATATTCGGATATAATAATAGCGTTATGTGGCTGTGAACGATCTTAATTCTCACATCTCGACGTTTCCGCCGTCAAGGTTGGGGGTGTGACAGATTGGTATCAGAGCCCATAACTATAGGGATTTAGGTTATTAGAAATGGTGACCTAGACTGTAGCTTATGCATGAACCTTATAGCATCATATATATATATATATATCTTGTAGATACATATATGGTTTGCATGCTACATAATGCTATGCCATCTTATGTGCAACTTGATGCCTTAGCATAGAATTGCCTTTATGTATGCTTAAACTTTGTTACCTGACTCCCCTAAACTTAACTTTGACTCTTTGATTCTCCCCGACGAATGAACCTTCTTAAATTTATCCTCGATGACATGTGGAATCTACACTTATTATCGTGGGTTTAATTCCTTAGACTCTATGTCTAATCTATAAAAATCTCATCAAGGTTTTGATTTCATGAACCTATGAAATTTGTGTGACACATAGACACCTGTATTCTGGATTTCCTGGCAAAAGGTCTTCGGGCTAAGGCAAGCATATCGTATAAATCTCATTGCGAGACTAGTTATGCTTACCTGGGGATTTCTGGGATGAGTAAATAACTATGGTCAACATACACAAGTTTCTAAGGCAAATGGGTCAATTTACCTTGACGTGTCAACGTTTCCAAATGGTAATGCGTTACTAAATGGAACTACCCGTTTTATATTTAAAATATCAAAAATCCTTGATTCCTTGGACTGGTTTATCCTCGAAACCCTAATATCTTCCCATCTATCTTACAAGATGTTCCCGTTAATATTGAACTCGTTTACTCCATAATTCCTACGTTTAAACATCGTTGTATGTTGTGCGCCTTATGTAACTATCTTTATACTTTGACCAACGTGTACATGGATCTTAATATACCCAAAGATATTGGTCGTCTAAACCGAATGGTTTTCAAAACTTAAAATTGTTACGTTGGGTTTCAAATGTCCTTAAAGTGTGTCCCATAAACTGAAATCATACAATGCCGAAAGGTGGAATACCTGCATCTCGGATACCTTGTCTAGGCAAGGTATACACATAAATCTGATTCGACCGTTGGATCCGTTAATCTGACCTGGAATTCATGAGATGAGTGTTCGCTTATAGGTATGTGTGTCTTAAGTAAAGTTGTGGTTGACATAACACTTTAAGAAGTCAACGCATTTGCCTTTTATTTCGAATCGAACGTTTACATCTCGTTGTTGCATTTCATCGTTTCGTCATTGATCTTGTTTTCCTGATTTAAACCATTTAAGATTTGAGAACCTATCATGATTAACTCTGTTATCCCGAACTTCAACCTTAATCCTAGCAATCATGATTTTCTGTTCTTGTTACGATGATGTAATCTGAAGTTTCTGAATTTCTAGCCGATAATCTCTTCGTTTGCTAAGTCAAGCTTTGTAAAATCTTCTAACCGTTTTCCATCGCAGGCAATGCAAGAGTCTGCAAGTCAACTTATGACTAAGGACACTCGTATCTCCTAAATGATTCTATCTCATCAAAACAGGGGTGACTCCCTTACTTGGTGATGATTTTCTATTCGTCATTATTGTTCTTATGAAATTGCATCATCAAGACAGGAGTAAATTCCTTACCTTGATGACCATTTCTTCTTCTTGTTCTTGTGAAATTCGTATTTCACCAATTGAAGTACCTTCTTAAAATAGGAGTGAATTTCGCACCTCGATGATGTTTTTCAACTTTTCTAATGTGTGTTTTATGAAATCTCGTTCTCTGAATCGGGGTCATTTCCTTGTTTTAAGGACCTATTTCAATCAGTTTTCTTTGGAACTCTTATTTCACGAATGAAATGACATCACCAAAATAGGATTGAATCCCGTACTTTGGTGACAAACGCCATTCTCGATTGTTTTTCTTCTTATTATGAAATTCAATCATCAAGATAGGTGTGAATTCCATACCTTGATGATAATTTCATCCATTTAAATTTTATGGATTGTATTTCCTCAAATGAAACGATCTCATCAAGGAGGAGTGAATTCTGAATTTTGATGAAGATTTTCATTTTTCTATATATTGTTTTTATAAACTTCGCCGTTAAGATAGGAGTGATTATCCTTACCTTAATGGTAAGTTACCTCCTTTTATCCTTGTGGATCCTTAACAATGAGTTAGGATCAAACTCTCACTTGGTAGTTAAGAGCCATACTTTGGAGAATACACCACCAAGCTAGGAGTGATGATCATACCTTGGTGACTATTCCCATCCCTTGATCTCAAACCTACCAAGTTTTTAAGACTTCAATTGACAAGAAACATGTAATAACTTGAAGGGTGAACACCGTTATCTGATTAATCGACGATAGTGTTCTAACCAGTCAAGCTAAAGCATGATTCCTGAACTCAGAAGAGGTCGTTGTCACTTTAGGGTAACCCTAGTTCCAATCCTGGAACATCTAGATTTTAAATCGATTTCTCTTCTCACGCTTTTATGTTTCCACCTGACGTTTGATCCAGCTTTATGGAACCTTTTAATTCTTACTTATCGACCTTCATTCTGGGTTATCACCAACGCTTAATTGCACGAAGATAACACTCCTAAAACAAACCTTCGCACATGATTAAGCCATTATAAATCTATATCATGCTTTTCTGGTTATACCAATGTACAATTATGTTCTTGGGTTTGATGAATCTCGTGTGCAAGCCGTACTTGGAAAGCTATTGATGATTGTCTTTATCGTCGATATTCTGAATTATTTAAATTTTGACCCAATCATGAACGACATCTTTGTTCCATTCTTTACCCATAATTAAGAAATGCAATTCCTATTATTTTGGATAATCTTTGAACTTCTAATCTTGAAAATCTCTAAATTGCGACTCTCAAGACTTGTTATTACATTCATTCCGATGTGGACATATCTTGGGATATGTTCCAAATTGCCTCGTATTTCTTGATGGCATAATGAAGTTTGGTGCATTATTGATCGATTGACTAGTTTCGCGTATTTCATAACTCATGTGAGATAACGAGTCGAGAACTTGACTCGTACTTACCTCAAATACGGTCAACGTGGTGTGTCGTTAAGCATCGATCGTTAATTTTGATAATCGATCCACCTTCTATTATTAGCAATGTCTCTAACCATCTTTGGGAACCCAACTCAAAATCTCAGCATATCGTATCATTCTTTATCCGATGGTTTGACCGAAGGAACAATACATGTTCACTAGATATGAGTTAGCTTGTGTCATTACATATACTGGCACTTGGGATTCTTAAATTCCGTCAGTCAAACTTTCAGACAATTACAGGATTTACCCATTGATTTCAAGACGTCACCTTAATACATAATTTCATCCTAGATATTGAGAGTAGTGTGACTTATAAGTCTAAAATACCTCAGGAACTCATCATCGTTTCCCAACACTGACCAGATAGCTCTTCTGGTAGACTACTCCAGTCAACAGCAGTTGGGGTGAAAAAGCTTTGTTGTTGAGGTTGTGTGTGTTGATGAGATTGGGAAGAATGAGGCTCTGGAAGAGCATGAGGTGGTTGAGCCGAGGGTGCTTGAGTTTGACCAGGCTGAGGCATGTAGTAACAGGGGTAAGAATAAGGCATATGACCCTGTGGCACAAAATAAGCAGGTGGTGCTTGTGCTTGAGATGGATGGGGAGAACTGTAGGAAGGTTGCCCTTTGTGCTGAGCTATTGCTGGGAAAAGTCACAAAGGGTGCAGATGAGTTAGATCCAGATGATCTACACTCTCTTGCAAAGTGTCCAAGCCTTTGGCACTTGTGACACCTCAACTTGCTCTTGTCAAAACCAACTTTGGTTCTGCCAGAGAGTCCTGGGAATTTCCTACCAGTTCTTTTGTAGAACTTCTGAGATCGGATATTTATCATAGCCATTTGGTTCAAATATCCATCTCTTCCAGATCATCATCTGGAATGCCCTTCAAATCCTCCATCAGAAAGCACAAGTTGTCACCACCACCTCCTGAACTACTAACACCAACAAAAGCTTGTCCTGAGTTGGTAGAGAAATCGATATGCTCATAAAACTTTCAGATGAAGCATATTCTGACTCATGACTTATCAAGGCAGTATTACCTTGGACAAAGTCATCAGCAAGTTTGCCAGAAGATGACAACTTCCTCTTTTGCTCTACTTCTCTCTCAAAAGTGAGTAGCTTCCCATGAAGTTGGGTGAGAGATAGAGTGTCAAGGTCAGCACTAGAGCGTAGGACAATGGTATATGTGTCCCATCTCTCAGGTAATGACCTGAGGAACCTGTTGTTCATCTAGCTTTTGGAGTACTCTTGTTTAACCATCTTTAGCTCAGAGATTAAACAAGAGAACCGTTCATACTGCTGGGTCAGAGTCTCACCCTTTCTATATGAGAAAGTCTCATATTGTTGGGCAAGGATTTCCCTATTGTTTGCTAAGACCGAGTCAGTTCCTCCAAATTGTTCCTTTAGAGCAACCCATAGGTCATGAGCAGACTCATGATGCAAGAGCCCTGAATATATCTCGTTTGGAATGGCCATGGCTAAAATTCCATGGGCTCTGGCATCAATTTCGAACAGCTTTAGATCTTCGTCCGAATATTGTTCAGGTTTCTTGGCAACCTGTTCATTAGACTCCGGGACGTTCACCATAGGCTTGTATGGCCCATGCACCACTGACTTCCAACAACCAGCACTGTTGACAGCCAAGATGCAGCATACGTCTTTGCCATATGTTATACTCGTTCCTAACCAGCATCGGAGGCTTGGTTGAGGAACCAGTATTGTGAGGATCATTGGTTGGTGTTGTCATCTCAGGTTTTGGTCAAAAACATTTAAGCACGACAAATGTAACTCAAAACCACCGAAAGATCTCAAGATTTTGGCCGGAAACTGCAGAAACTTACTCTCTATCTATGACTCTTACAATTGCTAATTCGATCAAACTGAGAGATCAAAAGAGCAGTTTCAAATGATCAATGTTGAAATCGATCAATGATTAACCTGCTCTGATACCATTTGACAGGATCTCAGCCTCTCTCGTTGATCAATTAGATTATGTTTGCAGCGGATTTAGCTCATTAATTAGCAATTAAGCAAGAACATAAAAGATATTTCAAATTAAAGCATGAACATAGAGAGAAGGGTTTCTGCAAAACAATAAATATTCTATTGGTTCGCACGTTTCGGCAATTAAAACAGTATGGTTGCCCATCCTTTTATAGGCGGCAAAAGGATGGGCATGATGTCCTTTTCTGACATCACTGAATATTCAAATTACAACTGACAAAACATAAAACTACTGAAGATGTCAACAACTGACATCTTCTTACAAAAGTTCCTAAGTACTGACAAAAGTAAACTACTGAAACTATAACAGCTGAGGAATATTCTCTTCAGCTGTTGTACAACTACTGACACAAAATAAACTTCGGAAAAGTAAAACCACCACAACAACTGAAGAGGACTTCTTCAGTTGTTGAGACAAACTCTGTCTTCAGTACTTGGTCTTCAGACTTGGCTTCGGAAGATGAAACTTCGGAAGATGTTACTTCGGAAGATGTAACAACTGATGACTTCAGTAGATATCATCAGTTGTTGTCTTCAGTCTTTTTCTTCAGACTTTGCTTCGGAAGATAGAACAGCTTCGGAAGATGTAACAACTGATGATCTCAGTAGATATCATCAGTTGTTGTCTTCAGTCTTTGTCTTCAGACTTTGTGCTTCGGAAGATCTTCAGTTCTTTGGATCTTCAGCCTTTTGATATCTTCAGCTGATGATCTTCAGTTCTTTTGTTAAGAATTTGTGCTTCGGAAGATCTTTAGTTCTTTGGATCTTCAGTTCTTCAGACTTCATCATCTCAGCAGAGAGCTGGCACTAAGATGCTCTCAAGCCTGACATTCAAGCAAGAGAACACAATAGCTGATGAGAGTCCTCAGTTCCTCTCTGACCTTCCGGCAAGAGAACACAATAGCTGATGAGAGTCTTCACCTGTTGTTGTAGTGGCATGTGGGACTTAGAGGTTTTCCTGATCTTGGCTCATTGGTTCTTTTGGTCCAACAGGATGCAGTTACGGGGCATTCCAGAGGTGCAAGCCCCCGACTTTTGATGGAAATGGCAATGCTACCGCCGCCCACCGTTGGGTAAGGGAGATGGAAGCGGTACTCGAGATCACCGAGTGCTGGAGGATCAGAAGGTGAAGTTTGCCACCCACTCCTTTATTGGCTCAGCACTATGCTGGTGGGACAATATTGTCCAAGCTGAAGGTTCCAGGGCCATCGGGAAAATACGATGGAATGAGTTGAAGAAACTGGTAATTGAGGAGTTCTGTCCTCACAAGGAACTCGATAAGATCGAAAGGGAGTTCCTACAACTCGAGGCGGGAACTATGACCCACCAGCAGTACACTACCAAATTCAATGAGATGGCTAGGCTGGTGCCAGATCAAGTGACGCCGGTGTCCCGAAAGATTAACCGGTACGTTCAGGGACTGCCAACCGACATTCGTAGGCACTTGATTGCTGCCCGACCAAGCACTTTTAGGTTGGCAGTGGATTTGGCTGGGAGACTCTATGATGAGAGGGAGGTGGCAGATGCGGAGGTGAAAAAGGCTGGTGGTGGTGGTGATAGAAACTGGAATGGAAAAAGGTTCGGGCGTGGTGGCTTTACCCCAAACAACAAGAGGATGAGAATGGATGACCGTAGGGTGGGGTCATCAAGATCGGGGCCCAAAAGGTGTGGCAAGTGCGGGAAGGAGCATACGGGTGAGTGCAGGTTGGGGCTCAACGTGTGTTTCAAGTGCGGGAAGCCGGCCATATCTTGAAAGACTGTAAGGCGCTGAGATGTTACACCTGCGGTGAGGTGGGCCATATGAGCAAAGACTGCAGGAGGCCAAGGGAGGAGAGTTCTGGGCAAAGAAGACGGCCGGAAGTGAAGGTCAGAAGGCGAGTGCCAGAGCTTTCACCATGACCAGGGAGGAGGCTAGGACGGACCCTGATGTTGTGTCAGGTACGTTTCTAGTAAATCAAACTCTTGCTTCTGTGCTATTTGATTCTTGTGCTAGTAGGAGTTTCATTTCTGATACTTTCTGTGCTAAATTGCCTGTTATTAGTAAATGCATTGATGAGTCCTTTGAAGTAGAAACCGCTATTGTAAGTCCACTAAAGTTACTGATGTGATAGAGGACTGTGCCATAGAGTTAGAAGGTCATAGGTTCACTGCTAGATTAACATGTGATGCCACTAGGTGGATTTGACATAGTGTTAGGAATGGATTGGTTGGCAACCTATGAGGCGAATATCGTATGTCGTAAGAAGATGATTAGACTAACGGCATCTGACGGAAGTCTGGTGACAATATACGGCGATCGGGTAACAATGATTCCGAAGGTGATTTCGATGGCGGTGGCAGGCAACTGTATGAGGCGTAGGTGCAGCGCCTACTTATGTTATGTGAAGGATGTGGAAACGCCAACACCACAACTATCCGATGTTCCGGTTGTGTGTGATTTTCCGGATGTGTTCCTGGAAGACTTATCGGGATTGCCACCTGACCGAGAAACCGAGTTTTAAATTGACCTGATAACTGGTGCCCAACCTGTCGCCAAGGAACCGTATCGATTAGCTCCGACGGAGATGAAGGAGTTGATGGAGCAACTGCAAGAATTGCTCGATAAGGGTTTTATCAGGCCGAGTATCTCTCCTTAGGGTGCTCCGGTCTTATTTATGAAGAAGAAGGACGGTAGCATGAGAATGTGTATTGACTACCGTGAACTGAACAAGCTAACGATGAAGAATCGGTATCCGTTACCGAGGATTGACGACTTGTTCGACCAGCTCCAGGGTGCCAGTTGGTTCTTGAGACTAGATCTTCGATCTGGCTACCATCAGTTGAAGGTGAAGGAGCAAGACATTCCTAAAACAACTTTTCGCACGCGTTATGGACACTATGAGTTTCTCGTTATGTCCTTTGGTTTAACCAACGCGCCAGCTTCTTTTATGGACTTGATGAATCGAGTGTGCCGGCCGATGTTAGATAAATCAATAATTGTGTTCATCGATGATATCCTGATTTATTCAAAGAGCAAAGAAGAGCATGCCGGTCATATTCGGGAGGTGTTAGAGACTTTGAGAAGGGAGAAATTGTATGCTAAATTCTCCAAGTGTGCCTTTTAGTTACGCGAGGTGCAATTTCTGGGTCACGTGGTAAATGCAGAAGGAATAATGGTGGACCCAGCAAAGGTTGAGGCCGTGATGCAATGGAAGTCACCAAAGACGCCATCCGAGATTCGCAGCTTCTTAGGATTGGCGGGCTACTATAGAAGATTTATTCAAGACTTTTCCAAGATAGCCTCGCCTTTGACAAAATTGACTTGCAAGGATGTGAAGTTCGTGTGGGGTCGAGAACAGGAGGATGCCTTTGAGGAGTTGAAGACGAGACTGACACAAGCTCCTGTCTTGACATTGCCCGAGGGAAATGAAGACTTAGTGGTCTATTCGGATGCATCTTATTCTGGGCTAGGTTGTGTGTTGATGCAACGTGGAAGGGTGATAGCCTACGCATATCGACAACTGAGGACCCATGAAGTCAACTATCCCACGCACGATCTAGAACAAGCTGCGGTGGTCTTCGCGTTGAAGATTTGGCGGCACTATCTATACGGACGAAGTGCACAATCTTCACCGACCACAAAAGCTTAAAGTACTTCTTTGAGCAGAAAGATCTGAACATGAGGCAGAGGCGATGGTTGGAACTAATAAAAGATTATGATTGCGAAATCCATTACCATCCGGCAAAGCCAACGTGGTGGTAGACGCCCTTAGCCAAAAGGAAAGGCCCGAGCCGATTCGGGTAAAGGCTTATCAACTAATTATGACCTCTGATGTGATGACTCAGGTTAAGGAGTTTCAAGACGAGGCTTTGAAAGAAGATCGTCTTAACTCCGAAAGGATGAGAGGTCTAGTTACAGAATTGGGCGAGAACACCCTTGGTGTTAAGACCCGATTTGGACGGATGTGGATCCCTCGGTACGGGGATCTACGTGGAAAGATTATGGACGAGGCCCATAAGACTCGATACTCCATTCACCCCGGTGCTACCAAAATGTACCACAATATGAAGAAGGATTACTGGTGGCCGGTAGAAACGTGACGTAGTGGAGTACGTGAGTAAGTGCCTGACTTGTTTACAAGTAAAGGCAGAACACCAGAAACCCTACGGGAAGATCCAACCGTTGGATATACCCGAGTGGAAGTGGGAGCACATCACCATGGACTTTATCACGAAGTTACCACGCACCCCGAAAGGGTATGATGCTATATGGGTGATAGTCGATCGCTTGACGAAAAGTGCTCACTTCCTACCGATCCGCGAAATGTACTCATCTGAAAGATTGGCGGATCTGTTCGTCAAGGAAATTGTAGCTCGTCATGGTGTACCGGTGTCTATTGTGTCTGATCGCGACACCCGGTTTACCTCGATGTTTTGGAAGAGATTTCATGATGCAATGGGGACGAGGCTACATATCAGTACAACATATCCCCTCAGACGGATGGTCAGTCTGAGAGGACAATCCAAACACTTGAGGACATGCTTCGAGCATGCGTGATCGATTTTGGAGGAAGTTGGGATAATCACTTACCGTTGGTAGAATTCTCGTACAACAACAGTTATCATGCCAGTATTGGCATGCCACCCTACGAGATGCTACGGTAGAAGATGTAGGACGCCCGTATGTTGGGGAGACATTGGGAAGAAGGAACTGGGAGGTGTCGAGGTAGTTGAAGCAACGACTGAGAAGTTGGAATAGATCAAAGCCTTCATGAAGGCGGCAAAAGATAGGCAAAAGTCGTATGCTGACAAGAGGCGAAGACCGATAGAATTCAAGGTTGGCGACCGAGTGATGTTGAAGGTCTCACCTTGGAAAGGAATTATCCGATTCAGGAAACGAGGTAAGCTAAGCCTGAGATATATAAGACCTTTCCAAATCATCGCACGAGTAGGAGAGGTAGCCTATCAACGTGAATTGCCAGATGACTTAAGTGGAATTCATCCCACATTCCATGTATCCCATCTGAGAAAGTGCTTGGCTGATGAAGATATGATTGTTCCACTGGAGGATATTGAGGTGGATGAACGCTCAACTACGTGGAGCAACCAGTGGCAATCATTGATCGTAAGGAGAAGAGGTTAAGGAATAAAGTGGTTCCTCTTGTGCGTGTACAGTGGAAGCACAGGAAGGGATCCGAGTCTACGTGGGAGACGGAAGAGGAGATGAGGCGACATTAACCACATTTGTTTGAGGAATAACAGGTTTCGGGGACGAAACCTATATAAGGGGGGTGGACTTGTAACACCCGTATTTTTTTTAAAAAAAGGAGATAAAAAGAATAAGAAAGAAAGAGGAAGAAAAAGAGAAAGAAATAAAAGTCAACATAAGTGGAGGGACCAAAATTGATAAAGGTGCAAACTTTATAATTATTTTTGCACAAAAGGTGGTGAAGCCGCCCATAACCTGCTGCTTTTCACCTTTCTACCGGTTCTAGAGAGAGAAAGATCAGAACCTCGGATTTTTGAAGAAGAAACAAGAAAGCTTGAAGTTTTGGTAAGAATTCTTGAAATTTTGATGTTTAGGATGATTCTAGACCCGTGTAGGTGCTTATAAATGTGACTTGTGTGTTCGGGTGGTATCGTGTGTGTGTTTTAGGTGTTAGAACCGTTTGAAGAAACTCGGGTGAAGAGTGTGAAATTGAAGAACAACAAAGGTGAGTTTCTAGATCCCTTTTTTTACATGTTTTCAAATGATTTTGGGGCTAGAAAATACATATATGTATGTTTTGTAAGGTTGGGTATTATACCCGTATGTTCATATGCATGTGTATGTGGGTCGGGTATGTTTCGGGAAAATGTATTGTTATGATTATGTTAAGTTCATGCTTAGAATGGTAAGTGAATGCTTAGAATTAGGCAATATAATGTTTGGGACTGTATACGACTTAAAAATATGTGCACAGGTTGTTAATACGCCTATACAAGGCTCATAAGTCTGAATAGTCCTCATACTCCCAAAATTATGACAAAAATTTAAGTGTTGGGGCTTATGCTTCCAAACAGTGCTCATGAGTCTGTAATTTAGAACTTAGAAAATTAAGTACAGGGTCATAAGTCCAAATAGTTCTCATATGCCCAAACAGTACTGATACGCCTAAGACTCATGAGTCTAAACAATGCTCTTGTGCCTAAATTCTGACTTAGAAAAACTAAGTGTAGGGTAATGAGTCTAAACAGTGCTCTTGTGCCTAAATTCTGACTTAGAAAAACTAAGTGTAGGGTAATGAGTCTAAACAGTGCTCTTGTGCCTGGAATTATTTACTAAATGTAAGGTAAAAAGTCCCAACAGTGGTCAAACACCCAAATAGTCCTCATGAGTCCAAATAGTCCTCATGAGTCCAAATAGTCCTCATGAGTCCAAATAGTCCTCATGCGCCCAAAACTTAGAATTTAATGCAGAATTTTCGTGGAAGTTTGTGCAGCTAGGGTTTTGAACTAATATTGACTAAGGGTTTATTAATGCATATGATTATGTCTGATTTTCATTATGACCCTTTTCTTAATATTTTAATTAATATTATGATTAGGGTTATTATTAATGTTATTATTATTATTATTATTATTAATATGCTCATTAATAATATTTTATGACTCTATGTGGTATGATCATGATCCAGATAGGAATTATTATCATTAATAAAGTAAAAGGTTAATGATAAAGAAAAGTGGAACGTAAATGAATGAACGAAAGTCTTGCAAGCAAATGTATGGAGGTGCACACCCCTGGCAGGTGTTAGCTCAACTGTGATACGGAAGAATAGTGATAAAAGTACTAATTGAACGATGTGAGTGACTCTGTGTCGTAAAAGACTCGGAAAAGACTCGGAAGAATAATGATAAAAGTACTAATTGAACGATGATGAAGATAATAATGATATTACCTACGTGTACGTGCGATGTGTGATCACATATGAATATTGAACGGTTTGAAATGAAAAGTAAAGTATTTTAATTACAAAACTAGAACTCACTCAGCAACACTGACTTTTATGTATTTTCCAGTTGGCAGGTAACAGGTTGCTGATGATGGCACACGGGGATAGCTATTTGGCGGGCAAGACTGACATCCATTATGTTTTGACAATACTGTTGTTTTGTAATTCATTCGACTAATCATTTTGTGACCCATGAATAGAATGTATTGCTTAACAACAGTGTTTATAATGAATGAATGGGTTTTTGTCAAATTGATTCCGTTGCTTAAATTTATAATATGTATGTTTTATGCTGTGAATGACCAACTGTGAGGTGCCCGGGAACGGGGCCTTACACCTTGGTCTTCTGGCGTTGTAACTCTAAATTGATTGAGGGCTTTGAATCATAAACAGCCGTTGAAGCTTTACATGAAGGGAATTAGATCCTCATCGTCTGTTGCACCTGAACCTCTTTCTTCACTATCGCAACATGTTCTGCATCGATTCCACTTTCAATTCAACATCAAATCGGGTAAACAAATACATATACATGTTCGGTTTCATTTAAGGATTAAAAGCCCCATGGTTAATTTGGTTATGATCATCGATTGGTGGTTCAATTGGGTCGATTTCAGTTCTAGGGTTCTTATGTAATTGGGGGTTTTCATTGTGTTTGTGTATTTAAGAATTAGAAACCATTTCTTGGCAGGCTTACGCGCCCTTGCCTACATGTTACACGCACACATCCCCTACCTGAGGTCCCGGGTTTGAACCCGGGCACCCTCATTATTTTTTTAAAAGCTTTTCAGCCTTTAAAAAATTATAAAAAATTTCTAAAAATTATAAAAATCAGTTTTACAAACTTTGTCTATTCTAAAATTTATCTAATTATTTTCTGAAAATTTATTTCTTTAAAAACCTTATTTTTTTTAAAGTATTAGTTACAAATTTTATAAATAGTTATTTTTATAAAAATGGACTTTAAATAATAATTTAAATCATTAAATTATTAATGGACATTATATTATCTTTAAGTATAGATTAATCATGATAATTGTAGAAATTATATTTTATAATTTCACAAATTATTTTCAAGTGTTATTTTAGGTTATTTCTTATAAATATAATTTAACTAATATTTTAGATTAATAAATTATTATTGGTTAATACGTTATTGTAATCAATGTTAAATAATCTTTATTTCAAAAGATTACAAAGATTATTTACATAATATTTTTAAACCTTATAAATCATTATACCTAATCTCTTTTCTATATTAAAACACTTAAATAGTATAATTCTTTTGAATGAATCAAAATATAAGTAATTTCATTATATAAATTTATTTACTTGTCAAAACCCCACAATTCTATTGAAACCCTAGTTCTTGTTAGAACGTTAATCTTATTATTAAAACTTTACCCTTGTGAATATATATATATACATTTAGGTGCCTTGTGACGATTCACATTGGAACGATGCCTATTATTATTCTTATTAGACGTCATACTTAAACTTATTTGCCAAGTGAGTATTTCTATACTCATTTTATTATTTTCACACTTTTGGGTGAAACATGTTACATTATAAACATTGCACTTGTAAACACGTTTAATTGTTGTAAACTTATGGCATTTCACCTGTATGTTGTGGTTAGTTGACCTTTGTAGCTACCATGTAATGTCAAATATATATACAATCATTAACTATTGCTAGCCTGACGACGTCATAGATCTATCGGCCTGACAAGCCTGCTTGGTTGATCTAAGTACACTTAGCTAATCGTATATACTTGTAAATGTTTGAGACTTGTAAAACTTTGTCAAGGTTTGATTGTCATTCTGTCTTACATCCCTAGTTACTTTGTTCTCTAACTTACAACATGAATTGCCATCTTTTATATACTTATGTATTGGAAACTATGGAAATCTCACCAACATTATTGTTGACCTTTTATTTTTAACATGTTTCAGGAAATACTCAAGTATGATTACTACTTTGAAGCTTATCACATCCAGGATTGGACCTAGAGAAATAAAAGGATGAACTTGTCATATTTAACTTTTATATCATGATGTTATCTTTGTTTGAGACTTATGTTTGTAATGTTGCCCTTGAAACTTGTGAATAATATATTCGGATATAATAATAGCGTTATGTGGCTGTGAACGATCTTAATTCTCACATCTCGACGTTTCCGCCGTCAAGGTTGGGGTGTGACAGATTGGTATCAGAGCCCATAACTATAGGGATTTAGGTTATTAGAAATGGTGACCTAGACTGTAGCTTATGCATGAACCTTATAGCATCATATATATATATATATATTCTTGTAGATACATATATGGTTTGCATGCTACATAATGCTATGCCATCTTATGTGCAACTTGATGCCTTAGCATAGAATTGCCTTTATGTATGCTTAAACTTTGTTACCTGACTCCCCTAAACTTAACTTTGACTCTTTGATTCTCCCCGACGAATGAACCTTCTTAAATTTATCCTCGATGACATGTGGAATCTACACTTATTATCGTGGGTTTAATTCCTTAGACTCTATGTCTAATCTATAAAAATCTCATCAAGGTTTTGATTTCATGAACCTATGAAATTTGTGTGACACATAGACACCTGTATTCTGGATTTCCTGGCAAAAGGTCTTCGGGCTAAGGCAAGCATATCGTATAAATCTCATTGCGAGACTAGTTATGCTTACCTGGGGATTTCTGGGATGAGTAATAAACTATGGTCAACATACACAAGTTTCTAAGGCAAATGGGTCAATTTACCTTGACGTGTCAACGTTTCCAAATGGTAATGCGTTACTAAATGGAACTACCCGGTTTATATTTAAAATATCAAAAATCCTTGATTCCTTGGACTGGTTTATCCTCGAAACCCTAATATCTTCCCATTCCTATCTTACAAGATGTTCCCGTTAATATTGAACTCGTTATACTCCATAATTCCTACGTTTAAACATCGTTGTATGTTGTGCGCCTTATGTAACTATCTTTATACTTTGACCAACGTGTACATGGATCTTAATATACCCAAAGATATTGGTCGTCTAAACCGAATGGTTTTCAAAACTTAAAATTGTTACGTTGGGTTCTCAAATGTCCTTAAAGTGTGTCCCATAAACTGAAATCATACAATGCCGAAAGGTGGAATACCTGCATCTCGGGATACCTTGTCTAGGCAAGGTATACACATAAATCTGATTCGACCGTTGGATCCGTTAATCTGACCTGGAATTCATGAGATGAGTGTTCGCTTATAGGTATGTGTGTCTTAAGTAAAGTTGTGGTTGACATAACACTTTAAGAAGTCAACGCATTTGCCTTTTATTTCGAATCGAACGTTTACATCTCGTTGTTGCATTTCATCGTTTCGTCATTGATCTTGTTTTCCTGATTTAAACCATTTAAGATTTGAGAACCTATCATGATTAACTCTGTTATCCCGAACTTCAACCTTAATCCTAGCAATCATGATTTTCTGTTCTTGTTACGATGATGTAATCTGAAGTTTCTGAATTTCTAGCCGATAATCTCTTCGTTTGCTAAGTCAAGCTTTGTAAAATCTTCTAACCGTTTTCCATCGCAGGCAATGCAAGAGTCTGCAAGTCAACTTATGACTAAGGACACTCGTATCTCCTAAATGATTCTATCTCATCAAAACAGGGGTGACTCCCTTACTTTGGTGATGATTTTCTATTCGTCATTATTGTTCTTATGAAATTGCATCATCAAGACAGGAGTAAATTCCTTACCTTGATGACCATTTCTTCTTCTTGTTCTTGTGAAATTCGTATTTCACCAATTGAAGTACCTTCTTAAAATAGGAGTGAATTTCGCACCTCGATGATGTTTTTCAACTTTTCTAATGTGTGTTTTATGAAAATCTCGTTCTCTGAATCGGGGTCATTTCCTTGTTTTAAGGACCTATTTCAATCAGTTTTCTTTGGAACTCTTATTTCACGAATGAAATGACATCACCAAAATAGGATTGAATCCCGTACTTTGGTGACAAACGCCAATTCTCGATTGTTTTTCTTCTTATTATGAAATTCAATCATCAAGATAGGTGTGAATTCCATACCTTGATGATAATTTCATCCATTTAAATTTTATGGATTGTATTTCCTCAAATGAAACGATCTCATCAAAGGAGGAGTGAATTCTGAATTTTGATGAAGATTTTCATTTTTCTATATATTGTTTTTATAAAACTTCGCCGTTAAGATAGGAGTGATTATCCTTACCTTAATGGTAAGTTACCTCCTTTTATCCTTGTGGATCCTTAACAATGAGTTAGGATCAAACTCTCACTTGGTAGTTAAGAGCCATACTTTGGGAAATACACCACCAAGCTAGGAGTGATGATCATACCTTGGTGACTATTCCCATCCCTTGATCTCAAACCTACCAAGTTTTTAAGACTTCAATTGACAAGAAACATGTAATAACTTGAAGGGTGAACACCGTTATCTGATTAATCGACGATAGTGTTCTAACCAGTCAAGCTAAAGCATGATTCCTGAACTCAGAAGAGGTCGTTGTCACTTTAGGGTAACCCTAGTTCCAATCCTGGAACATCTAGATTTTAAATCGATTTCTCTTCTCACGCTTTTATGTTTCCACCTGACGTTTGATCCAGCTTTATGGAACCTTTTAATTCTTACTTATCGACCTTCATTCTGGGTTATCACCAACGCTTAATTGCACGAAGATAACACTCCTAAAACAAACCTTCGCACATGATTAAGCCATTATAAATCTATATCATGCTTTTCTGGTTATACCAATGTACAATTATGTTCTTGGGTTTGATGAATCTCGTGTGCAAGCCGTACTTGGAAAGCTATTGATGATTGTCTTTATCGTCGATATTCTGAATTATTTAAATTTTGACCCAATCATGAACGACATCTTTGTTCCATTCTTTACCCATAATTAAGAAATGCAATTCCTATTATTTTGGATAATCTTTGAACTTCTAATCTTGAAAATCTCTAAATTGCGACTCTCAAGACTTGTTATTACATTCATTCCGATGTGGACATATCTTGGGATATGTTCCAAATTGCCTCGTATTTCTTGATGGCATAATGAAGTTTGGTGCATTATTGATCGATTGACTAGTTTCGCGTATTTCATAACTCATGTGAGATAACGAGTCGAGAACTTGACTCGTACTTACCTCAAATACGGTCAACGTGGTGTGTCGTTAAGCATCGATCGTTAATTTTGATAATCGATCCACCTTCTATTATTAGCAATGTCTCTAACCATCTTTGGGAACCCAACTCAAAATCTCAGCATATCGTATCATTCTTTATCCGATGGTTTGACCGAAGGAACAATACATGTTCACTAGATATGAGTTAAGCTTGTGTCATTACATATACTGGCACTTGGGATTCTTAAATTCCGTCAGTCAAACTTTCAGACAATTACAGGATTTACCCATTGATTTCAAGACGTCACCTTAATACATAATTTCATCCTAGATATTGAGAGTAGTGTGACTTATAAGTCTAAAATACCTCAGGAACTCATCATCGTTTCCCAACATTTCATGTGTCAAATCTCAAAGAGTTAGTTTGTCAATGATAATTTTTGAATTCCACTAGAAGAGTTCAAATTTGCATGCATCGTGTCAAGAACCTTGAAAAATCCCATAATTCGCAGAAGGGAAGCATCTCACCCGTAATCAAACGCCAATCATAGTCCGTTAGTACACCTATCTTTTATCATAAGTCCATGTTCTTTTAAGTTTCATTCTTAATTTCGGGACGAAATTCTTAAAAGTTGGGGAGACTGTAACCTTTCGTGTTTTTGTTAAATAAAAATTAACGTCATTATATTCTTGAAAGGGCCATTTTTTCTGTCATTAATGAAACTATGTGGGTGCTTATACATGTTCCTTTGTTTTACATTAATTTGTAAACTTAAAAGTTAATAATTTAACTGTTGAATTAAGTATAACAATAAAAATGATTGTAATAATAATGATAATAATATTAAATATAATGACAATATAATAAGTTAAAAGTAATAATAATAATAATAGTAATAACAACAACAATAATAATAATATTCTTAATAAGTGATAAGCTTGAAGTAAATAAAGAAAATATAAGTTTTAATACTTTAAAACTTGTAATTATAAGTTTTTACATAAAATGATAACATTAAAAATCACAGGGACTAAAGTGTAATTTATCTTGAAACCAAAACCCAAACTTTGGGTTGAAATTAAACATAGGGAAACTGCAGGGACTAAAATGGAAAATTTGAAAACCCAACCCTTTCCCCCGTGTTTCCGGCTGCAGCTCCGGCCACACTACCGGCCGAGCTCTGGCAGCCCCTAAAACCACCAAAAACCTCGATATTTAGACACCAAACCGTTCCAAATCGAGTATAGAACATGAATCGAACTTGTAACCGTTGATAATACGACCTGAACGTTCATTTTACTATCAAATCACTCGAAACCGAAACCTCAATTTACTTCCTAACCGTTCAACGTACAAATCATAGTAATTACCCAATTAACTGAACATAATCAATCGGTTAATCATCTCTAACACATCCCTATTTGCAATTTCATCTAAGAAACACATAAACCTCGCTTTTGATTACCATTTTCATCGCAACCTGTCTCTATTTGAACCTCGTTCTTCTGGCATTGTAACTCTAAATTGATTGAGGGCTTTGAATCATAAACACCCGTTGAAGCTTTACATGAAAGGAATTTGATCCACATCGTCTGTTGCACCTGAACCTCTTTCTTCTCTATCGCGACTTGTTCTGCATCGACTCCACTTTCAATTCAACATCAAATCGGGAAACAAATACATATACATGTTTGGTTTCATTCAAGGATTAAAAGCCCCATGGTTAATTTGGTTATGATCATCGATTGGTGGTTCAATTGGGTCGATTTCAGTTCTAGGGTTCTTATGTAATTGGGGTTTTCATTGTGTTTCTGTATTTAAGAATTAGAAACCATTTCTTGGCAGGCTTAGGCACCCTTGCCTACTGGTTACACGTACACATCCCCTACCTGAGGTCCCGGGTTCGAACCTGGGCACCCTCACTATTTTTTTTAAAAGCTTTTCAGCCTTTAAAAAATTATAAAAAATTTCTAAAAATTATAAAAATCAGTTTTACAAACTTTGTTTATTCTAAAAGTTATCTAATTATTTTCTGAAAATTTATTTCTTTAAAAACCTTATTTATTTTTTAAAGTATTATTTACAAATTTTATAAATAGTTATTTTTATAAAAATGGACTTTAAATAATAATTTAAATCATTAAATTATTAATGGACATTATATTATCTTTAAGTATAGGTTAATCATGATAATTGTAGAAATTATATTTTATAATTTCACAAATTATTTTCAAGTGTTATTTTAGGTTATTTCTTATAAATATAATTTAACTAATATTTTAGATTAATAAATTATTATTGGTTAATACGTTATTGTAATCAATGTTAAATAATCTTTATTTCAAAAGATTACAAAGATTATTTACATAATATTTTTAAACCTTATAAATCATTATACCTAATCTCTTTTCTATATTAAAACACTTAAATAGTATAATTCTTTTGAATGAATCAAAATATAAGTAATTTCATTATATAAATTTATTTACTTGTCAAAACCCCACAATTCTATTGAAACCCTAGTTCTTGTTAGAACGTTAATCTTATTATTAAAACTTTACCCTTGTGAATATATATATATACATTTAGGTGCCTTGTGACGATTCACATTGGAACGATGCCTATTATTATTCTTATTAGACGTCATACTTAAACTTATTTGCCAAGTGAGTATTTCTATACTCATTTTATTATTTTCACACTTTTGGGTGAAACATGTTACATTATAAACATTGCACTTGTAAACACGTTTGATTCATGTAAACTTATGGCATTTTACCTGTATGTTGTGGTTAGTTGACCTTTGTAGCTACAATGTAATATCGAATATATATACAATTATTAACTATTGCAAGCCTGGCGACGTCAGAGATCTATAGACCTGACAAGCCTGCTTGGTTGATCCAAGTACACTTAGCTAATCGTATATACTTGTAAACGTTTGAGACTTGTAAAACTTTGTCAAGGTTTGATTGTGCATTCTGTCTTACATCCCTAGTTACTTTGTTCTCTAACTTACAACATGAATTGCCATCCTTTATATACTTATGTATTGGAAACTTTGAAAATCTCACCAACATTATTGTTGACTTTTTATTTTTAACATTTTTAAGGAAATAGTCAAGTATGATTACTACTTTGAAGCTTATCACGTCTAGGATTGGACCTAGAGAAATAAAAGGATGAACTTGTCATATTTAACTTTTATATCATGATGTTATCTTTGTTTGAGACTTATGTTTGTAATGTTACCCTTGAAACTTGTGAATAATATATTTGGATATAATAATAGCGTTATGTGGCTGTGAACGATCTTAACTCTCACATCTCGACGTTTCCGCCGTCAAGGTTGGGGTGTGACAGTAAAAATATCATTATTTTGAATATAAATAATTTACTATCAAGTTATATATTTTTTTAAACAAAATACTTAATATTTCTAAAAATAATACATTTTTAATTTAAGAAAACCTTTTTAGATTCTAATATAAAATAACAATCATAACAATAATAGTAGTAGTAAAATTATTATTATTATTATAATATATCTATACACACACATATATACATATATGTATATATGTATATATATGTATATATATGTATATATATAGTATATATATGTATTTATATGTATATATATGTATATTTATATGTATATATATACATATATATATATGTATATATATATGTGTGTATCTTTCTGGATAGGGGAAAGACTTGCCACCACATACCCCTCCCAGACCCTGCTTTTCAGCGGGATACACTGGGTATGTTTGTTTGTTTGTTTATATATATATATATATATGTGTGTGTGTGTGTGTGTATATGTATATACATATATATATACATAGATATACATATATATATATGTATATATATATATATATGTATATATATGTATATATATGTATATATATGTATATATATGTGTATATATATGTATATATATGTATATATATGTATGTATGTATATACATATGTATATATATACACATATATACATATATACATATATATAGACACACATATATATAGACACACATACACACACACACATATATATATACATATATATATATATATGCATATATATACATATATATTTAATATGCACCGAGTCACGAGCCGAGCCAACGAACTGAGCCACGAGCTGAGCTCAACCGAGCTAACCCTGGCTCGAGTTCGGCTCGTTTGGAATTTGAGCCGAGCCGAGCCGGCTCGATTAGATACGAGCTTTTTTCTAGCCGAGCTTTTTTCAAGCTTTTCTCGAGCGAACTTCGAGCCGCAAAATTTTTGTACAGCCCTAGATATTCCTGATCTGATCACTATCAGTCTCACTTTCATTATCTGTGAACCATGTGTTAAACTCATGTTTAGCTGACAAACTAGCTACTTGAAAACTTTCTGGAGCATCTTCATAAGTACTCGAATATGGACCAACTTTGGTTAGCTTGGTGAGCTTCAGTTTTTTGTTCTTGAGCTTCTTCCTGATATCCTTTAACAAATCTGTCGAGCTTGGCAAAGTGAGTACCATCTCATGCATTACCCCATGCTCCTATCAAACATATGAATATGTGAGCTGCACTCACTAATATCTGTATAAATTTGTGGTACATGATAAGCTTCTTCCCCATAGCAGCAATCACATTCTTTTGCATATCAGCAAACATAGCCTTGGATATGTTGTATGATAAATCATCAACAAGAGATACTGGCAGGGATCTGAATATAACACTTAGGTTATCCATCCTAGCCTTTAGGTTGCTTAGACAGTGAATCACCATATGCAATAAATACTTCCAGAATGGAGGTAAGTATTTCTTCTTAAGTGATTGATACTAGTTATCATAACCCAGCCTCTTAAGACAGTCTCTCGCCACATCATCATAAATCTTAACTGGCGCATTTGGTTGATCTTCCAACAGTAAGACACTGTTGATCACCTCCACAGTAATAACAATACTCTTTCCCTTGATCATAGCCGAGATACAGGGTTCTCCCTGAGTATCTCTGTCTTTATCTACTATAATCCAAAACTGATCAATCCCATCAATGTAAATAGTGGGATTAGCAGTAATAGATGTCACACCCCAACCGATGGCGGAAACATCAGGGCGCGAGAAGTGATAGATTGTTCAAAGACATCATAGAACTAAAGTGACAATAAATTAAGATTAAATTTCATTTCTATTATTCAACATAACATTACAATGTTTCAAATAAACATACAATAATTTTGAGAAATACAAGTCTAAAACAAACATAACAAAATGATAGATTTGGTGTGTTTCTAATCCACCTAATTGAATTTCTTGATAAAGCTTCAAGAATTTCCTGCAACATGTAAAAAATATTGGTTAACATATGAATATGTTGGTGAGCATACAAGTTTGAATATATAGCATAATAGTGAATAAATATCAATTCAACATGAGTAAAGTATACTAAAGTTTGTATATTGCTAGCATGCAAAGCCAATAATCAAACCAAAGTGTCCACTAGCATAATTTTAGCATTAAAGATGACCAAGACCGTAAAGATTGAATAACTTAACATAGACCCATCATAATAGGGCGGATGTGCTAGTCCTATAGCGCTATACATGTTTAGGGAGGTTTAGATTGCTTGCAAGATAATGTATTCTAGAATGTATTCACTGATAGTATAACAAGTAAACATGTTTGTATGAATTGAGTTTTATAATGATTTTAATTGAATGAATAATTGAGTGTATTTGACAATTGATACATGTTACAACCCAAATAGTGTTTAAAACAAAATGGGTGAAGTATGACTCACGATTTGGCTATTAGAATCCACAAGGATAGATGAATGAGTTTAGAGGATTGAGTCACCAAAATCACCCTAAAAGGTAAACAAAAGTGTGTAGGTTTAGGATTTTTAGCAATTGGAATGTATACGAAAATTACAAATATGAGTATACATGAAAGTATATACTACTTAGACACTTATTTGGACACCATATTATGTGTGTTCTTTATGAGTATAAGTCACTCATTGGAAGTCCAAATAAGGAATCATAGGATTAGTATAATGTCTACCTTAACACATAGCATTTAACCATGGTTTGATTGATGTTACGGTTTGGTTTTGACTAAGTATTATGTAGATATAAATATAAGTCATGCATTAGATGTAAGGTAATGCACAAACCTCAAGTGTAATATTCATATAAGTTATGTATTAGAGGTGGGGATATCCACAAACCTCAAGATTATCACCATTGCACAAAATCTCCACATAAGAGTGATTCGGATGGCCATGAGTACAAAAATGAAAGTACTAAAGTAAACTAAATAGTTTGACTAAGTGTTCAAGTGGGGTATGGTGGATAGATTAGTTGTAGAACCAAGATTCTACATCACCATTTCATACCATAACACAAGCCTTTCAACATTTGTAACATCCCGTATTTTTTTTATAAGCAATTAAATTTTAATGCGTTATTAATTTCAATAATTACAAAAATAATAGTAGCAATTATAATAATAATAATAATAATGATAATAAGAATAATAATAATAATAATAATAATAATAATAATAATAATATAATAATAATAATAATAATAACAATAATAAACATAAAGTCCAGGGGGGTATTTTAACAATTCTGAAACTTTAAAAGAAATTATAAAACACGAAATAATAACAATGAAACCGCAGGGACCAAATCTGTAACTTTGAAATTTTCAAACCCAACCCCCCGCCCCTTTCGTTTTTCCGGCGAAACTCCGGCGAGGATTCCGGCAACACTCCGGCGACCACCAAAAACCACCTAAAACTCGATTTTAATAGCCCAAATTACATGGAATCGTTCCCTGAACAAGAGTCGAACCCAAGCACACTCCAAAACGCGTAGAAACGGTCAAATTAACGGCTATAATCTTTGTCACTTTTCCCGACCGTTCCAAACGGCTAAATAAACCACTTACACACCACTTTAATCAAAAATAATTCAATCAACACGAACTTTATCAATCAATAATTCGAACACAGCTTCTAATTGCAAACAAAACACACACGAACACTGAATCCTATCATCAACTTCATCCGCGACCTGCAACTAACCGTACACCACACTCCGACCCATATACACCACAATTAACAAAGGGCTTTTGATCATTGACATCATTCGAAGCTGTCTGTACGTGTAATTTGATTTTCATCAACGTTTGATCAACATTCGATTGCAACCTATACCGCGGCTTGTTCTTGATTGTTCTTAGCATCATATCATCACAAAACAGGTAATTAAATACATACATGTACTCGAATTCGCATGGGGAATCAAAACCCCATGTTAATTACAGAAATCCTTAACGTTTCGAGGTTCAATTCGATCGATCACAATCTAGGGTTTATATGAATTTGGGGGTAATGGGTTGGGTTGGCTTAAAAACAAATAGAACCAAGAGTTACCGCGGCCTTGTGCCTTGGTTCACTGGTTGGTGCGTGGGATATTGAGTTAGAGGTCCCGGGTTCGAACCCAAGCCTCTGCAATTTTTTTAAAACCATTTTTAAAGCTTCTAAAAATTCGACAAAAATTCCCAAAATTTATAAAATTAATTTTATGAACTTTCCATATTTTAAAACTCACAAAAATTATTTTCTGAAAACTTATTTTATTTAAAAACCTTAAAATCTTTATAAAATATTATTTATAAATAATATAAATAATTAAGTTTTATAAAAAAATAAACATTAAATCATGAAATAATCATGGAAAACCATAGAAATTATATAAAATATAATTTCACAAATCATTTATAAATATAATTATAGGTTATATTTTATACTTATAGTTAATAGATTATTATTGAATTATACGAATACAAAGAATACATGCATATACCTCTTTCGAATAAATCAAAAATACAAACAATTTCATTACTTGTCCAAAATCCCACAATTTGATTTAAATCCGAATATCATTAGGTATAAAATCAAACTCAAATATATATAATTAATCCTGGACATCAAACCGAAACGACTCAAATCCAATCAAATATATCCATTCGCGTTGAATATGTTTTAAAAGCTTAGTTATAATCAATAATAGGTATTGATCATGCATTGCTTGATTCTGTGAAGTCTTTGTGAATTACATCAATACAAGGTGAGTTTCGTGGCCCCTTTTTATGTTTATACAAGTTTTTACTGTTTTCAATCAATGGGGGAAAAGTATGCTCACCCGTTTTCAATGCTGTACACAGTATAATCTATTTTTATACTTGGAATCAATGTGATACTGTTTTGCATGCATACATGGTGTTATTCTATGATTCTCACAACCATTAATTCCCGGGTTTGGGAACCAACGGTTAGGTAATGGTAGTACTACTGGGTTGACACCCCCACCCTCGACAGATCGGTTTAACTTGTGAGTTACCGACTACAGCTGCCAGCAATCAGGCCATGGGTGAATATATTTCGTCAGATTTATATGCATAACGTCATTAGGTTTGGTTGTCTTTAAACACATGTTATGTGGTTTGTGCTTGCAGTATGATTCCATATCAAATTATATACAACATCAAATGTTTTAAATTTAAACCTGCGGAACTCACCAACATTATGTGTTGACATTTTTGAGCATATATTTTCAGGTGAACATAATCAAAGAGGATAGCTAGTGCAGATGCCTTAGCAGAGACCTCAGGATTTCAATAGATTTGCATATGTAATATTTGTCGTTTGTTTCCATATTTGAACATTGTGTATTTGGATTTAGAATCAATAAGACTATGATAGTCGTGGAACTGACTAACCACGACACAAGTCACCATTGTGTTGGGGGACGTCATGACACGAGAAGATTGCATGTATTATATCTCTGTATTATTACCAAGTGTTATGACGATCCCGTCCGTCGCATCCTCGTGTTTCCGCTCTAAGCGAGGGTGTGACAGATTGGTATCAGAGCCTTGGTTATAGAGATTTAGGTGGAGAATTCGACCTAGACTATAACCTAAGAACCTTCATATAGAGTGCATGCTAGGGATTGTGTGCATTTGATTTTACCTAAAGTCTATAAACTTGATATACAGGTATATTCCTATATACCTAATAATATACAAGTATGTTCCTACATACTTGATTTTATATATATACACGCTTTATCCGAGTATCCCAAAGGAAGACATTACTACTCTTAGACTATCTTCTTTGGATACCTTTATGCTAGAACTTTACGCTTGTATGCGCACAACATCATAGTAACAGGGAACTTCGGTGATCACACGTAGTGTTGATCTCGGATATTGAATCCGACCCTATCATGGTTATGACTGAAATCCTGAAAGTGTGACGAATATGCAGATATTATTAAGACATAATGTGCTTATGTGCTTATTTGCTACTACATGCTATTATTGGAATACTGGCTCATGGACAGGAGGACATCATAAAAATTTGTGTTTGATTGAATCTAAATAATACTATGATGTTAACTTGGAGTAAGTGAAGCTAAGGGTGATCATGCAAGGTAGATTACCATTACGGGTGCACACGTAATTGTAATTCGCCATGCATGAAAAGTCTGGCTAATCTTACCACGAGGTAACGATCATGAGTATCACACGTTTTTATTCTATACCCTAGAGTGCTAAGGGTCATAATACTAGTAAGTCCTTGTTTAAGGCAATCAAAACATAAGTCCTTGTTGAAGGCAATCAAACCTTATCAAACATTTACTCAAGTCCTGTCCTACTTAGAGCCATCATGGTATTTCCAATCACGATATTGACCTTATGAAACCTTTATTCTTGAGTAGGTGCTAAGGAAAATTAAGATGTTATGTAACAAGTTTAAGTATTATTCAAGGTATATCGTGGATGTGGTGGGAACGCTGCGGGGAACCCTATATATAAGCATCCTTGGTATACCAGTGTTTAAACTGGGCTACGTGATGATCCCGATTGACTGAGGCATGGATTGGTTTGGTTGTAAACTATACGTATACGCTTTGTGGATCTTGCTACATCACATTAAACTATTTACACTTTGGAAATATTTTCTCTACAGTCATCAATTCCCGTGTGGAACCGATGTATAGGTTTGTCTGTAGCCATTTATATACTGGTAAAACCGCCTATACATAAGTTGCGGTAGCTCACATCAAACTTATATTACGTTATTCTTTGGAATGATGCTAAACGAAATTAAGATATTATGTAACTAGTTTAAGTATTATTCAAAGTATATCGTGGATGTGGTGGGAACGCTGCGGGGAACCCTATATATAAACATCACCGGCATACTAAGAATGTGCTTAAACTAGGCTACATAATGATCTTGATGGACCGAAGCATGGATTATTGGAACTTGATAAGTGGAACCATATGTGATTCTTTTTATACTTTGATTCCTATCAAAGCACACACAAATCTTAAATCATATTCTAAGGCATTGTGTGCCTAAATCAAATGGTTATCAAAATAAACCTTGAATCGTTATCCGTAGTTTTCAAAATCTCGTCAAAGTCTGTGCGTCACCAATAAATACATGCAATGTTGGAAGAGTGGGATGAGTATCTGCTTATAGGTACGCATGTTTCCAATAAAGATGTGGTTGACCTAAAACTTTGGTTAGTCAACGTACTCGCTTTGATTTATAAATCAAACGATTACACTTGGAACATCTCATTGTTATTATGCCAAATTCCCGATGGTCGTTTCCATGTTGTATAGCTCATATTACCCAAATCTCATAAAATATCTTAATGATATTTCAAAATGACTACTCGTCAAAACATACCCTGATTTGGAAACTCTAGCCGTAAGATTGTTACTATTATAGCACGTGAGGTATACCAATCCTCCTAAATCATCTGAATCAAGACGTGAACCCTGCTCAAATCTGTATTTGTCCTAACCCTCCACATGCTTGTACCTACAAGCATTTCAGTTCTTGCAACCCCACTAAGGAGCTACCGGATTAATACAGTGGTTCGAAAGCTTCGAGAACACTTTCCTAAACACCGAATGGCCTTCAAAACTTTAAACCGTTACTTATGGTTCTCAAATCCTCTTAAGGATGTGTTCTATAACTAAGAACAGGCAATGCTGTAGATGGAATTCCTATATCTCGGAGTACTTTGTCTAGGCAAAGTGTAAATGGTGATTTGATTCGATCATTGAATCCATTTACTTAACTCGAAACCCTTGAGATGAACGATCACTGATAAGTACGCGTGTCTTCAATAAGGTTATGACTAACCTCATATCTTGAGAAGTCCATGTATTCCCTTTGATTGCGAATCGAATGTTCACATCTCATTGTAATGTCGAATCATTCTTGTCCTTGATTTCGTCTTCCTGATATAAATTATTCAAGATTTGAACATCATCCTAACAAACTCTGCTATCTCAAACCTTGATCTTAAGCTTGTTAGCATGATCTTTCCTTTGTTACACTGATGTAACTTGAAATTTTCCGAATTCCTAATTGATATTAATTTTCCTTTCGTCGTTAAGTCAAACTTCATACTGCTTACACCATGGGAAATGCAAGAGTTTGCAAGACAACCTGTGACTAAGAACAATCGTATCTCCTAAATAATTCTATCTCATTAAAGCAGGGGAGATTCCCTTACTTTGATAAATCTCTATTTCGATAAATGGTTTCCCATTTGTTTGTTTGGTGAAATTTCATCCTCTGGATTAGGGTGACTTCCCTATCTTAAGGATTGACTTCAATTATTCTTATTGGAATTTACAAATGACATGGTCTCACCAAAATAGGATTGAAACCCATATTTTGGTGACAAATATCAACCTTCGATTATTTTCTTGTTATTAACAAGATAAGCATGAATTCCATACCTTGATGACTAATCCCAATTCTTGATCTTCAACTTACCATGGTTGTAATCAAGTAACGAGAAGCATGAAGTAACTTGAAGGGTGAACCAATGATGGTGATTCGACCTATCAAGCCAAAGCATGATTTCTGAACCTGAAAGGAGACCCGATCGTATTAGGTTGATTTGGATTCCAAGTTTGGAGCACTTAAAATTCTTAAATCAATTTCTCTCCCTTTATCCTCATATTTTGACCTAGCTATATGGAAACGTTTATTCCTTTCATTTTGAGTTATCATCAAAACGTGATTGTGCGATAGTAGCATTCCTAAACAATCCCTCTGCTGAAGATATTATCAACTCATGAACATGACTTTCTAGTCATATAAATGTTCTCAGTGGAACTCATGGTTTGTTGAACTGCGTATGTAAACTTACTTAGATATTGCTACCTCGCAAAACATGTTTACAAATACCTTTCCTATTATTCGCGTCACTCCTTGAACCGCTTTTGAATCCTTAACCTTGAAGATCATTAAAATTCTATCTTGGATTAGAACAACAATACTTTAAAAGAGAAGTTCTGGAGAGAGTTACCAGCAAAGAAAGGAATTACTTTTGAGACTAAGTTATTTGGAGCCAAAACATTCTTAATATATATGTTGAGTGTTCAGCAAAGATGGGGAGAAATTGGTGTTAAGTGCATGGGCATGGAAATCACTGATCAGGTGAAAAAGAGAGAAAAGATGGCAAAACTAAGGGGAAGAAATAGCTGTGCAGAAGGCCAAAGAGACAGAACCTAATAAAACTGTTCATGTTACAGAGGAAACGATGAGAGCAAAACAAATGCTAGCAATCAAGTCACACGAGAGAAGATCTCCATTATCAGGGGTCGTTAGCATAGCAGAAATTCTATCAACCACAAAACTTGATAAAGATCAGAAACAACGTTTGAGTGTCATGTTGTCTTCTGGTGATCTAGTCCTTCAACTTATTAGTGACATCCTCGACTTTTCCAAAGTTGAGTCAGGAGTTATGAGGTTGGAGGCCACAAAATTTAGGCCAAGAAGAGGTGGTGTCCCAGTGGAGGTTATTGGTGATGTTTCACGGATTAGACAAATTCTCACCCACTTGATCAGCAATGCTATCAAGTTTACCCACCAAGGAAAGGTTCAGAGTAATCTTTATGTAATAGCAAACCCATTATCTCACAACGTCGAGAAATTAACCTGCATCTATTTCAAATATCCGTGTACCATGGTATGACATTAAAATATCAATTGTTATTCTGAATGATTGATTCATTTTCTGTTTTAATAATATACATAACCATCGTCGTGAACTCATTCCAAAGATCTTCGCATAGTGTATTGTTCTTAGACCGATGGTTGGTCAAAGGAGAAATACATATTCACAAGATATGTGTTAAGGTCATTTCATATGTTGGCGTTTGGGATTCTTAAATTCCGACGGATAACCTCTCTTATCATTGCTGGTCTTCCAATGATTTCTAGACTTCACCTTGTCACGAGATTATGTTCTGGAAATTATGATTATAAGTCTAACGTACCATGGTAACTCGTCGTCGTGTTCTAACATTCCATATGCCAAATCTCAAAGAGAATCTCACGATTCTCTGGAAGAGTTTGAATTGGCATACATTATATCAAGTATCATGTAAAAGGTTATATACAAATGAAACAAAGCCGGATACCTATTGTCAAGGTCCGTTGGGAATCTAGACGTGGCCCAGAGTTCACCTGGGAACGTAAGGACCAAATAAAAACCTCAGTACCCTTATCTTTTCGTTTCAGCCTCCTCGTGATTAAAATTTCGGGACGAAATTTCCTAAAGCAGGGGAGACTGTAACATCCCGTATTTTTTTTATAAGCAATTAAATTTTAATGCGTTATTAATTTCAATAATTACAAAAATAATAGTAGCAATTATAATAATAATAATAATAATGATAATAAAATAATAATAATAATAATAATAATAATAATAATAATAATAATAATAATAATAATAATAATAATAATAATAATAATAATAATAATAATAATAACAATAATAACATAAAGTCCAGGGGGTATTTTAACAATTGTGAAACTTTAAAAGAAATTATAAAACACGAAATAATAACAATGAAACCGCAGGGACCAAATCTGTAACTTTGAAATTTTCAAACCCAACCCCCCGCCCCTTTTGTTTTTCCGGCGGAATTCCGGCGAGGATTTCGGCAACACTCCGGCGACCACCAAAAACCACCTAAAACTCGATTTTAATAGCCCAAATTACATGGAATCGTTCCCTGAACAAGAGTCGAACCCAAGCACACTCCAAAACGCGTAGAAACGGTCAAATTAACGGCTATAATCTTTGTCACTTTTCCCGACCGTTCCAAACGGCTAAATAAACCACTTACACACCACTTTAATCAAAAATAATTCAATCAACACGAACTTTATCAATCAATAATTCGAACACAGCTTCTAATTGCAAACAAAACACACACGAACACTGAATCCTATCATCAACTTCATCCGCGACCTGCAACTAACCGTACACCACACTCCGACCCATATACACCACAATTAACAAAGGGCTTTTGATCATTGACATCATTCGAAGCTGTCTGTACGTGTAATTTGATTTTCATCAACGTTTGATCAACATTCGATTGCAACCTATACCGCGGCTTGTTCTTGATTGTTCTTAGCATCATATCATCACAAAACAGGTAATTAAATACATACATGTACTCGAATTCGCATGGGGAATCAAAACCCCATGTTAATTACAGAAATCCTTAACGTTTCGAGGTTTAATTCGATCGATCACAATCTAGGGTTTATATGAATTTGGGGGTAATGGGTTGGGTTGGCTTAAAAACAAATAGAACCAAGAGTTACCGCGGCCTTGTGCCTTGGTTCACTGGTTGGTGCGTGGGATATTGAGTTAGAGGTCCCGGGTTCGAACCCAAGCCTCTGCAATTTTTTTAAAACCATTTTTAAAGCTTCTAAAAATTCGACAAAAATTCCCAAAATTTATAAAATTAATTTTATGAACTTTCCATATTTTAAAACTCACAAAAATTATTTTCTGAAAACTTATTTTATTTAAAAACCTTAAAATCTTTATAAAATATTATTTATAAATAATATAAATAATTAAGTTTTATAAAAAAATAAACATTAAATCATGAAATAATCATGGAAAACCATAGAAATTAAATAAAATATAATTTCACAAATCATTTATAAATATAATTATAGGTTATATTTTATACTTATAGTTAATAGATTATTATTGAATTATACGAATACAAAGAATACATGCATATACCTCTTTCGAATAAATCAAAAATACAAACAATTTCATTACTTGTCCAAAATCCCACAATTTGATTTAAATCCGAATATCATTAGGTATAAAATCAAACTCAAATATATATAATTAATCCTGGACATCAAACCGAACCGACTCAAATCCAATCAAATATATCCATTCGCGTTGAATATGTTTTAAAAGCTTAGTTATAATCAATAATAGGTATTGATCATGCATTGCTTGATTCTGTGAAGTCTTTGTGAATTACATCAATACAAGGTGAGTTTCGTGGCCCCTTTTTATGTTTATACAAGTTTTTACTGTTTTCAATCAATGGGGGAAAAGTATGCTCACCCGTTTTCAATGCTGTACACAGTATAATCTATTTTTATACTTGGAATCAATGTGATACTGTTTTGCATGCATACATGGTGTTATTCTATGATTCTCACAACCATTAATTCCCGGGTTTGGGAACCAACGGTTAGGTAATGGTAGTACTACTGGGTTGACACCCCCACCCTCGACAGATCGGTTTAACTTGTGAGTTACCGACTACAGCTGCCAGCAATCAGGCCATGGGTGAATATATTCCGTCAGATTTATATGCATAACGTCATTAGGTTTGGTTGTCTTTAAACACATGTTATGTGGTTTGTGCTTGCAGTATGATTCCATATCAAATTATATACAGCATCAAATGTTTTAAATTTAAACCTGCGGAACTCACCAACATTATGTGTTGACATTTTTGAGCATATATTTTCAGGTGAACATAATCAAAGAGGATAGCTAGTGCAGATGCCTTAGCAGAGACCTCAGGATTTCAATAGATTTGCATATGTAATATTTGTCGTTTGTTTCCATATTTGAACATTGTGTATTTGGATTTAGAATCAATAAGACTATGATAGTCGTGAAACTGACTAACCACGACACAAGTCACCATTGTGTCGGGGGACGTCATGACACGAGAAGATTGCATGTATTATATCTCTGTATTATTACCAAGTGTTATGACGATCCCGTCCGTCGCATCCTCGTGTTTCCGCTCTAAGCGAGGGTGTGACAACATAGGTTTGAGGCTCGGTTTGGTTTCATCCACTTATTGATTTGTAAATCATTTAGTGTTTTGTAAAGATGAAAGAATGGGGTGTAATGTCACACCCTCAAATTCCGGGTCTGGAATATATCACGGAGGGGTGAACAAACAGGATCGAACACAGTAGTTACACATGAGATGCAGTTATCTGTATGATAAATTTTAGATAATCAATCCATTAATAATCAGAGTGATAAATATTATACGCAGCGGAAATAAAAGATAGATTGTTTCTTAACAATACGTCTAATCATATCTCAAATAATAACCAATATGTATCTTGAGCTCTTATATGATCCTACGTGCATGTCCATAAGCTCCTAGTAGATACCTGAGAATACATGTAAAATCAAATGTCAACACAGGGTTGGTGAGTTCATAGGTGAGTAAAACATATATGATAAATCATCAATTATAATTCAAAGAAGGGTTTATTTTGTAAAGATATGGAACCCTTTTATAAGGTGAACCCGCTATCCCACATACTTACTAAGTACAAGCCAACAAATCCTTCATATAGGATTTGACCATGTATCATAGTTTATTTGTATATGAATAGCCTGTCGGAACCCTTTTATAAGGTGAACTCGCTATCCCACATACTTACTACGTACAAGTCAATAAAACCTTTACATAGGTTTTGCCCATGCATCATAGTTAATTTCCCTTTTCCTTTTATGTGTATATTATGCTAGTTATAATAATTCAAATCAGAGGGCGCGAATCCTCTTTTTACATTGATCCTCATATGGGTTGTAAGTGGAACTATAATGGCAAACTTTACATAGCGCATATCTGCCTTCTCAACCCAGAACAGTCATCCCGAATGACAATAAGATCTTTGTGCATCTTGGTAAGGACCACATGTCCAAACCTTTGTGGGGGTAAGTCACTCCCTGATAGTACTATCCAAAAGATCCCTGCTTGTTTATAGTCCAGTTTACAGAGATTGATTTTCATTGTAACCATATATAATCATAAATGTGATCAAATTATTATTTAACATAATACACAAAAATAATTTGAAATATCAATTACAACATGTATCCTCCCCAAAACATTTAAATGATTAAAAAGGGAAATAGTTAAGTATGAACTCACCTCAGTTCTTGTGTGGTGTTGACAAGTTAGTAAATTCATGCTAAGGAATTATAATCCACATAAGTAAATGAATACAAATCCATAACCTAAATAAGTTAGATCTTGAACCTGGTGTTCAATTGATCTAGGGTTTGGTTTTCTGGGATTTGTTATAAACATATAATTAAATAATCTAATTATTTTTGTTAATTCTTTAATAACTAAAGATTTTCATTTTACTTGATTAATTTAATAATGATTTTAACATATCATTATGTTCTAAATAAGTTTTAGACATTATTTAAATTTGTAAGTTTGTATTTAATTTAGTAAGATTTTATAATTAATATATTTATCAAATAAGTAATGTTTATAAGTTTTAGTTTATTATTAATGTATACCTGTAATTAGTATATTTTTAATTTTTATAATAATGCTTGTAAATAATTTATGAAATTATAACATCTTTATAATTTCCACAATTATCATGTTTTATCCATAATTACAGATAATATAGTGCCCAATAATAAATTAATAGCTTAAATTATTATTTAGAATCCATTTTTATAAAAATAATTATTCATAACATTTGTAAATAATATTTTATAAAAATTATTAAGGAGTTTTTAAATAAATAAATATATAGAAAATTAATTAGACACTTTTAAAATAAAGGAAGTTTTTAAAAGTTATTTTTATAATTTTTAGAAATTTTTGTATATTTTTAAATGTTGAAAAAGGGCATTAAAAAATTAATTGGAGGTGTCCGGGGTCGAACCCGGGACCTCAAGAATAGCAAGGAAGCATGGAACTGGTGAACCAAGGCACACAGCCGCGGTAGAACCCGGTTCCAATTTCTTTTAACCTGTTCCAACCAAACACCCCCAAATCCGGATAAACCCTAATTCACAGATCGACAAAATTGGGTATTAAACCAACAAGAATTACTGAAATTAACATGGGGCTTTGATTCCCCATGTAATTTCGTGCATATTCATATATTTAATTTACCAGAAAGATGTCGGATTGATGATGAACACTCGATGAAAAGGTCGTGTCTGATGTGGAATTCGATTGTTATCCAAACGACAATGATATTCAAATTGGTTGTACAGGAAGCTTCTAAGGGATCCAATGAGAAAAAGCCCTATGTGAATTTCGTGATATAATGCTCACAGGGTAGTGATTGACTTGGTTGCAGGTCGAGGAAGACGATGGTGATCGATGGGTGTGATTTGTTGTGTTCAGTGAAATTGAACTCGATGATTGTTTATAAATGATCAAACGATAGTTAGTGCATCATTTCTTTTGATTTTTATTAATGTTCAGTGCTTGATTTCGTGGTTGGTTGGCTGAACTTTCGGTCGAAGTGGGAATCACACTCATTCGACACCATTATTCAAATTTCAAGGGCCTACGAGTTCGAATCATGCACGAGATGTTGTCGGGACGATTTGTTTGAACAAAAAAATCGATTATAAGTGGTCGTTTGGGGGTCGCTGGAGGTCGCCGGAGAAGTGGCCGGAGAGGTGATCGGGAAAACGGGCGGGTGGTTTGGGATTTTAACAAAATTACACATTTAGTCCCTGAGGTTTACATTGTGTATTATTTTATGTCCAAAGGTTTTAAAACAAGTTTAAAAGTTAACATTTTTAACCCAAAACTTTTAGGGTTAGGTTTTTAAATAATAAATCTTATTATTATTATTATTATTATTATTATTATTATTATTATTATTATTGTTATTATTATTAATGTTATTATTACTATAATTGTTGAATTTAACATCCACGTATTTAAACTTAATTGTTTATAACAATACGAGATGTTACAATCTAAACCCAAAATTTCCGGATTGTCACATCATCCCCCTGTTAGAGGAATTTTCGTCCCGAAAATTAAGATGTGCTGGCAACATTCTTGAACAGGTTAGGATACTTGCGCATCATTTCGTCCTCTCGTTCCTAAGTGAACTCAGGACTACGCCGGGAGTTCCACCGAACTCTGACAACCGAAATCTTGCTATGCTTTAGTTGTTTAATTTCCCTATCCATGATTTCGACTAATCTCATCTACTTGCAGTTCCTTTAAAGGCACAACCAGGGATTCATCGGACAAACACTTCCTTAGATTGGATACGTGAAAAACATTGTGCACACTACCAAGTTCAGCAGGTAGATTTAATTCATGGGCTACTGGGCCGATCCTTCTGACAATTTCAAAAGGCCCCAAGTAGCGAGGGTTCAATTTCCCTCGTTTCCCAAAGCGTATAACTCCCTTCCAGGGAGATACCTTTAGCAAAACTTTATCTCCTATCTGAAATTCAAGTGGCTTGCGGTGTTTATCAGCATAGCTTTTCTGGCGATCCCTGGCAGCAGCCATGCGTTCACTTATCCGGACAATTTTCTCATGAGTTTCAAAGATCAGTTCTGGGCCAGTAAGTTGACTATTTCCAACTTCTGCCCAGCAAAGCGGTGATCTACATTTACGTCCATGTAAGGCCTCGAATGGTGCCGCCTTGATGCTCGAATGATAGCTATTATTATATGAGAACTCTACTAAAGGTAGATGACCTTCCCAGTTCTTTCCAAAATCAATAACACAAGCCCTAAGCATATCCTCAAGAGTCTGTATGGTTCTTTCACTTTGACCATCAGTCTGAGGGTGATAGGCTATGCTAATATCTAGGCGAGTGCCTAGAGCTTTCTGAAGTTTATCCCAAAAAACATAGATGTAAATCGTGCGTCACGATCAGAGATGATAGACACTGGCACTCCGTGTCTAGAGATAATTTCTAAGCAACTAGGGTTAATGCTAAATTAAAGAATAATTCTAGAAGAATCAAAGCTATTATCAGCCCTAGTATCAAATAGATGTATAGCTACCGATGATAAGGTACGTGCATGTAACAACATTTGGTCTTGTCGAATGTGGCTTACTTCAGTCATAAATGTATGACCGCGTGATGTATTACCTTGATTTATATGACCTTTATTTCCATAATTTAACTATTCTTACTTTCTAGTTATAGCCATTTCCTAATTCTGATTGTTTCTAACTTGTCCTGGGGTCCTAATCAACCTAGGTCACACTGATGGTAATGGTCGGAACTCCAACCTTCTTAATGTCCTCGTTTAACGCATGTTAGCTTAATCGTGTCAACCAACATAGCTAGGTTCACAACATTGGCATTCTTGTCTACCTTACCGCTAGATTGCTTGTTCGACCCTCCAACTTCTTTATACTACTCACTAGATTTTCCCAGTGTCCTTCTTAATTCTATTTGGTCTAATGTCATAAGGTATGACATCAGCTTTGTCAATTCATGGAGTTTGTCAGTATAAAGAGCGCGACCTAACCCTACCATTGCACGATTTTAGAATTTCAATTCTAACTTTTGCATTTCATTCCTTAGGTAATAGTACCCAATCACCAAGGTTTTGAACTCATCTCAAAGTACTAATATGTGATATAATGCACATAACATTCTTAAATAAGTATACCATAGATAGCTTGTAAGACAAGCTATGTAATCATAACCAATAATGCACTTAAAGTATTCACATGTATATTATTGTACACATAATCCCATTATGCATACTACATGTGACTCTTCGAGGCGACATCTTCTAATCATGGAAAGGTGTAAACATGTGAACTTTAATAAACATGTAAACCTTGGTTGACCAAAACTTGTATTTCTTCAGGAGTCATCCCTCTTGGGACAGTTCCTCTACCGCGTCCTCTACCTCTGCCTCTGCCCGCTAATGCGTACATCTATCATGAGATTGTTTGGTGAAAATCCACACTTTGATATATTCAATAGATGCATTCTATATCAAATATTCAAAGTTGGACAATTAGTGTAAGATAGATGGGAATTTAAGAAAACTAGGTTCTTCGATTAAATTCAGCAAGGCACGAGTACTAAGGAAACAAGTCACTCTTTAGGTTAGGACAAGCGTAGCTTGGATTACCAAATGGAACACGTCAAGGTAATTTTATCCATTTGCCTTAGAGACTTGCGTATTGACCATAGTTTATCACTCATTCCAGAAATCCCCAGGTAAACATAACTGGTCTCGCAATGAGATTTATACGATATGCTTGCGTTAGCCCGAAGGCCTTTTGCCAGGAAATCCAGAATACAGGTGTCTATGTGTCACACAAGTTTATTTGGTTCATAGAATCAAAACCTCGATAGGATTTTCATAGATTAGATATAAAGTCTAAGGAATTGAATCCACGACGATAAGTATAGATCCCACATGTCGTTGAGAATAAGTTTAGGAGGTTCATTTATCAGGGAGAGTCAAAGAGTCAAAGTTAAGTTTAGGGAAACAAGTATCTAAGTTTAAGCATATAACTTCTTAATCCTAGTCAATCTCTAACTAAGGAAATTTACTTTGTGCAACTATTGTGTGTGGCTATAGGCTAGATGCAATTCCTAACTCATTATAACCAATGGCTCTGATACCAATCTGTCACACCCTCAAATTCCGGGTCTGGAATCTATCACATAGGGGTGAACAAACAGGATCGAACACAGTAGTTACACATGAGATGCAGTTATCTATATGATAAATTTTAGATAATCAATCCATTAATAATCAGAGTGATAAATATTATACGCAGTGGAAATAAAAGATAGATTGTTTCTTAGCAATACGTCTAATCATATCTCAAATAATAACCAATATGTATCTTGAGCTCTTATATGATCCTACGTGCATGTCCATAAGTGTAACATCCGTATTTTTGAAGGGAATAGAAGGACAAAAGAGAAAGAAAAAAAGAATAAAATGAAAGTCAACCCCAAAGTTGAGGGACCAAAAGTGTTAAAAATGATAAAAATCTTGAAATGTTGGTGTAAAAGGTGATATGGCCGCCCATAACCCTCTGCACACTCTTTCTTGTGTGGTTTTTAGAGAGAGAAAGCAGAGAAACTCTCGGATATTTGCAGAACAAGAAGAAGAATTCGAGTTTAAGGTAAAGTTTAGTGTTTTTGAGTTGTTCTTGGCTAAATTAGCCTCGGTTATGTGTTCTTATGTGTATATGTGCTCGGGTGTGTGTGTTTGGTGTTGCTTTTAGGTGTGTGAACTCATTACCCGCGGGTTAGAGAAGAAGAATCACCCAAGTTGCAACTAAGGTGAGTTCTAGACCTCGGTTTCTATTTGTTTTAAACCTTTTTGGGGCTGTAAATGTATTTTACAATTTTTACCATGATTATGTATGTAAACCCGTATGTATTTTGCATGCCTGATGATGTTTATGAGTTGTTTATGTGAAGTTCATGCTTAGAAAGAACTTGGTAAGCTTAGAACAATTAGGCTTGATGTTTGGGTTTGGAAATTTCATAGTAATAAGTTGGACAGAAGGGTGATGAGCCTAAATAGTGCTCATACACCCAAAAAAAATTTGCCTTAGAAATGTTCTAAGTAGGGTCATGAGTCCAAATAGTTCTCATATGCCAAAACAGTACCTAATACGCCTAAGATGTAACACCCGTATTTTTGAAGGGAATAAAAGGACAAAAGAGAAAGAAAGAGAATAAAATGAAAGTCAACCCCAAAGTTGAGGGACCAAAAGTGTTAAAAATGATAAAAACTTGAAAAATTGGTGTAAAAGGTGATATGGCTGCCCATAACCCTCTGCACACTCTTTCTTGTTCTGTTTTTAGAGAGAGAAACAACAGAGACTTCGAGTTTAGAGAGAGAAAGAAGAAGAATTCAAAGTTTGAGGTAAGATTAAGTGTTTTAAGTCGTTTTTGGTCTATCTAGCCTCGGTTGTATGCTCATATGTGTTATTGCATGTTCGGGTTGTGTGTTTCAGCGGGTTGTAGGTGTTAAAAACATCTGAGAAGTTCAAGTTTTAGAGTTTGAAGGTTTAAAACAGTAAAGGTGAGTTTCTAGACCCCGGTTTCTACTTGTTTTAAACCTTTTTAGGGCTGAAAATGTATTTTACGATTTTTACTATGATTATGTATGTATACCCGTATGTAATTTGCATGCCTGATGATGTTTATGAGATGGTTATGTGTAGTTCATGCTTAGAAAGCTTAGAACATTTAGGCCTGATGTTTGGGTTTGGAAATTTCATAGTAATAAGTTGAACAGAAGGTTGATGAGCCTAAATAGTGCTCATACGCCCAAAAATTTGCCTTAGAAATGTTTTAAGTAGGGTCATGAGTCCAAATAGTTCTCATATGCCCAAACAGTACCTAATACGCCTGAGACTCATAAGCCTCAACAGTGCTCATATGCTTGAAAATGACTTAGAAAAAGTTAAGTGTAAGGTGATATGCCCAAACAGGGCTCTTATGCCTGAAAAATAGGCTTAAAAGTCTAAGTGTGAGATGATAAGCCTAAACAGTGGCCTTATGAGTCTGAACAGTGGTCATATGCCTAGAAAAGTTAGCCGGATGACTAAGTGTAGGGTCATGAGTCCTAACAGTGCTCATGCGCCCGAATAGCTTATGCGCCCATAGTGAAAATGTTTCTAAGTGTAGGCTGGTGAGTCTACATAGTGATGAAAATCCCGAACAGGGCTCTTACGCCCAAACACTTAGAATTTTTACAGAAATGTTTCTGGGAGTTTGTGCCTTAGGGGTTGACCGAGGTTGACTAAGGACTTATAACTGATGATGTTTTATGCATAATATGATTACTACTATTGTTCCATATTATAGTTATTGCTACTATTATTATTACTTATAGTATGTGGCTTTACGTGGTATGTTATTGTCGTAACGTAAAGTATATTGTAATAATAAAGTGAAAGAGCATTAAAGAAAAGAAGTGGAACATAAATAAAATGTTAATAAGTCTTGCAAGCACATAGGAGGGACACGACCGTGTTGTCGTTAGCTCAACTGTGTTGTGGGTTAGCTACCCATTATGCACACAGGGTCGATCAATTGAGATTAGCAGGACCTTTGTAGCGTGCCCTGGGTGATTGGGTCGGCCTTGTACATAGTCCACATAGCCCTTTCGAGGGATTTAGTTGATTCGGGGGATACCCATAGCACTTTCGAGGGATACAGTTGAACCCTTCGGGGGATACCCATAGCCCTTTCGAGGGATACAGTTGAACCCTTCGGGGGGATACCCATAGCCCTTTCGAGGGATTCAGTTGAACCCTTCGGGGGGATACCCATAGCCCTTTCGAGGGATATAGTTGACCCTTTCGAGGGATATAGATGGCCAATCACCCGTTTTTCCATCGCGCACATAGTTGGGGCATTGCGCACTGGTCCACATAGACAGTGGAACATAAAGTTAAAAAGTTTACAGACAAGGCATACAGTACAGAGAACGAACAATATTTGTTCACATAGTTAATGCGTGCTCGCATACACAGTACAGAGTTGTAATTTACAGAAAAGAGTATTTTCATATACAACATGTAGAAAGTATTTTATTATGTATAAAACTAGAGCTCACTTAGCAACGCTGACGTTTATACATTTTCAGTTGGCAGGTAATTATTGCTGAGGATGGCACGAGGGCGAAGCTACTCGGTAGGGAAAGACTGACATCCATTCTTAACAGGAATCACTGTTGTTTTGTAATGCAGTTAAACTAATCTTTTGTAAACTGACTAAACCAGGGTGTATTGCTTAGCAACAGTGTTATTAATGAAATGAATGGCTTTTGTTTAAATTAATTCCGCTGCATTATTTTATGAAATGTATACTAGTATGTATCTATAGTGCTGTGAATGACCAACTGTGAGGTGCCCGGGATCGGGGCCTTACAAGTTGGTATCAGAGCCATAGTTTAAGTGAAACGGGTAAATTTTCAAAATAAACCTAAACTTAAACTGAAAATGGGATAGAAAGAGGGATGTCAGCCCGAGTAGCTCCGTGCCATCAGGTATTTCTTTTCTTAAAGGTTAACCGGTATTATGTGCGTGTGCTATTTGACTTATGTGATCATAGTAGATTTAGATACTGATGAAGTCAGGATAGGAAATGCTTGGGGTGTGAAAAGTAAAGTAAGTGGCTAATCACAACTGGCCACTGTAATTAGGGACTTACTATACTTGACATAAACCGAGCCATTACCTTGAATGACTGTGTTCGTGTTTGAATCTTATGGTGCTTAGGAAATGGCTGGGAAGAGACCTTCTAAAGCTTCTAGAGGTAGAGGTAGACCGCGTATGACCAGGAGCAGTGCCAAAGCTGCTGAGACGAGACATGAGAACCCTTTTGCCGACTCGGCATTGTGTTGGTGGGACAATATTGTCCAAGCTGAGGGTACTAGAGCCATCGGGAAGATGCAATGGAAGGAACTGAAGCAACTAGTGATGGAGGAGTTCTGTCCTCATAGGGAACTCGACAGGATTGAGAGGGAGTTCCTGCAACTTGAGGCAGGGACCATGACCCATCAACAGTACACCACACAATTTAATGAGATGGCGAGACTGGTGCTGGATCAGGTGACGCCGGTATCTCGAAAGATTAACCTGTATATACAGGGACTGCCAGCTGACATTCGTAGACACATGATCGCTGCTAGGCCGAGCACCTTTTGGTCGGCAGTGGATCTGGCTGGGAGGCTCTATAATGAAAGGGAAGTGACGGTGGTGGAAGTGAAGAAGACCGATGGTGGTGACCGGAGTTGGAATGGAAAGAGGTTTAGGCAGGGTGGTTTCACCCCGAACAACAAAAAGATGAGAATGGATGACCGTAGGATGGGGTCGTCCAGCTCGGGGTCAAAGAAATGTGGCAAATATGGAAGGGAGCATGCTGGTGAGTGTAGGATGGGACTGAATGTATGCTTCAGGTGTGGCCAGCCTGGCCATATCGCTAGAGACTGTAAGAAGCCTAGGGCGGAGAGCTCTGGAGCGGGGAACAAGAAGTCGGAGGAAGGAGGGCCGAGGGCAAGTGCTAGAGCTTACACCATGACCTGGGAAGAAGCCAGAGTGGATCCCGATGTCGTGTGAGGTATGTTTCTAGTTAATCAAACTTGTGCCTCTGTATTATTTGATTCCGGTGCTAGTAGAAGTTTTATTTCTACTACCTTTTGTGTTAAGTTGTCTGTTAGCAGTAGGGGTATTAGCGAGCCTTTTGATGTAGAAACTGCTATCGGTAAGTCCACCAGAGTTACTGATGTAATAGAAGATTGTGCCATAGAATTAGAAGGTCATAGCTTTTCTGCTAAATTACATGTGATACCCCTAGGTGGATTTGATGTAGTACTAGGGATGGATTAGTTAGCAACCTATGAAGCGAATATTGTGTGTCGTAAGAAGATGATTAGACTGACGGCGCCTGACGGAAGTCCGGTGACAATATAAGGCGATCGGGTTACGATGATTCCGAAAGTGATTTCGATGGCGGTGGCGGGAAAGTGCATGAGACATGGATGTAGAGCTTATTTAGCCTACGTGATGGATGTGGACACATCAACACCACAGTTATCCGATGTACCGGTGGTGTGTGACTTTCCCGATGTATTTCCAGAGGACCTATCAGGTGTGCCACCAGATCGCGAAATCGAATTTCAAATTGACTTGATACCCGGTGCCCAACCTGTCGCCAAGGCACCGTATCGATTAGCTCCGACTGAAATGAAGGGTTAACGGAGCAACTACAAGAATTGCTTGATAAGGGTTTCATCAGACCGAGTATCTCTCCTTGGGGTGCTTCGGTCTTATTCGTGAAAAAGAAGGACGGTAGCATGAGAATGTGTATCGACTACCGTGAGTTGAACAAATTGACGATAAAGAATCGGTATCCGTTACCGAGGGTCGACGACTTGTTCGACCAGCTCCAGGGTGCCAGTTGGCTACCATCAATTGAAAGTGAAGGAGTAGGACATTCCTAAAACAACTTTTCGTACGCGCTATGGTCACTACGAGTTTCTCGTCATGTCTTTTGGGTTGACCAATGCGCCAGGTGCTTTTATGGATTTGATGAATCGAGTGTGTCGGCCAATGTTAGATAAATCAGTGATTGTGTTCATCAATGATATCCTAATTTATTCGAGGAGCGAAGAAGAGCATGCCGGTCACATTCGGGAAGTGTTGGAGACTTTGAGAAAGAGAGAAACTGTATGCTAAGTTCTCCAAGTGTGCTTTTTGGCTACGCGAGGTGCAATTTCTGGGTCATGTGGCAAATGCAGAGGGAATCAAGGTGGACCCAGCAAAGGTTGAGGCTGTGATGCAATGGAAATCACCAAAGACGCCATCTGAGATTCGTAGCTTCTTAGGATTGGCGGGCTACTACAGGAGATTTATTCAAGACTTCTCCAAGATAGCCTCACCTTTGACTAAATTGACTCGCAAGGACGTGAAGTTCGTGTGGGGTCGGGAGTAGGAGTGTGCCTTTGAAGAGTTGAAGACGAGACTAACACAAGCTCCTGTCTTGACATTGCCCGAGGGAAGTGAAGACTTAGTGGTATATTCGGATGCATCCTACTCTGGGCTAGGTTGTGTATTGATGCAACGTGGAAGGGTAATAGCCTACGTATCCCGACAACTGAAAACCCACGAAGTCAACTATCCCACACACGATCTAGAATTAGCCGCCGTAGTTTTTGCGTTGAAGATTTGGCGGCACTATCTATACGGGACTAAGTGCACCATCTATACGGGACTAAGTGCACCATCTTCACAGACCACAAAAGCTTGAAGTACTTCTTCGAGCAAAAGGACCTGAACATGAGGCAGAGGCGATGGTTGGAACTCATAAAGGACTATGACTGCGAAATCCATTACCAACCGGGCAAGGCCAACGTGGTGGCAGATGCACTTAGCCGAAAATAAAGGCCCGAACCGATCCGGGTGAAGGCTTATCAGTTAATCATGACCTCTGACGTGATGACACAGGTTAAGGAGTTTCAAGACGAGGCTTTGAAAGAAGATCGTCTTAACTCCGAAAGGATGAGAGGTCTAGTTACGGAATTGGGTGAGAACACTGTTGGTGTTAAGACCCGATTCTGGCGGATATGGATTCCTCGATACGGGGATCTACGTGGGAAGATTATGGACGAAGCCCATAAGACTCGATACTCCATTCATCCCGGTGCTACCAAAATGTATCACGATATGTAAAAAGATTATTGGTGGCCGGGTATGAAACGCGACGTAGTGGAGTACATGAGTAAGTGCCTTACTTGTCTCCAAGTGAAGGCGGAACACCAGAAACGGTACGGGAAGATCCAACCGTTGGATATACCTGAATGGAAGTGGGAGCGTATTACCATGGACTTCATTACTAAGATACCTCGCACATCGAGGGGATGTGATACTATTTGGGTGATTGTCGACCGACTAACAAAGAGTGCCCACTTCCTACCGATTCGCGAGACGTATTCATCCGAAAGATTGGTGGATCTGTTCATCAAGGAGATCGTAGCTCGTCATGGCGTTCCGGTGTCTATCATGTCGGATCGTGACACCCGGTTTACATCGAAGCTTTGGAGAAGATTCCATGATGCCATGGGGACGAGGCTACATATTAGTACAGCCTATCATCCTCAGATGGACGGTCAGTCTGAGAGGACGATACAGACGCTCGAGGATATGCTTCGAGCATGCATGATTGATTTTGGAGGAAGTTGGGATGATCACTTACCATTAGCAGAATTCTCGTACAATAACAGTTATCATGCCAGTATTGGCATGCCACCCTACGATATGCTATGCGGTAGGAGATGTAGGACGCCCGTGTGTTGGGGAGACATTGGGTAGAAAGAGTTAGGAGGTATTGAGGTGATCGAAGCTACGACTGAGAAGTTAGAAAAGATCAAAGCCTTCATGAAGGCGGCGAAAGATAGAAAAAAGTCGTATGCTGACAAAAGGCGAAGACCAATAGAGTTCGAGGTTGGAGACCGAGTCATGTTGAAGGTCTCACCTTGGAAAGGGATTATCCGATTCAGGAAACGAGGTAAGCTAAGCCCGAGATATATAGGACCTTTCCGAATCATCGCATGAGTAGGAGAGGTAGCCTATCGACTTGAACTGCAAGATGAGTTAAATGGAATTCATCCCACATTCCATGTATCTCATCTGAGAAAGTGCTTAGCTGATGAGGATATGATTGTACCACTGGAAGACATTGAAGTTGATGACAGGCCCCATTATGTGGAGCAACCAGTGGCAATCCTCGATCGCAAAGAGAAGAGGCTGAGAAATAAAGTGGTTCCTCTTGTGCGTGTACAGTGGAAGCATAGGAAGGGATCCGAATCCACATGGGAGACTGAGGAAGAGATGAGGCAGCATTATCCTCATCTGTTTGAGGAATAATAGGTTTCGGGGACGAAACCTATATAAGGGGGTGGACTTGTAACAACCGTATTTTTGAAGGGAATAAAAGGACAAAAGAGAAAGAAAAAGAATAAAATGGAAGTCAACCCCAAAGTTGAGGGACCAAAAGTGTTAAAAATGATAAAAACTTGAAAAGTTGGTGTAAAAGGTGATATGGCCGCCCATAACCCTCTGCACACTCTTTCTTGTTTGGTTTTTAGAGAGAGAAACAGCAGAGACTTCGAGCTTTAGAGAGAGAAAGAAGAAGAATTCGAAGTTTGAGGTAAGATTAAGTGTTTTAAGTCGTTTTTGGTCTATCTAGCCTCGGTTGTATGCTCATATGTGTTATTGCATGTTCGGGTTGTGTGTTTCAGCGGGTTGTAGGTGTTAAAAACATCTGAGAAATTCAAGTTTTAGAGTTTGAAGGTTTAAAACAGCAAAGGTGAGTTTCTAGACCCCGGTTTCTACTTGTTTTAAACCTTTTTGGGGCTGAAAATGTATTCTACGATTTTTACTATGATTATGTATGTATACCCGTATGTAATTTGCATGCCTGATGATGTTTATGAGATGGTTATGTGTAGTTCATGCTTAGAAAGCTTAGAACATTTAGGCCTGATGTTTGGGTTTGGAAATTTCATAGTAATAAGTTAAACAGAAGGTTGATGAGCCTAAATAGTGCTCATACGCCCAAAAATTTGCCTTAGAAATGTTCTAAGTAGGGTCATGAGTCCAAATAGTTCTCATATGCCCAAACAGTACCTAATACGCCTGAGACTCATAAGCCTCAACAGTGCCCATATGCTTGAAAATGACTTAGAAAAAGTTAAGTGTAAGGTGATATGCCCAAACAGGGCTCTTACGCCTGAAAAATAGGCTTAAAAGTCTAAGTGTGAGATGATAAGCCTAAACAGTGGCCTTATGAGTCTGAACAGTGGTCATATGCCTAGAAAAGTTAGCCGGATGACTAAGTGTAGGGTCATGAGTCCTAACAATGCTCATGCGCCCGAATAGCTTATGCGCCCATAGTGAAAATGTTTTTAAGTGTAGGCTGGTGAGTCTACATAGTGATGAAAATCCCGAACAGGGCTCTTACGCCCAAACACTTAGAATTTTTACAGAAATGTTTTTGGGAGTTTGTGCCTTAGGGGTTGACCGGGGTTGATCGAGGTTGACTAAGGACCTATAAATGATGGTGTTTTATGCATAATATGATTACTACGATTGTTCCATATTATTATTATTGCTACTATTATTATTACTTATAGTATGTGGCTTTACGTGATATTTATTATCGTAACATAAAGTATATTATAATAATAAAGTGAAAGAGCAATAAAGAAAAGAAGTGGAACATAAATAAAATGTTAATAAATCTTGCAAGCACATAGGAGGGACACGACCGTGTTATCGTTAGCTCAACTGTGTTGCGGGTTAGCTACCCATTATGCACACAAGGTCGATCAATTGAGATTGGCAGGACCTTTGTAGCGTGCCTTGGGTGATTGGGTCGGCCTTGTACATAGTCCACATAGCCCTTTCGAGGGATTCAGTTGAACCCTTCGGGGGGATACCCATAGCCCTTTCGAGGGATACAGTTGAACCCTTCGGGGGGATACCCATAGCCCTTTCGAGGAATACAGTTGAACCCTTCGGGGGATACCCATAGCCCTTTCGAGGGATTCAGTTGAACCCTTCGGGGGGATACCCATAGCCCTTTCGAGGGATACAGTTGACCCTTTCGAGGGATATAGATGGCCCATCACCCGTTTTTCCATATCGCACATAGTTGGGGCATTGCGCACTGGTCCACATAGACAGTGGAACATAAAGTTAAAAAGCTTACAGACAAGACATACAGTACAGAGAATGAAAATATTTGTTCACATAGTTAATGCGTGCTCGCATACACAGTACAGAGTTGTAATTTATAGAAATGAGTATTTTCATATACAACATGTAGAAAGTATTTTATTATGTATAAAACTAGAGCTCACTCAGCAACGCTGACTTTTATACATTTTTAGTTGGCAGGTAATTATTGCTGAGGATGGCGCGAGGGCGAAGCTACTCGGCAGGGAAAGGCTGACATCCATTCTTAACAGGAATCACTGTTGTTTCGTAATGCAGTTAAACTAATCTTTTGTAAACTGACTAAACCAGGGTGTATTGCTTAGCAACAGTGTTATTAATGAAATGAATTGCTTTTGTTTAAATTAATTCCGCTGCATTATTTTATGAAATGTATACTAGTATGTATCTATAGTGCTGTGAATGACCAACTGTGAGGTGCCCGGGATCGGGGCCTTACATAAGACTCATGAGCCTCAACAGTGCTCATGTGTCTGAAAATAAGATAAGTATGAGGTGATGAGCCCAAACAGGGTTCTTACGCCTGAAAAATTGGCTTAAAAGTCTAAGTGTGAGATGATAAGCCTAAACAGTGGCCTTATGAGTCTGAACAGTGGTCATATGCCTAGAAAAGTTAGCCAGATGACTAAGTGTAGGGTCATGAGTCCTAACAGTGCTCATGCGCCCGAATAGCTTATGCGCCCATAGTGAAAATGTTTCTAAGTGTAGGCTGGTGAGTCTACATAGCGATGAAAAGCCCGAACAGGGCTCTTACGCCCAAACACTTAGAATTTTTACAGAAATGTTTCTGTGAGTTTGTGCCTTAGGGGTTGACCGAGGTTGACTAAGGACTTATAAATGATGATGTTTTATGCATAATATAATTACTACGATTGTTCCATATTATAATTATTGCTCCTAGTATTATTACTTATAGTATGTGGCTTTACGTGGTATGTTATTATCGTAACGTAAAGTATATTGTAATAATAAAGTGAAAGAGCAATAAAGAAAAGAAGTGGAACATAAATAAAATGTTAATAAGTCTTGCAAGCGCATAGGAGGGACACGACCGTGTTGTCGTTAGCTCAACTGTGTTGCGGGTTAGCTACCCATTAGGCACACAGGGTCGATCAATTGAGATTGGCAGGACCTTTGTAGGGTGCCCTGGGTGATTGGGTCGGCCTTGTATGTAGTCCACATAGCCCTTTCGAGGGATACAGTTTAACCCTTCGGGGGGATACCCATAGCCCTTTCGAGGGATACAGTTGAACCCTTCAGGGGTGTTACCCATAGCCCTTTCGAGGGATACAGTTGAACCCTTCGGGGGGATACCCATAGCTGTTTTAAGGGATACAGTTGACCCTTTCGAGGGATATAGATGGCCCATCACCCGTTTTTCCATCGCGCACATAGTTGGGGCATTGCGCACTGGTCCACATAGACAGTGGAACATAAAGTTAAAAAGTTTACAGACAAGGCATACAGTACAGAGAACGAACAATATTTGTTCACATAGTTAATGCGTGCTCACATACACAGTACAGAGTTTTAATTTACAGAAAAGAGTATTTTCATATACAACATATAGAAAGTATTTTACTATGTATAAAACTAGAACTCACTCAGCAACGCTGACTTTTATACATTTTTAGTTTGCAGGTAATTATTGCTGAGATGGCACGAGGGCGAAGCTACTCGGCAAGGAAAGACTGACATCCATTCTTAACAGGAATCACTGTTGTTTCGTAATGCAGTTAAACTAATCTTTTGTAAACTGACTAAACCAGGGTGTATTGCTTAGCAATAGTGTTATTAATGAAATCATTGGCTTTTGTTTAAATTAATTCCGTGCATTATTTTATGAAATGTATACTAGTATGTATCTATAGTGCTGTGAATGACCAACTGTGAGGTGCCCGAGATCGGGGCCTTACAAGTTGGTATCAGAGCCATAGTTTAAGTGAAACGTGTAAATATTTTCAAAATAAACCTAAACTTAAACTGAAAATGGGACAGAAAGAGGGATGTCAGCCCGAGTAGCTACGTGCCATCAGGTATTTCTTTTTATAAAGTTAACCAGTATTATGTGCGTGTGCTATTTGACTTATATGATCATAGTAGATTTAGATATTGATGAAGTCAGGATAGGAAATGCTTGGGGTGTGAAAAGTAAAGTAAGTGGCTAATCACAACTGGCCACTGTAATTAGGGACTTACTATACTTGACATAAACTGAGCCATTACCTTGAATGACTATGTTAGTGTTTGAATCTTATAGTGCTTAGGAAAATGGCTGGGAAGAAACCTTCTAAAGCTTCTAGATGTAGAGGTAGACCGCGTGTGACTAGGAGCAGTGCTAAAGCTGCTGTGACGACCCATGAGAACCCTGAGGTTCCTGACCAGACTGAAGGAAATGAGAATGCCAGCCTGAATGCCTCAGCTAGGGAGGCAATTGCTGATGAGTTACACCAGATCCCGCAGGCAGTTATGCCATCTGTAGTGACCGATGTTATTCGAGCGATGAGGAATGAGGAGAGAAAGGAGAAGGTGGACAGGAGGGAGTCGACTGGGAACGAAAACAAGGGAGGAGAGGAACGACCGGATCCTGAGATAGTAGTATCTGATGAGGAAGAGGATGTTGTAGTAGGGGTGACGAACAAGGGATGCAGTTACGGGGCATTTCAGAATTGCAAGCCCCCGACTTTTGATGGTAATGGCGATGCTGCTGCTGCTCACCGCTGGGTGAGGGAGATGGAGGCAGTGCTAGAGATCAGTGAGTGTCGCGAAGATCAAAAGGTGAAGTTTGCGACTCACTCTTTTGCCGACTCGGCATTGTGTTGGTGGGACAATATTGTCCAAGCTGAGGGTACTAGAGCCATCGGGAAGATGCGATGGAAGGAACTGAAGCAACTAGTGATGGAGGAGTTCTGTCCTCATAGGGAACTCGACAGGATTGAGAGGGAGTTCCTGTAACTTGAGGCAGGGACCATGACCCATCAACAGTACACCACAAAATTTAATGAGATGGCGAGACTGGTGCCGGATCAGGTGACGCCGATATCTCGAAAGATTAACCGGTATATACAGGGACTGCCAGCTGACATTCGTAGACACATGATCGCTGCTAGACCGAGCACCTTTAGGTCGGCAGTGGATCTAGCTGGGAGGCTCTACAATGAAAGGGAAGTGACGGTGGTGGAAGTGAAGAAGACCGGTGTTGGTGATCGGAGTTGGAATGGAAAGAGGTTTAGGCGGGGTGGTTTCACCCCGAACAACAAGAAGATGAGAATGGATGACCGTAGTGTTGGACCAAAAGAACCAATGAGCCAAGATTAGGAAAACTTCTAAGTCCCACATGACATCACAACAACTGCTGAAGACTCCCATCAGCTGTTCTGACAAAGTCTGAAGAATCAAAGTCTGAAGATCAAAGATCTGAAGTACAACAGCTGAAGATCCCAAAGTGCTGAAGACAAGTACTGAAGTCTGAAGTACTGATAAACACAAGTACTGAAGACTTCAAGTACTGAAGACAAGTGCTGAAGATTAAAGTCTGAAGAACTGAACAACTAAAAATCAACTACTGATGCACAAAGTCTGAAGACAACGACTGAAGACATCAGCTGATGACAACTACTGAATTCATCATCTGATGAGTCATCTGAAGATCAAAGTCTGAAGACCAAAGTGCTGAAGCTTCAGAGTTTGTCACAACAGCTGAAGAAGTCTTCTTCAGTTGTTGTGATGGTTTTTGCTTTCAGTAGTTTTATTTTTCCTTTCAGTAGTTTGTACAACAGCTGAAGAGTTTGTTCTTCAGCTGTTATAGTTCAGTAGTTGTAAACGACTGAAGAGTTTGTTCTTCAGTCGTTGTAGTTTTTCAGTAGTTTCCTTTTCAGTACTTGTAATAGGTAGAACACTTAGGAAATTTTGTAAGAAGATGTCAGCTGTTGTGACATCTTCAGTAGTTTGTGTTCTATCAGAAGTTAGTTAAATAACTGTTAAATGTCAGTGGAATCTGACAACAGTATGGGTCTTTTGCCTATAAAAGGGCAGTGACCTGATTGTATTCCACGCCGAAACATGTGAAATAACAGAATATTATTCCTTTTTATGCAGAATCATTCTCTGTCTCTACATTTACTTTGCATGCAATATTCTTTATGTTCTTGCATTAATTGTTAATTTCGTGCTAAATCCGCTGCGAATACAATCTAATTGATCAAACTAGAGGCTGAGATACTGACAAATGGTATCAGAGCGGGTTAATCATTGATCGATTTCACTATTGATCATTTGAAACTGCTCTTTTGATCTCTACGTTTGATCGAATTAGCAATTTGCAAGAATTAGCTGTAGAGAGAGAGATTCTGCTGTTTCTGGCCGTAAACTTGAGGTTCTCTGGTGGTTTTGAGCTATATTTGTTTTGTTTAAACTTGAGTTTGACTAATAACTGAGATGACTACACCAACAAACGATCCTCACAATACTGGTTCCTCAACCAAGCCTCCGATGCTTGTGAGGAATGAGTATAACATATGGCAAAAACGTATGCTTCACCACTTGTCTGTCAACAGTGCTGGTTGTTGGAAGTCAGTGGTGCATGTACCATACAAGCCTATGGTGAGCGTCCCTGAATCTAATGAACAGGTTCCAAAGAAACCTGAACAATATTCGAACGAAGATCTAAAGCTGTTCGAGATTGATGCTAGAGCCCATGGAATTTTAGCCATGGCTATTCCAAATGAGATTTACTCAGGGCTCTTGCATCATGAAACTGCTCATGACCTATGGGTTGCTCTAAAGGAACAATTTGGAGGAACTGATTCGGTCTTAGCAAACAATAGGGAAATCCTCGCCCAACAATATGAGACATTCTCATATAGAAAGGGTGAGACTCTGACCCAGCAGTTTGAGCGGTTCTCTTGTTTGATTTCTGAGCTGAAGATGGTCAAACAAGAGTACTCCAACAGCCAGATGAACAACAGGTTCCTCAGATCACTGCCTGAGAGATGGGACACTTATACCATTGTCCTACGCTCCAGTACAAATCTGGAAACTCTATCTCTCACCCAACTTCATGGGAAACTGCTCACATTTGAGAGAGAGAGATAGAGCAAAAGAGGAAGTTGTCCACCTCTGGCAAGCTCGCTGATGACTTTGTTCAAGGAAATGCCGCCTTGATAAGTCAGGAGTCAGAATATGCTTCATCAGAAAGTTCTTATGATGAGCATATTGATTTCTCTACCAACTCTGAACAAGCTTTTGTTGGTGTTAGTAGTAGTTTAGGAGGCAGCAGTGATAACTGGTGCTTTTTGATGGAAGATTTGAAGGGCATTCCAGATGATGATCTGGAAGAGATGGATATTTTGAGCCAAATGGCAATGATCAATATCAGATCTCAAAAGTTCTACAAAAGAACTGGTAGGAAATTCCCTGGTCTCTCTGGCAAAACCAAAGTTGGTTTTGACAAGAGCAAGTTGAGGTGTCACAAGTGCCAAAGGCTTGGACACTTTGCTAGAGAGTGTAGATCATCTGGATCTAACTCCTTCGCACCCTTTGTGACTTTTCCAAGCAATAGCTCATAGCACAGAGGGCAACCTTCCTCCAGTTCTGGTCTTCCATCACATGCACAGGCATCACCTGCTTATTTTGTGCCTCAGGGGTATATGCCATACTCATACCCCTGCTACTATGTGCCTCAGCCCAGTCAAACTGAAGCACCTACTGCTCAGCCACTACAGGCTCTTCCTGAGCCTCAATCTTCCCCATCTCATCATCAAACAAAACCTCAACAACACAGCTTCTTCACCCCAGGAGTTGTTGACTGGAGTAGTCTACCAGATGATCTATCTGGTCAGGAACAACTACTCCAAGGTGCTGGTCAACATGGTGGTGATAGTCCTTTTTGAAATCTTGCTCTGATGGCCCTTGAATCTGCTGAGGGGTCATCATCCAATGCCTCATCACAGGTATCATCTGAGGCCAAAGCCAAGCTTTGTTCTGAATCATGCATAGCAGCATTTGCTTCTATTAGAGAAGCAAATGTAGCTTTAATAGATAAAAATCTTGAGCTAGAGCACACTATTTCCAAAAGAAAAGCTGATTTTGAGGCTGCACTAAAAGAGAAAAATGATGAGATTTACAAGCTTAAATGTCAAATCAAAGATGGTAAAGCTAGGGAAGATGTACTTCTAGAGAAGTACAGAGACCTCAAGGAAACTCTTGCAAACACCCAAGTAGAGTGTGATCGATGGGTGCAATCATGCAAGGGTTTTGAAATGCTTCTTAGCAAGCAATCAGCTTCCAATGTGAAGTTTGGGATTGGTTATAATCACACTGCTCCTCCTACAGATTTCACTTCAAGAGCAGAAGTTGAATCTGATGGAGAAAGCAATAACCAATCCTTCTCATCATGTGACCTACTATCTTCTGATTCAGCATCATCAGAGATAGAAGTCAGCAACCAATCAGCTGATGCTACAAGAGCTGATGATTCAAATGCTGACTGTCACATGATCAGAAGGTTGATCAACTCAGGTGTTATCTCTAGAAGTACTGAAAGTACTAGAGAGCAAGTGATAACACCTGAAGTTTAAACCTCAACTACTGCCAGCACTGAAGAGAAGAAAACTGACAGTAGAAAAGGTTTGAAGACAACTAAAGAAGAGGTCAGGAAAGCAGGTACTAAAGGGAGAAAACTGCTAGTACTGATGATAAACAGCTGAAGAACAAGTCTTCAGCAGTTTCATCTTCTTTAGTTGATGATCAACATAAGATGAAGAAGAAGCCATGTGAAGTATGTGGCTTGTTCAATCATCTTACTGATGATTGTTGGTACAAAAGGGGTTCCAAACTCAAACAAAAGGAGGAAATTAAAGAGCTAATAAATAAAATGAAAAATGAGTTTGAAACCAAGTTTGTACTAGCAACATCAAAGCCTGAAATCCCTAAGCCCAAAGCTAAATCTAAAAAGAAAGTAGGGATTACTCAGGCAACAGCTGAGGTTGCTCAAAGGAAGATGGTGCAACATAGGAATCCATCATCAGCAAGTCCCAGTGTGTCTGAAGAGCTGAAAGCTTTATCACAAAGTCAGACACAACTGGAGATGATGGTTCAGCATCTAATAGGAAGAGTCAACCATTTAGATGCTCCTGTGTTGAAACCACAGAAAAGGAAATCCAAGCCAAAGGGTTCCTCTTCTAAACCATCTTCTTCACCTCAAGCTGTTACACATAACACACCTGTTAGTGTTGCACCTGTAGTTGAGAACAGACCCAAAACCAAACAGGTTTAGGTCTCTAAAACTAACTAATATGTGGTTATGATTGCAGGGTTCTTCAACATGCCAAAAGAGCATCTAGTATGTAGACAGTGGAGGATCTATGCACATGACAGGAAGCAGCTCCCTTCTTAATGACTACTCTCAAGGAAAGAAGGGATGTGTCTCCTTTGGCAATGATGCAAAGGGTTACATCATCGGAAAAGGCTTTGTTTCCAATGGGGAAATAAGGTTTGATGATGTTAACCGTGTGGAGAATCTCAAGTACAACCTCTTGAGTGTCAGTCAAATGTGTGATAAAGGTCATGTTGCCCTTTTCACAAGCCAGAACTGTCGGATTCTGTCATCCAAAGTTCTAAATTTGATTGACAAGGTGTTGGATGAATACACTCTCCTGAAGGCCAACAGGACAGGAAGAGTGTATGCCTTAGATCTTTCCAAAAAGATAGATCTAAAAGGCCATCCTTGCCTATTCTCCAAGGCATCTCCTCAAGAGTCTACTCTATGGCATAGAAGGCTGGGGCATGTTAATTTCAAGAACATGAATCAGCTGATAAGCCATGGTTTAGTAAGAGGATTGCCTTTGAAGGAGTTCAAGTGTGAAGACAACTGCACTGCTTGCTTAAAAGGAAAACAACACAAAGTTTCATTCCCTTCAATAGAAGAACCAAAGTCCACTGCCTGCTTGCAGCTCCTGCACATGGATCTCTTTGGTCCTGTCAGAGTGATGAGCATGGCAAAGAAGAAATACTGCCTGGTAATTGTGGATGATTATTCCAGGTTTGTATGGACTTTCTTCTTGCACTCCAAGGATGAAGCAGCCAAGACAATCATGAACTTTGTGTTATTTGTAGAAAAGTAGTATTCCCTACAGGTCAAGTGTGTGAGGAGTGACAATGGAACTGAATTTAGAAACCACACACTTGATGACTTCTACCTGTCCAAGGGAATTAAAAGGCAGTTTAGTATTCCTAGAACTCCTGAGCAGAATGGAGTGGTGGAGAGAAAGAACAGGACTCTCATTGAAGCAGCAAGGTCAATGTTGGCTGACTCAGGGTTGCCACTGACCTTTTGGGCTGAAGCTGTCAATACAGCTTGCTATGTACAAAATAGAGCTTTAGTGAATAAGAGGTTGATGAAGGCTCCTTATGAAGTACTTCATCATTTGGCTCCTCTAATTTCATTCTTTAGAGCCTTTGGGTGTCCATGTTTTATTCTCAACACTAGCAACCCACTCCAGAAGTTTGGTAGTAAGGTGGATGCAAGGTATTTTGTTGGTTATTCATCAACTTGCAAGGCATACAGAGTCTTCAACTGTAGGACAAAGGTGGTTGAAGAAACTCTGCATGTTAAGTTCAATGAATCTCCAAAGGACAAGATTCCACAAAACCCTATGGAGTTGTTTGATCTGGACATACTGCAATATGTTCCTTATCAACCTCCAGCTGTTGAGCCTATCAACAGTTCTCCACCTGGTGGTACTGATGATGATGTAGTCAGTACTCACCTCTTCAGGTTTAGTGACAACCTGCCTGAGTCCACTAAACCTGATGCTCCTGTAGCTTCAGCAGCCCCATCCACAACAAATGCTGATGAGATTTCTGCATGCTCTACTTCATTTGAGCTGCCATCTCCTACATGGTTTCAAGAGTCTCCATCACCATTTGTTGCTGCTGAAAGTCCTACAAACACTTGCACTGACATTATAGTCTATCAAGAGCTGAAAAATCACCCCACATCTTAAATCATTGGTGATATCAATGCTGGAGTTTCAACCAGGAGTCAATTGTCCAATTACTGCTTCTATGCTCTCTTCATCAGTCAGCAAGAGCCAAAGAACTATCATGTTGCTTTAAGAGACAATGGATGGGTTAAAGCTATGCAGCTTGTTCCTTTACCCCAAGGGAAGTGTGCAATAGGCACCAAGTGGGTATTCAGGAACAAAACAGATGATAAGGGCCAAATTGTCAAGAACAAGGCCAGGCTGGTTGTCCAGGGGTTTGCACAAGAGGAAGGCATCGATTATGATGAGACCTTTGCTCCTGTGGCAAGACTGGAAGCAATCAGACTGTTCTTAGCTTATGCTGCCTTTCACAGTCTTAAGGTTTATCAAATGGATATCAAAAGTGCCTTCTTATATGGGAAAATAAAAGAAGAGGTTTATGTGTGTCAACCACCAGGCTTTGAGGACAACAAACATCCTGATTGGGTGTACAAGCTTGATAAAGCTCTTTATGGGCTGAAGAAAGCTCCTAGAGCTTGGTACGAGACATTATCAACTTTTCTTCTCCAAAATAAGTTCACTAGAGGCACCATTGATAAAACCTTATTCATCAAGACTGTGGGACAACATAAGCTCCTTGTTCAGATTTATGTAGATGATATCATCTTTGCATCCTCTGATCTAAAGTTGTGTGATGAATTTACAATGCTCATGAAGCAAAAGTTTGAAATGAGTGCTATGGGGGAATTACAGTTCTTTCTAGGTTTGCAAATCAAACAACAGGCTGATGGTATCTTTATTCATCAGTCCAAATACACCAAAGAGTTGTTGAATAAGTTTGATTTACAAACCTGCAAGCCCTGTTCTACTCCCATGAGCAGCATCACACAAATGGATGTAGATCAGAAAGGTAAAGCGGTTGATGAAACCCTTTACAGATGTATGATTGGGTCCTTGATGTACCTTACAGCTTCTAGACCAGACATCATGTTTGCAACATGTGTCTGTGCTAGATTTCAGGCTGCACCTAAAGAATCCCATTTGATTGCAGTCAAAAGGATCTTTAGATATTTGCAAGGTACCCAATCACTAGGTCTTTGGTATTCAACTGGGCATTCTTGCAAATTAGTTGCTTTCTCTGATAGTGACTATGCAGGATGCAAAGTCACCAGAAAATACACTTCTGGTGGGTGCCAATTCCTAGGCAATTGTTTAGTTTCTTGGCCGAGTAAGAAACAAACATCAATTGCTACATCCACTGCTGAAGCTGAGTATATTGCTGCTGCAAGTTGTACATCTCAGATACTCTGGCTTCAGAACCAACTCTTGGATTATGGCATTACAGAGACTAAGACTCTATTATTAATGGATAGTGCTTCAGCTCTTTGCATTGTTAAAAATCCAGTCCAGTACTCTAGAACCAAACATATAGAGATCAGACATCATTTTATTAGGGATTGCTATGAAAAAGGTCTGATTGATCCAAAGTTTGTGCCTAGTGGTGATGAGCTTGCAGATATATTTACTAAGCCTCTAGATAGTGCCACATTTCAAAACTTGGTACTAAGGCTTGGTATGCTGCAGCTAGAATAATTTGACCAATACTGATGTTCTCAGTTCACAAATACTTATGAGCATTAGTATGCAAAGGTCAAATATAAGTACTGATGAGTAATTTAGTCTTCAGCATTTTCACAACTACTGAAGACTAAAATGCTTCAAAGTACTGATGTACATTATTTGTTGAAAACAACTGATGTAGTGAGGTGGATTACAACTACTGATGTATTATTTTCAAACAAATAAGTACTGAAGAACAAATTTTGTTCACAAGTACTGATGTGTAATCTTACATAAGTACTGAAGACAAAATTTGTTCACCAGCTCTGGAGTATTTCATCAGCACTTGTGAACATCTGATCATAAGAGCTGAAGGCATAAATATTCATAAGAGCTGAAGGGTCAATGAAACATCTGAAAGTCAGCCAAAGAGCTGATGAGTAGATGTGGAGGTCAGCATGAAACAACTGATTTGACGGAAACAACTGATGAGTAATTTTACTCTTTAGCTGATGCCAACAGCTGCTGTTTCATACCCAAACAACTGAAGGACAAAACCATGTCTTCAGTAGTTTCACAACTACTGATGACTAACACCAAGTCCTCAGTTGTTTACAACAACTGAAGCAATACCATGTCTTCAGTAGTTCACAACTACTGATATCAGTAGTTCACAACTACTGAAGGCTAACACCAAGTCTTCAGTTGTTACAACGTCTGAAGATGGAAACTAGGTCCTCAGTAGTTTATAACTACTGAAGACTGACATATCTTCAGCCGTTTACAACATCTGAAGGACAAAACCAAGGTTTCAGTAGTTTCATCTACTGAAGACTAACACCAAGTCCTCAGATGTTACAACCACTGAAGGTTAAAACCACGTCATCAGCAGTTACAACAACTGATGACTAACACCAAAACCTTCAGTAGTTTTATTTCAGCCTTTGCCATACCCTATAAATACCGAACCTTCAGAGCTTTTCATTCTCACTTGACCTAACTTTTTCAAAAACCTCTGAAATTCCCATACACCATTAATGGCGGCCATGCAACTCAAACCTCGACACAACTGTGTCGCTCATCTCACCAAACCGCCATTCTGGGCCAAGTTTCACAATGCCGTCGATCTGATGACCGACTCACCATACCAAACGGCATTCCTTCTCAACCCCACCATATACACCGACTCCTTGGCGGAGTTCTGGACGAACATCATCGTCCAAACCAGAGAGAATGATGGCGAGGTCTCTCTCCGGTCTTCCGTCAACAACCACCCAGTGGTTATCACTCCAGCCACTATTCGCCAAACCCTAAAGCTGGAGGATGCCACCTTCCCAACCTCTTACCCCAAAGGTGCCCTCGATCTATGCTTCACAGCCAACGACTATCAGGGCGACCTCTCTGCCACCACCTTGTTGAAGAAACACTTCCCTGATCCCTAACGACTCATCTTCCACATGGTGAATGTGTGTCTGGCTCCTAAAACATCTTCATGGGACCAGATGTCAACAAGGTGGCAACAGGTATTATTTTCTATTTTTGAGAAACAACCCCTAAATTTTACTGATATTATATTTTGGGAACTCAAAGATATGGCCACAAAACCAGTTTCTAACCGGTGGATCTTGTATCCTCGGTTTATAATGGCCATAATCGAGGATCAGCTTCAAGCTGAGGGACTTGTTGGCACTGGGGTCCCTGCCATGGCTGTTCTAGCCGAGGTATACTCCAGGCACAACACCGACCACACACTCAAACAGGCTGGCCGGCTGCGAAAACCCACGCAGCAGGAACCCACAGCCTCCACCTCCAAATCCAAAGTCCCCACCAAGCCAAAAGCCAAGAAGAAGCCCAAAAAGGCTACTCAGGGAAATGAGTCCCCTGAGGATGCCCCTGCAACACAAAGGCAGGAAGTGGCTGCTGGTCAGATTCTCCCAGCAGTCACCATGACTCCACCCACCACCACCGCATAGGTTTCCTCTCAACAGGAGCCTGATGCAACCACTTCTGGGGCTGCCACACATCTGGGGTCTTTCTCACTTGAGGAGACTGCCATTGAAATGCACACTCCTCCCCATGTGCACTCTGCTTCAAGCCCATCTCCCACAGAAGCCGCCCCACAAAGTCCTACCCTAATCATCGCCAAAGTGTTGACTCACCTGAGCACTCCACCCTCTCCCCAGAAACCTATTACTACTGGGAAGACTCCAATCGAAGAGAGGGTGGATACAAGTGCTGGTGGGAGCCCCCAACACAGAGAATCACATGTCCAATCTCCCAGTGTGGCTAGGGAGATAGGACATTCTGGTGAGGCTGCCACTTCCCCTGCATCAGCACATGAGCAGGGAGAAGCTGGTACAAGCAATAAGACCTCACCAGAGGCAACTGCCGATGATGGATACAATCCGGAGGCTGGAAGTCCCCAGTACCAAGAACAAGGGGCACATGCAACTACTGAGCCACACTCAGTGCATGTACATCCTGACATTGTCAGGAGGTCAGGTGATTCAGTTCACACTGATGATGACCTGTGCTTCTTCTACGATGTAGTAGCACAAAACACTATCTTAGAGGATGAGATAAGCAGACTCAAAGAGCTGCTTGCTCAAATGACTCAAGATAGAAGTCCATCTGCCACCACAAACCCACAGATGGCACCTTCACCCGAAGGTCTCACAGACACTCAGCCACTCCCACAAACTCAGCCACCAGCCCCTGCTTCTGGCACTAGCTCTCAGGGCCAGAACCCCCTGAGCAGCTAGATGATATCCTCCAGAAATCCCTGCCTCTCATCACACCCATAATAACAGATATTGTCATGAAAACCATTGATGAGAGGCTTCCCACTCATATCCAACCTCTGGTGGAGGTTGCTGTTGCTAAAGCACTTGCTGAGAGTCAAACCCCAACCAATGCACCCAAAAAGGGGGAGACCTCAGTGCAAGTTAAGAGGAAGAAGGGAGAGGAGGAGTTAGAAGTAGGAAGAAAGGAGGTGATTGAGAGGGAGAAGGTTGAGGAGACTAAGGGGAAGGGGAGGGAGAAGGAGGAGAGAGCTGAAAAAGAAGTGACTGGAATCCAAAAGGATTTCAGTGTCACTTATCAAAAGAAAGAGAAGGTGAGGGAGGGTGTTGACTCTGATCTAGCAGCCCTTGTCAAGGAGGCTGATGCTGAGCATAGCCGATCAATGGACTCTGTCATTGATCAGCTATTCAGGCAAGGCTTTGACAAGGACACTGCCTTGCTAGATCAGGAGATCAGGAATATGGAGAAAAGAGAGATTGAGTACCGATGGACTACTTATAGCCAAGAGGAAAGAAAGAAACTTGAGGCTATGAGTAGGTTCACTTCGAAGTACCTGGGCAGGCCAGTCCTTGATGTCAAGGCATGGACCAGGGACAGAATCTTGGCAATAAGCACCAAGATCTGTTTGGCTCGTGATTTCACTAAAGGACTGGTCGCTGAGGCCCTCTCAGAAGCCGGTGCTGGGAACAGGACCCTGCTAGTAAAACAAACCAAACCTGCTCTTATTTCTAGGTTACTAGCAGCGCCTGCCAACATTCCCACACCAACAACCCAAACACAACCCACAAAACCAACCCCTTCACCATCAAAACCCGCAGCCAATGATCCACCCTTGAAGAAGAAGAGAAGGGTGTTGAGGCTGCAACAAGAAGAAGAAGAGGAGGATGAGGAGGATAGACTGCCCCTTTCAGCAATCATCCCTCTACCAAAAGCCAAACCCCAAACCATCACTCCCACCTCACAGAGGGACACTGTGAGGGTTAAGATAGAGGAAGAGGAGCAGCAGCAGCTTCATGATGCTAAAATGATTAAGTCTATTGACCAAGCTTATGCTGCCTCTACCTCTATCATGAACATGAAGAAAGAAGCTCTGAGACTCTTCACTCTCAAACAAACCTTCCAATATAACAAAGAGAGAGTGAGGACTTGGCCTGATCCTAGGGTGGCTCACAGGATTACAAAGAAAGACATTCCAGTGAGGTACAAGAGCCAGCTGAAGAGGATTGTAGGTGAAGTAATCACAGTGGCTCTTGTATTAACACCCTGGAAAATTGTGGATGAGTTCGAGAAGGCCTATAAGTCTAAGCAACCACCCGAAATGATGTTGGAGAATAGGGTGGTTAGGAAAGGCTTAGTTTATAAGAGGCTTGAGAACTTCCACAAAGATGAGCTCAACTTGTTTCTAGAGGGCAAACATCCTGATGAATTTGCATACAGGCAAATCACAACAGTTGAGCTCAAAAATGGAAAACAGGTCAAGTATGTCTCAGAGTTGTACGGCCGTGAAGGATTATTTGATGGTGGGGCTGAAGACCTGTCCAAAGAAGAACAAATGATCTTTGTCAGAGCCTACACCAGAGAATCCTACAAGCTTGTACGAGGGAGGTAGGTTTCATGGATGGGATAATAGCTCTGTGTCCAATTCCCCAAAACAGAGCTCCCATCCATACTTAGCCAAACAAATATCAGAAACCTTCTCCCAGGCCAGTGCTTATCAGGGTCAACTTCTGATCTGATCCAGAAGGAAATAGACCAATCTTTATGCCAACAATAAGTGGGACAACAAATAATTAGAGGTTTTGGCTGCATTGGTTCAGGGGGAGTTTGTTGGACCAAAAGAACCAATGAGCCAAGATCAGGAAAACTTCTAAGTCCCACATGACATCACAACAACTGCTGAAGACTCCCATCAGCTGTTCTGACAAAGTCTGAAGAATCAAAGTCTGAAGATCAAAGATCTGAAGTACAACAGCTGAAGATCCCAAAGTGCTGAAGACAAGTACTGAAGTCTGAAGTACTGATAAACACAAGTACTGAAGACTTCAAGTACTGAAGACAAGTGCTGAAGATCAAAGTCTGAGGAACTGAAGAACTGAAAATCAACTACTGATGCACAAAGTCTGAAGACAACGACTGAAGACATCAGCTGATGACAACTACTGAAGTCATCATCTGATGAATCATCTGAAGATCAAAGTCTGAAGACCAAAGTGCTGAAGCTTTAGAGTTTGTCACAACAGCTAAAGAAGTCTTCTTCAGTTGTTGTGATGGTTTTTGCTTTCAGCAGTTTTATATTTTTCCTTTCAGTAGTTTGTACAACAGCTGAAGAGTTTGTTCTTCAGCTGTTATAGTTCAGTAGTTGTAAACGACTGAAGAGTTTGTTCTTTAGTCGTTGTAGTTTTTCAGTAGTTTCCTTTTCAGTACTTGTAATAGGTAGAACACTTAGGAAATTTTGTAAGAAGATGTTAGCTGTTGTGATATCTTCAGTACTTTGTGTTCTATCAGTAGTTAGTTAAATAACTGTTAAATGTCAGTGGAATCTGACAACAGTATGGGTCTTTTGCCTATAAAAGGGCAGTGACCTGATTGTATTCCACGACGAAACATGTGAAATAACAGAATATTATTCCTTTTTATGCAGAATCATTCTCTGTCTCTACATTTACTTTGCATGCAATATTCTTTACGTTCTTGCATTAATTGTTAATTTGGTGCTAAATCCGCTACGAATACAATCTAATTGATCAAACTAGAGGCTGAGATCCTGACACGTAGGATGGGGTCGTCCAGCTTGGGGTCAAAGAAATGTGGCAAATGTGGAAGGGAGCATCCTGGTGAGTGTAGGATGGGACTGAACGTATGCTTCAGGTGTGGCCAGCCTTGCCATATCGCTAGAGACTGTAAGAAGCCTAGGGCGGAGAGCTCTGGAGCGGGGAATAAGAAGCCGGAAGAAGGAGGGCCGAGGGTAAGTGCTAGAGCTTACACCATGACCCGGGAAGAAGCCAGAGTGGATCCCGATGTCGTGTCAGGTATGTTTCTAGTTAATCAAACTTGTGCCTCTGTATTATTTGATTCCGGTACTAGTAGGAGTTTTATTTCTACTACCTTTTATGTTAAGTTGTCTGTTAGCAGTAGGGGTATTAGTGAGCCTTTTGATGTAGAAACTGCTATTGGTAAGTCTACCAGAGTTACTGATGTAATAGAAGATTGTGCCATAGAATTAGAAGGTTATAGGTTTGCTACTAAATTACATGTGATGCCCCCAGGTGGATTTGATGTAGTACTAGGGATGGATTGGTTAGCAACCTATGAAGCGAACATTGTGTGTCGTAAGAAGATGATTAGACTGACGGCGCCTAACGGAAGTCCGGTGACGATATACGGCGATCGGGTTACGACAATTCTGAAAGTGATTTCGATGGTGGTGGCGGGAAAGTGCATGAGACGTGGATGTAGAGCTTATTTAGCCTACGTGAAGGATGTGGACACATCAACACCATAATTATCATATGTACCGGTGGTGTGTGACTTTCCCGATGTATTTCCAGAGGACCTATCAGGTGTGCCACCAGATCGCGAAATCAAATTTCAAATTGACTTGATACCTGGTGCCCAACCTGTCGCCAAGGCACCGTATCGATTAGCTCCGACTGAGATGAAGGAGTTAATGGAGCAAATGCAAGAATTGCTCGATAAGGGTTTCATCAGACTGAGTATCTTTCCTTGGGGTGCTCCGGTCTTATTCGTGAAAAAGAAGGACGGTAGCATGAGAATGTGTATCGACTACCATGAGTTGAACAAGTTGACAATAAAGAATCGGTATCCGTTACCGAGGATCGACAACTTGTTCGACCAGCTCCAGGGTGCCAGTTGGTTCTCGAGGATAGATCTTCGATCTGGCTACCATCAGTTGAAAGTGAGGGAGCAGGACATTCCTAAAACAGCTTTTCGTACGCGCTATGGTCACTATGAGTTTCTCATCATGTCTTTTGGGTTGACTAATGCGCCAGCTGCTTTTATGGATTTGATGAATCGAGTGTGTCGGCCAATGTTAGATAAATCAGTGATTGTGTTCATCGATGATATCCTGATTTATTCGAGGAGCGAAGAAGAGCATGCCGGTCACATTCGGGGAGTGTTAGAGACTTTGAGAAAGGAGAAACTGTATGCTAAGTTCTCCAAATGTGCTTTCTGCCTACGCGAGGTGCAATTTCTGGGTCACGTAGTAAATGTGGAAGGAATCATGGTGGCCCCGGCAAAGGTTGAGGCTGTGATGCAATGGAAGTCACCAAAGACGCCATCCGAGATTCGTAGCTTCTTAGGATTGGCGGGCTACTACAGAAGATTCATTCAAGACTTCTCTAAGATAGCCTCACCTTTGACTAAGTTGACCCGCAAGGACGTGAAGTTCGTGTGGGGTCGAGAGCAGGAGGGTGCCTTTGAAGAGTTGAAGACGAGACTAACACAAGCTCCTGTCTTGACATTGCCCGAGGGAAGTGAAGACTTAGTGGTATATTCGAATGCATCCTACTCTGGGCTAGGTTGTGTATTGATGCAACGTGGAAGGGTAATAGCTTATGCATCCCGACAACTGAAAACCCACGAAGTCAACTATCCCACACACGATCTAGAATTAGCCGCGGTGGTTTTCGCGTTGAAGATTTGGCGGCACTATCTATACGGGACTAAGTGCACCATCTTCACAGACCACAAAAGCTTGAAGTACTTCTTCGAGCAGAAAGATCTGAACATGAGGCAGAGGCGATGGTTGGAACTCATAAAGGATTACGATTGCGAAATCCATTACCATCCGGGCAAGGCCAACGTGGTGGCAGATGCCCTTAGCCGGAAGAAGAGACCCGAGCCGATTCGGGTGAAGGCTTATCAGTTAATCATGACCTTCGATGTGATGACACAGGTTAGGGAGTTCCAAGACGAGGCTTTGAAAGAAGATCATCTTAACTCTGAAAGGATGCGAGGTCTAGTTACGGAATTGGGCGAGAACACTCTTGGTGTTAAGACCCAATTCGGGCAAATGTGGATTCCTCGATACGGGGATCTACGAGGAAGGATTATGGACGAGGCCCATAAGACTCGATACTCCATCCATCCCGGTGCTACTAAAATATATCACGATATGAAGAAAGATTACTGGTGGCCGGGTATGAAACGTGATGTAGTCGAGTACGTGAGTAAGTGCCTCACTTGTCTCCAAGTGAAGGCGGAACACCAGAAACCGTACTGGAAAATCCAACCGTTGGACATACCCGAGTGGAAGTGGGAACACATCACCATGGACTTCATTACTAAGCTACATCGCACATCGAGGGGATGCGATACTATTTGGGTGATTGTCGACCGACTAACAAAGAGTGCCCACTTCCTACCGATCCGCGAGACGTATTCATCCGAAAGATTGGCGGATCTGTTCATCAAGGAGATCGTAGCTCGTCATGGCGTTCCGGTGTCTATCGTGTCGGATCGTGACACTCGGTTTACATCGAAGTTTTGGAGAAGATTCCATGATGCCATGGGGACGAGGCTGCACATTAGTACAGCCTATCATCCTCAGACGGACGGTCAGTCAGAGAGGACGATACAGACGCTCGAGGATATGCTTCGAGCATGCATGATCGATTTTGGAGGAAGTTGGGATGATCACTTACCATTAACAGAATTCTCATACAACAGTTATCATGCCAGTATCGGCATGCCACCCTACGAGATGCTATATGGTAGGAGATGTAGGACGCCCGTGTGTTGGGGAGACATTGGGCAGAAAGAGTTAGGAGGTGTTGAGGTGATCAAAGCTACGACTGAGAAATTGGAAAAGATCAAAGCGTTCATGAAGGCGGCGAAGGATAGACAAAAGTCGTATGCTGACAAGAGGCGAAGACCAATAGAGTTTAAGGTTGGCGACCGGGTCTTGTTGAAGGTCTCACCTTGGAAAGGGATTATCCGATTCAGGAAACGAGGTAAGCTAAGCCCAAAATATATAGGACCTTTCCGAATCATCGCACGAGTAGGAGAGGTAGCCTATCGACTTGAACTGCCAGATGAGTTAAGTGGAATTCATCCCACATTCCATGTATCTCATCTGAGAAAGTGCTTAGCTGATGAGGATATGATTGTACCAGTGGAAGACATTGAAGTTGATGAGAGGCTCAATTATGTGGAGCAACCGGTGGCAATCCTCGATCGCAAAGAGAAGAGGCTGAGAAATAAAGTGGTTCCTCTTGTGCGTGTATAGTGGAAGCACAGGAAGGGATCCGAATGCACATGGGAGACTGAGGAAGAGATGAGGCAGCATTATCCTCACCTGTTTGAGGAATAACAGGTTTCGGGGATGAAACCTTATATAAAGGGGGTGGACTTGTAACACCCGTATTTTTGAAGGGAATAAAAGGACAAAAGAGAAAGAAAAATAGAATAAAATGAAAGTAACCCCAAAGTTGAGGGACCAAAAGTGTTAAAAATGATAAAAATCTTGAAAAGTTGGTGTAAAAGGTGATATGGCCGCCCATAACCCTCTGCACACTCTTTCTTGTTCGGTTTTTAGAGAGAGAAAGCAGAGAAACTCTCGGATATTTGAAGAACAAGAAGAAGAATTCGAGTTTAAGGTAAAGTTTAGTGTTTTTGAGTTGTTCTTGGCTAAATTAGCCTCGGTTATGTGTTCTTATGTGCATATGTGCTCGGGTGTGTGTGTTTGGTGTTGTTTTTAAGCGTGTGACTCATTACCCGCGGGTTAGAGAAGAAGAATCACCCAAGTTGCAACTAAGGTGAGTTCTAGACCCCGATTTCTATTTGTTTTAAACCTTTTGGGGCTGAAAATGTATTTTACAATTTTTACCATGATTATGTATGTAAACCCGTATGTATTTTGCATGCTTGATGATGTTTATGAGTTGTTTATGTGAAGTTCATGCTTAGAAAGAACTTGGTAAGCTTAGAACAATTAGGCTTGATTTTTGGGTTTGGAAATTTCATAGTAATAAGTTAGACAGAAGGGTGATGAGCCTAAATAGTGCTCATACGCCCAAAAAAAAATTTTGCTTTAGAAATGTTCTAAGTAGGGTCATGAGTCCAAATAGTTCTCAGATGCCTAAACAGTACCTAATACGCCTAAGACTCATGAGCCTCAACAGTGCTCATGTGTCTGAAAATAATTTAAGTATAAGGTGATGAGCCCAAACAGGGCTCTTACGCCTGAAAAATTGGCTTAAAAGTCTAAGTGTGAGATGATAAGCCTAAACAGTGGCCTTATGAGTCTGAACAGTGGTCATATGCCTAGAAAAGTTAGTCGGATGACTAAGTGTAGGGTCATGAGTCCTAACAGTGCTCATGCGCCCGAATAGCTTATGCGCCCATAGTGAAAATGTTTCTAAGTGTAGGCTGGTGAGTCTACATAGTGATGAAAAGCCTGAACAGGGCTCTTACGCCCAAACACTTAGAATTTTTACAGAAATGTTTCTGGGAGTTTGTGCCTTAGGGGTTGACCGAGGTTGACTAAGGACTTATAAATGATGATGTTTTATGCATAATATGATTACTACAATTGTTCCATATTATAATTATTGCTACTAATATTATTACTTATAGTATGTGGCTTTACGTGGTATGTTATTATCTTAACGTAAAGTATATTGTAATTATAAAGTGAAAGAGTAATAAAGAAAAGAAGTGGAACATATATAAAATGTTAATAAGTCTTGCAAGCACATAGGAGGGACACGACCGTGTTGTCATTAGCTCAACTGTATTGCGGGTTAGCTATCCATTATGCACACAGGGTCGATCAATTGAGATTGGCAGGACCTTTGTAGCGTGTCCTGGGTGATTGGGTCGGCCTTGTACATAGTCCACATAGCCCTTTCGAGGGATACAGTTGAACCCTTCGGGGGGATACCCATAGCCCTTTTGAGGGATACAGTTGAACCCTTCGGGGGGGATACCCATAGCCCTTTCGAGGGATACAGTTGAACCCTTCGGGGGGATACCCATAGCTCTTTCGAGGGATACAGTTGACCCTTTCGAGGGATATAGATGGCCCATCACCCGTTTTTCCATCACGCACATTGTTGGGGCATTGCGCACTGGTCCACATAGACAGTGGAACATAAAGTTAAAAAGTTTATAGACAAGGCATACAATACAGAGAACGAACAATATTTGTTCACATAGTTAATGCGTGCTCGCATACACAGTACAGAGTTGTAATTTACAGAAAAGAGTATTTTCATATACAACATATAGAAAGTATTTTACTATGTATAAAACTAGAACTCACTCAGCAACGCTGACTTTTATACATTTTTAGTTGGCAGGTAATTATTGCTGAGGATGGCACGAGGGCGAAGCTACTCGGCAGGGAAAGACTAACATCCATTCTTAACAGGAATCACTGTTGTTTCGTAATGCAGTTAAACTAATCTTTTGTATACTGACTAAACCAGGGTGTATTGCTTAGCAACAATGTTATTAATGAAATGAATGGCTTTTTTTTAAATTAATTCCGCTGCATTATTTTTGAAATGTATACTAGTAGGTATCTATAGTGCTGTGAATGACCAACTGTGAGGTGCCCGGGATCGGGGCCTTACAATAAGCTCCTAGTAGATACCTGTGAATACATGTAAAATCAAGTGTCAACATAGGGTTGGTGAGTTCATAGGTGAGTAAAACATATATGATAAATTATCAATTATCATTCAAACAAGGGTTTATTTTGTGAAGATATGGAACCCTTTTATAAGGTGAACCCGCTATCCCACATACTTACTAAGTACAAGCCAACAAATCCTTCATATAGGATTTGCCCATGTATCATCGTTTATTTGTATATGAATAGCTTGTCGGAACCCTTTTATAAGGTGAACTCGCTATCCCACATACTTACTATGTACAAGTCAACAAAACCTTTACATAGGTTTTGCCCATGTATCATAGTTAATTTTCTCTTTTCCTTTTTATGTGTATATTATGCTAGTTATAATAATTCAAATCAGAGGGCGCGAATTCTCTCTTTACATTTATCCTCATATGGGTTGTAAGTGGTACTATAATGGCAAACTTTACGTAGCGCATATCTGCCTTCTCAACCCAGAACAGTCATCCCGAATGACAATAAGATCTTTGTGCATCTGGTAAGGACCACATGTCCAAACCTTTGTGGGGGTAAGTCACTCCCCGATAGTACTATCCAAAAGATCCCTTCTTGTTTATAGTCCAGTTTACAGAGAAAGATTTCATTGTAACCATATGTAATCATAAATGTGATCAAATTATTATTTAACATAATACACAAAAATAATTTGAAATATCAATTACAACATGTATCCTCCCCAAAAAATTTAAATGATTAAAAAGGGGAATAGTTAAGTATGAACTCACCTCAGTTCTTGTGTGGTGTTGACAAGCTAGTAAATTCCTGCTAAGGAATTATAATCCACATAAGTAAATAGATACAAATCCATAACCTAAATAAGTTAGATCTTGAACCTGGTGTTCAATTGATCTAGGGTTTGATTTTCTGGGATTTGTTATAAACATATAATTAAATAATCTAATTATTTTTGTTAATTCTTTAATAACTAAAGATTTGCATTTCATTTGATTAATTTAATAATGATTTTAACATATCATTATGTTCTAAATAAGTTTTAGACATTATTTAAATTTGTAAGTGTGTATTTAATTTAGTAAGATTTTATAATTAAATTTATAAAATCTAATTTATATTTATCAAATAAGTAATGTTTATAAGTTTTAGTTTATTAGTAATCTATACCTGTAATTAGTATATTTTTATAATTTTTATAATAATGCTTGTAAATAATTTATGAAATTATAACATCTTTATAATTTCCACAATTATCATGTTTTATCCATAATTACAGATAATATAGTGTTCAATAATAAATTAATAGCTTAAATTATTATTTAGAATCCATTTTTATAAAAATAATTATTCATAACATTTGTATATAATATTTTATGAAAATTATTAAGGAGTTTTTAAATAAATAAATTTATAGAAAATTAATTAGACACTTTTAAAATAAAGGAAGTTTTTAAAAGATATTTTTATAATTTTTAGAAATTTTTGTATATTTTTAAATGTTGAAAAAGGCATTAAAAAATTAATTGGAGGTGCCCGGGGTCGAACCCGGGACCTCAAGAATAGCACGGAAGCATGGAACCGGTGAACCAAGGCACACAGCTGCGGTAGAACCTGGTTCCAATTTCTTTTAACCTGTTCCAACCAAACACCCCCAAATCCGGATAAACCCTAATTCACAGATTGACAAAATTGGGTATTAAATCAACAACAATTACTGAAATTAACATGTAACACCCGTATTTTTTTAAAAAAAAGGAGATAAAAAGAATAAGAAAGAAAGAGGAAGAAAAAGGGAAAGAAATAAAAGTCAACATAAGTGGAGGGACCAAAATTGATAAAGGTGCAAACTTTATAATTATTTTTGCACAAAAGGTGGTGAAGCCGCCCATAACCTGCTGCTTTTCACCTTTCTACCGGTTCTAGAGAGAGAAAGATCAGAACCTCGGATTTTTGAAGAAGAAACAAGAAAGCTTGAAGTCTTGGTAAGAATTCTCGAAATTTTGATGTTTAGGATGATTCTAGACCCGTGTATGTGCTTATAAATGTGACTTGTGTGTTCGGGTGGTATCGTGTGTGTGTTTTAGGTGTTAGAACCGTTTGAAGAAACTCGGGTGAAGAGTGTGAAATTGAAGAACAACAAAGGTGAGTTTCTAGATCCCTTTTTTTACATGTTTTCAAATGATTTTGGGGTTGGAAAATACATGTATGTATGTTTTTGTAAGGTTGGGTATTATACCCGTATGTTCCTATGCATGTGTATGTGGGTCGGGTATGTTTTGGGAAAATGTATTGCTATGATTATGTTAAGTTCATGCTTAGGATGGTATGTGAATGCTTAGAATCAGGCAATATAATGTTTGGGACTGTATACGACTTAAAAATATGTGCACAGGTTGTTAATACACCTATACAAGGCTCATAAGTCTGAATAGTCCTCATACTCCCAAAATTATGACAAAAATTTTAAGTGTTGGGGCTTATGCTTCCAAACAGTGCTCATGAGTCTGGAATTTAGAACTTAGAAAATTTAGTACAGGGTCATAAGTCCAAATAGTTCTCATATGCCCAAACAGTACTGATACGCCTAAGACTCATGAGTCGAAACAGTGCTCTTGTGCCTAAATTCTGACTTAGAAAAACTAAGTGTAGGGTAATGAGTCTAAACAGTTCTCTTGTGCCTAAATTCTGACTTAGAAAAACTAAGTGTAGGGTAATGAGTCTAAACAGTGCTCTTGTGCCTGGAATTATTTACTAAGTGTAAGGTAAAAAGTCCCAACAGTGGTCAAACGCCCAAATAGTCCTCATAAGTCCAAATAGTCCTCATGAGTCCAAATAGTCCTCATGAGTCCAAATAGTCCTCATGCGCCCAAAACTTAGAATTTAATGCAGAATTTTCGTGGAAGTTTGTGCAGCTAGGGATTTGAACTAATATTGACTAAGGGTTTATTAAATGCATATGATTATGTCTGATTTTCATTATGACCCTTTTCTTAATATTTTAATTAATATTATGATTAGGGTTATTATTATGTTGTTATTATTATTATTATTATTATGCTCATTAATTATAATATTGTATGACACTATGTGGTATGATCATGATCCAGACATGAATTATTATCATTAATAAAGTAAAAGGTTAATGATAAAGAAAAGTGGAACGTAAATGAATAAACGAAAGTCTTGCAAGCAAATGTATGGAGGTGCACACCCCTGGCAGGTGTTAGCTCAACTGTGATGCGGGTTCGCTACCCCGAAGGATGCACACAGGGTTAATCTTTGAGATTGGCATAGAGTTGAGCGACTTGGTGTCGCAAAAGACTCACAGGATAAGTGCAATCCTTGAGATTGCCATAGAGGTGAGCGACTCGGTGTCGTAAATGACTCACAGGAACAAGAAGGGCAATCATTAAGATTGCTAACGAGGTGAGTGACTCTGTGTCGCAAAAGACTCGGAAGAATAATGATAAAAGTACTAATTGAACGATGATGAAGATGATAATGATATTACCTAAGTGTACGTACGATGTGTGATCACATATGAATAATGAACGGTTTGAAATGAAAAGTAAAGTATTTTAATTACAAAACTAGAACTCACTCAGCAACGCTGACTTTTATGTATTTTCCAGTTGGCAGGTAACAGGTTGCTGATGATGGCACACGGGGATGGCTATTTGGCGGGCAAGACTGACATCCATTATGTTTTGACAATACTGTTGTTTTGTAATTCATTCGACTAATCATTTTGTGACCCATGAACTAGAATGTATTGCTTAACAACAGTGTTTATAATGAATGAATGGGTTTTTGTCAAATTGATTCCGCTGCTTAAATTTATAATATGTATGTTTTATGCTGTGAATGACCAACTGTGAGGTGTCCGGGAACGGGGCCTTACATAACGTGGGGCTTTGATTCCCCATGTAATTTCGTGCATGTTCTTATATTTAATTTACCAGAAAGATGTCGGATTGATGATGAACACTCGATGAACAGGTCGTGTCTGATGTGGAATTCGATTGTTATCCAAACGACAATGATATTCAAATTGGTTGTACAGGAAGCTTCTAAGGGATCCAATGAGAAAAAGCCCTATGTTAATTTCGTGATATAATGCTCACAGGGTAGTGATTGACTTGGTTGCAGGTCGAGGAAGACGATGGTGATCGATGGGTGTGATTTGTTGTGTTCAGTGAAATTGAACTCGATGATTGTTTATAAATGATCAAACGATCGTTAGTGCATCATTTCTTTTGATTTTTATTAATGTTCAGTGCCTGATTTCGTGGTTGGTCGGCCGAACTTTCAGTCGAAGTGGGAATCGCACTCATTCGACACCATTATTCAAATTTCAAGGGCCTACGAGTTCGAATCATGCACGAGATGTTGTCGGGACGATTTGTTTGAACAAAAAAATCGATTAAAAGTGGTCGTTTGGGGGTCGCCGGAGGTGGCCGGAGAGGTGGCCGGGGAGGTGATCGGGAAAACGGGCGGGTGGTTTGGGATTTTAACAAAATTACACATTTAGTCCCTGAGGTTTACATTGTGTATTATTTTATATCCAAAGGTTTTAAAACAAGTTTAAAAATTAACTGTTTTAACCTAAAACTTTTAGGGTTAGGTTTTTAAATAATAAATCTTATTATTATTATTATTATTATTATTATTATTATTATTATTATTATTATTATTATTATTATTATTATTATTATTATTATTATTATTATTATTATTATTATTATTATTATTATTATTATTATTATTATTATTATTAATGTTATTATTACTATAATTGTTGAATTTAACATCCACGTATTTAAACTTAATTGTTTATAACAATACGAGATGTTACAATCTAAACCCTAAATTTCCGGATTGTCACATGTAAAATCCTCAAAAATTTTGGAATATAACTTCAACACAAGCCTTCCAACATTGAAGTTGTCAGTGACTTGGTTTACTATGCAAAAGGTTTAAAAAAAGAAGACAAGAAAACATGTATAAAAGAATCAAGTAGAATATTTCCAACTTGGACCTCAAAAATGGAGGTTTTCCATACTTATTCACCTTGGTGATTAAGTGGTTATGTCGTAGAAGTTGTTTTAAGTAGTAAAGAAAATGAAAAAAAGTAAGAAAAGAAAGTAAAATAAATAAATAAATAAATAAATAAATAAATAAATAAAACTCACAAGTTGTTCTTGAAGATTTCTTACAAAATATGAAGTTATTGAATGGAATGAGAGAGTTTAAGAGAGAGTTAAGAATGATGAAAGTGATTAGAGATGGATTTGAGTTAGTATTTTTAGATGAAAATTATGGTTGGACATTAAAGAAGATAGTTGCGGAGATGAGTGGAGGGAAAATTCAATAGGTTCAACTTTAACCCCTCAACTTATTTTATTTATTGATTTGCACCATAAACTCATGATTACGCATGTTTTAAGTATTTTAACATTTATATAAAAAAGAAAACTTGTAAATAATTTTCTAAAAAATAAGTCTCGATAAGTTGCTCGGTTTGCATTAAAATGCGTATTCGTAATTATTTAGTCGTTAAACAAGGATATAATAAACAAGAATAATATAAAAAAATATTTCCAGTATGATCAAGTTTTTATATTACAAGGATTGAATATAGATGATGATTAAATTTTAAAAAATGTAAATGGAAATTATGGAATGCTACATATGAGAAGTCTTGAGACCGTCAATCATAGATCTAAACAATGCGTTATCATAAGGTATATCTCCGAGAAAAACAACAACATTATGATTTTTGTTAAAAACCATTTGTCGAGCCATCTGAAAAATTATTATAGACAAAAATTGATTAGTTACACATAAATAATAATTCTGGACTTAGAAAAAATTTAAAATTGAAAATTTGAACTTATCGCAAGAATCAAACCAATCACATGCAAATAGTTAATTTTCAAAATTAACTTTTCGCGTGACAAGAATACTAATCACATGAAACAAAGGGGCTGTTTGATTGCGCTGACTGAGTAAGATCTGACTGAGTCAGAAGCTGACCCAGTAAGAAGTTCTGACTGAGTCTGTATCTGACTGAAACTTGGCTGTTTGATTATGTATCTGACTGACTCTGCTAAATAAAAAAAAAAAAAAAAAATAATAATAATAATAATAATAATATTATTATTATTATTATTATTATTATTATTATTAATATTAATATTAATATTAATATTAATATTAATATTAATATTAATATTAATATTAATATTAATATTAATATTAATATTAATATTAATATTAATATTAATATTAATATTAATATTAATAATCAAAGTCCCCTTCTCACCACCATTTTAACACACCCCCCACCCCCATTTCTCGTATCTTCTTCCCCACACACACACACACACACAATCGAAGCACCGAAGCCACCAAATCGAAGGTGCAGGCCGAAGCCGAATCGAAGCACCAAATCGAAGCACCGACGAACCACCAAATCGAAGCACACCACCGGAGTCACAAGGGAGATCAAGGTTCAGCCTCCGGAGACCGCCGGAAGGAGGGCGGTTCGCGGAGGGGGTCACCGAGGGGTGGGAAGAGCGCGGAGGGGAGCCGATTGCGGTGGGGTTGGCCGATGGGTAGCCCGATCGCGGAGGGGGTCACCGAGGGGTAGCACCGGCTGCCCTTTTCTTACTCAGTCAGCTTCCCAATTTTGAAGGACCGGGTCAGAAGCTCCGGACCGAGTCAGCCACAAAATCAGGTATACCAAACACGCTGACCGGCTGACCGAGTCAGCCAGTCAGCGGTCAGCACTGGGTCAGCGCAAATCAAACGCGCCCAAAGTTTGATCATAGGTCAATTGTTCACACGAAAAGTCAGAAAGTCAAGTGAATAGTTCTGAACAGTCTGAAAACTTATCGCATGTGTTCATATTCTAATGTCTTTTTGCACACGACAAGTTTGAAATTTTAAAATTTCAAATTGAGCATTCTCATTTTTTTAACCATTGAAACATGTTCGTTAGGTGTCGATTAGTTCAATTTACCTGAGCGCACGGAATCACTGCGGTGGTCTGCTGGCGATGGTCGGCTGGCGGTGGTCGGCTGGTTGCGGCGAAGGGAGCAGTTGTGGACTGTGGGCTGAGAATTTGGGGGATTGGTGGTCGATTGGGGCTGAGAAATGGGGGAGAGGTCGTAAAATAAGAGAAAAGGGAGGAGAGGTCGATATATCAGAAGGGTTTGAAATTTTAAAAGATGATGGACCAAGATGACACTCAAAAATGTGTGTCATTCTTTCTTATAATAATTTAAAATACGAAATATGTTTTATGATACGCGTAAATGCATGTCATCTTTTTTTCGCACGTCATCTTTTGCGCGTCATCTATTAATAGTTTTCTAGTAGTGATATGTTTTATTATTGTGCGCATTGGCATCTTTTATTCCTATATAGCCTTATAGCATCTTTTTGATTAATATTGTTTTATTTTTGTCTTTCATATCCTTTTTCTCTTTTGATATTTGTATGTATGTATGTATGTATGTATGTATGTATGTATGTATGTATGTATGTATGTATGTATGTATGTATGTATGTATGTATGTATGTATGTATGTATGTATGTATGTATGTATGTATGTATGTATGTATGTATGTATGTATGTATGTATGTATGTATGTATGTATGTATGTATGTATGTATGTATGTATGTATGTATGTATGTATGTATGTATGTATGTATGTATGTATGTATGTATGTATGTATGTATGTATGTATGTATGTATGTATGTATGTATGTATGTATGTATGTATGTATGTATGTATGTATGTATGTATGTATGTATGTATGTATGTATGTATGTATGTATGTATGTATGTATGTATGTATGTATGTATGTATGTATGTATGTATGTATGTATGTATGTATGTATGTATGTATGTATGTATGTATGTATGTATGTATGTATGTATGTATATATATATATATATATATTACTTCTTAAAGATATTGAATCAGAAAGTAACTGGCATGATGTAACACCCGAAAATTTTGATTTGGAGTGTCATGCGACTGGAGCGTCCAATCGCATGGAAGACATGCGATTGAAGCTCAACCGCACGACTGGAACTCAATCGTACGATTGAAGTGTTCAGTCGCATAGAGCTTGGACGACTGAAGGTCCAATCGTATGGAGAACTCGGGCGACTGGACAGTAGTATTTAAGGGAGAGGGCAGCCCTAACTCTTTCCCAGACTCGCCAACATCAGAGAGAAGAAGGAGACAGTTCGGTCCAAGCGGGTTCGTGAGCCAAAATCGACGTATAGCGGGTCAAATCAAGCTCTAACCGAGTAGGCTACTAAGGTGAGTTCTAAGACCCCTCTTTTACAAGTTTTTGAATGATTTTGGGGCTGGAACACATTTGAATATTATTTTTTTGGGTTTTGGGTGTTTAACCCGTGTATGTACGTATGTGTATGTGTATGGTACGTTTAGGGCTTTATTCCAAACTAGGATAGGCTTGTATGAGGTTGAGGTATGTTTCCATATGGATTAGAGGGGCTAATTTGAGCTCAAACAAGGTCTGGAAGGGTTTGAAAGCGGAATGTCGCGGCTGCTGTTCGTGATGAACTACAATCGCTGCCCAGCTAGGGCTAGGCGACTGAAGGGCCAATCGGCTGACTGAGGAACGACTGAGGCTCAACCGCACGACTGAGGTCTAGTTGTACGACTGGGGATCCTGTAGCATGGGAGTCAAACGACTGAGGTCCAGTCGCATGGGGATCCAGTCGCACGGGAGTCAAGCGACTGAGGTCCAGTCGCATAGATGTTCATCCGCATTTGCTTTGTCGCATAGGTTCATTCGCATAGCTGTTCAATCGCACGACTGAGGGTTCAGTCGCATAGAAGCCCATTCGCTTAGTGTTCAGTCGCATGCAGGCCAGGTGACTGAAGGGTGCCCAAACGCCCAAGTAAAGTTGTTGTGCACGAGAAGAGACATAGTTGATTACTGGCATTCGGGAAAAGAGTAAGGGTAAGTAATGATGTGATAGCTCCCGTTGGTATATGTGAGAGGACTGTCGAGGCTTAGAAGTTAGTTTGGGCATGATGACGATAGTGTTGCATGTATATGCTTGAGGTATGTATGTTAAGTATGATGCTGCGATAATAGATGGTGAATACTGATGATTTGTAAATGCCGATGTTCCTTGCTTCGATGTATGTTTATCTTTCTGTATCTTTACGTGTATTTTTTATGAACGAATTAAAAGTATTAATAACGTAAAGTGAAAGATAATAAAAGAGGAATACGATGATTGAGTGCATGCATTAATGAATGAATGAAAGAACGTAAGGCTTGCAAGCGTATGTATGAGGTGAGCGACTCTGTGTCACAACAGACTCGAACGAGATCCTCGTCGCGTATCCCGGTACTGTGTCAGTCTTCGTACATGAGTCGGGGGTTTGTTAGTCAGGCCCTGGCACAGTATCAGTCTTCGGACATGAGTCGGGGGTATTGCATGAGACGAGATAGTGAGGTGAGCAACTTTATGTTGCAACAGACTCGGGTAGAGTTCACTCTCTGTGATTGACTCGTATGGGATCTTTGTCGCGTATCCCGGTACTGTGTCAGTCTTCGGACATGAGTCGGGGGTTTGTTAGTCAGGCCCCGGCACAGTATCAGTCTTCGGACATGAGTCGGGGGTATTGCATGAAACGAGATAGTGAGGCGAGCAACTTTGTGTTGCAACAGACTTGGATAGAGTTCAATCCAGGTGATTGACTCAAACGGGATCCCTGTCGCGTATCCCGGTGTTGTGTCAGTCTACGGATATGAGTCGGGGGTTTGTGAGCAGGCCCCGACACAGCATCGGCTTTCGAGCATGAGTCGGGGATACTGCATGAGACAGGATCTAGATGGATGAGTAGAGGATCGCATGCTCCAGTACTGTGTCAGTCTTCGGACATGAGTCGGGGGTTTGTGTGTAGGCCCCGACACAGTATCAGTCTTCGGACATGAGTTGGGAGTATTGCGTGAGTTGATGAATGAGAGAAATGATTGTGAAAGAAAGAACGTAAGAAACGAACGAAAGATAATGAACGTAATGAAAGCTAAAGAACGAACGAATGATGATAATGAACAGAAGGAACATAGTGGTAACGCATGAAACGGGGTCCTTGCCACTCGACCTCAGTAATCATGGCTGTGTGCCATGAAGAGGGTAAAGTGTGACCGGACCTAGATAGAAGTCAAAGATAGAGGATGTATGAAAGTAATGAACGCACGAATGAATGTATTAAACGTAAGGATGAACGTAATGTACGTATGAACGAAGGTAATGAATGTATGAAAGAAAGAAAGAAACGTACGAGCGAAAGAAAGAGTCTATGAACGAACGTGAATGTTAACGATGAACGGTACACGAATGTAAGCTAACGAACGAATGATGAAGATAATAATAATATTATCTACGTGTACGTATGTTGTGTGATCGTATGTATATAAAGAAACGGTTTTAAAGGAAAGAAAAGTATGTTTTTAATATAAAACTAGAACTCACTCAGCAACACTGACTTTAACGTGTTTCCAGTTGGCAGGTATGTTGCTGAGGATGGCACAGGGCGACTACTCAGTTGATGAGGCTGGCATCCATATTTTGACATGTCATTGTATTTTGAGAAGAAAACGAATGTTGTAAAGTTATGAAAGGACATGTTTTAGTTATTAATGAAAATTTAAATTCCGCTGCAAAGTAAATGTACGTTTGAAATGTTTTTATGTGCGATGAATGACCAACCGTAAGGTGCCCGGGAACGGGGCCTTACACATGATTATGACTATACTGTAACCTTTAGTCTGTTTTAACATGCAATCAGTGTTACCATAAAACCTTAATGAGTAACCCACTTCAGTCACAGAAATTTTTACTTTCAGTGCGTCAGAGATCATAGTGCTTTTCATTCTTGAGAGTCAAGCCTATCAACATATCAAAAATAATCCAAATCAGTTTCTTTTAATCCTTAGTATGTAATATTTCAAAATCAAGAAATGTACTGTTATTTCCTTCATAGCCTACATATCCTTAAACTTTACTCCGCCTAAGAACAAAAATTTTATTCATGACATTTTCATATTTTCTCCCCCTAAAATTGTGATATCTAGGCAGAAAATAACAATTTTAATTAAAATGAATAGAAAATATTTTTATGAGGGTGTAAGGTTAATCGTTAACCAAAGTTAATCATTCTCAGAGAATGAACTAAAAAGTCAAATCGGGAATGACCAAACGCCTTAGTAAATAGATCAACAATGTTGTCATCCGATTTGATTGGTTCTAGATGATTAAGCTTACGATCAAAACAATCACGGATAAAATGCATTCGAATGTCGACGTTTTTGTTTTCGAATGTTGGATATGATTATTCACTATGTTCAATACTGTAGTATTATCATACCAAATCTTGGTGTTATAAAGGTTAAGATCATAATCAAGAAGTTGTTGCTGAATCCAAATGATCTGAGAACAACAACTTGATGCAACCACATATTCAGCTTTTGTAGTGGATGTGGATACCGTCTGCTGCTTCTTGCATTGCCAAGAAATCAACCTATTTTAAAGAAATTGAAAACCACCTGTTATTGATTTCCTCTCCAAATTATATCCTGCATAATCGCTGTTAGTATAAATGTATAAACTGAAATCGGAATTTTTAGGATACCAAAGTCCAAGTTTTAGTTGGCTTTTAAGATATTTAAAAATCCGCTTGACAGTTTTCATGTGTGACTCCTTTGGATTACTTTGATATCATGCATGCTGATATAGAGGAAACATGATGTATGGTCTGCTGGAAGTGAGATACATCAGAGATCCAATCATTGTTCGATACAAATGTTGATCAATGTCTTCACCCGTGAGATCAGGAGTTAAAGTAGGACGAGAAGACATAAAAGTTAGGGCAATCTTGGAGTCTTGAAATTTATATTTGTCAATAATACCGTGAACATATTTTTCTTGATGTATCAGCATACTCTTATCATCTTTTTTAACTCGTTTACCTAAGAAAAATGACATTTCTTCAAGAGATGTCATACCAAATTTCTTTTTCATCACAACTTCAAATTCTTTACACAAATCATCATTGATAGATCCGAAGATAATGTCATTGACATATACTTGAACAAGAATGAGATCATCACCAGTATTCCATAAGAATAAAGTGTGATCAATAGTACCTCATGTATAACCATTCGCAAGCAAATATGCAATGAGTGTGGCATAACAACCATGAGATGCTTGATGTAAGCCATAAAGTGCTTTGTCTAATTTATAAACATAATCAAGATGATTTGGATCTTCAAAACCAGGTGGTTGACAAACATAGGTATTCTCTTTCATCTTGACATACAAGAATGTAGTTTTGACATCAATCTGATAAATTGTGAAGTTCTTCTATATAGCATAAGCTAGAAAAATACGTATAGTTTCAAGTCTTACAACTGGAGCATATACTTCTTCATAATCAAGACCTTCAACCTGATAGAATCCTTGAATAACAAGTCTAGATTTGTTATGAACAATCACATCTTTCTCGTCTATTTTGTTCTTGAATATCCATTTAGTTCTAATTGGCTGCTTACCATTTAGAAGTTCACAAAGATGCCAAACATTTAGCTTCTTGAATTGTATCAGTTCATCTTGCTAGCCCAACCCAACTGTTTTCCTTTAATGTCATCTCAATATTATTTGGTATAATTTGAGAAATAAAGCATGAATGCAAGAATGTATTTATTGCTCTATATTGACTTTGAGTTTGGACACGTTGTGATAATGGACCAATGATTGCTTAAGTTGGATGGTCTTTATGAATTCTCAACTGAGGAATGGTACCTTCAAAAATAACTTTGTCTAAATTAGACATATACCCAACCGGTTCTTCAACAGTGTTCCATCCTTCAGGTTGATACATAATATCTTCCTCTTGATGTATATCTTTATCAACAGATATATCTTCAAATGGAACTTGAATGGTGTCAATCGGATCAATTTGAGTAGAAGAGGAATTTTGATCAGAAACCTATAAAGCTTGTTCTATGACTAGATTGGAATGAGGTAATTCAGATTCAAAAACAGATTGTTGAACATGTGAGACATTTGAAGAAGAGGGTATGTTCGAAAATCTTCCTGTAGCTGAAGATGACATAGTTTCAACATCATCAGTAAAAATGTCTTGAATGGATGATGAAAAATATGTATTAGCTATAGAAACAACAAAAGATTCGATTAAAAGTTTCAAATAATGAAGCATAATCGTATACTCATGAAGGAGCTGAACCTGCATCCGTTTTGTTAGATTCATGCTAATCTATATCAAATGACTTAATTATTTGTTTATATCTTTTATTATAAACCCTGTATACAACTTTGTTGGCTAAATATCAAACAAAATAACATTCATCAACTTTTTCATCAAATTTTGATTTAGATTCAGACGTGTGTAACAAAGTATAACAGGAGTCAGGTTTTGTTGTTTGTTGATTAAAACATAATTCTGAACATAACATGCAGTGTTAACAATTTCAATCTAAAAGAAAGACGGTAATTTGGCTGCTGATAACATTGTTCTGGGAGCTTCAATTAAAATTTTGTTTCGTCTTTTAACAACTCCATTTTATTTTAGAGTACTTGCAGAACTAAATTGTCTAGCTATCCCCTTAGAATCACAGAATTTATTTAGAGTTTGATTGCAAAACTCTGTTCCATCATCACTTCCAATGCATTGGATAGTTTTGTCAGTCTGATTCTCCACTAGGGTCATAAACTTTATCAGCATGAGGTGTCTCATCCTTAGTTGCTAAAAAGAAAACCCAAGTAAATTTAGAAAAATCATTAGTAATAACCAAACAATATGCACGACCCCAAACTCAAAATCCTAACTGGGCCAAATAAATCCGTGTGTAACAGTTGAAGGATGGATTCGATTTTGGTATGAGCAACTTGTTTATGAAGAAGTTTATGTTGTTGCCTTTTGAACATGATAGACAATGTTCAGTAAGTTGAAATTCTTTCAATGGTAAGCCCACAATGTGATTTTCTCTAACGAACTCATTTATATTTTTGATGTTTACATAGCCAAGACGATGATGCCGTAACATTGAATCACTTTCCGAGGTTTTAGACAACAAAGAAGACGGAGTTACAAATGAATGTGAATCATTCATGTCAAGTAAGTATGTATCTTTGCCTCTCGATGCTCTAAACAAAACCCATTCATCAAGAATGATAAATCTAGGTTTTAGAATAATACATTCTTTATCAGTGAAGTGTGTTGAATAATTTTTGTCATAAATTTAAGAGATGCTTACCAAATTATGTTTACATTCCTTAATAAAATTGACATCTTTGAAACTTAACACACCATTAAACACTATACATTTCTTTGTATTCTTACCACCTCTATCTCCTGCAAATATAACATATCCTCCATTGTAAGGTTATATGTTATTTAATAGAGATATATTACCGGCCATGTGCCTAAAACAACCGCTGTCAATATGCCAAACACTTTTAATAACTTACATTGGTTGTTCCTGCACATATGAATGAATTTATTCTATTGTAGGAACCCAAGCCATGGTAGACTTGAGCATATTGTTTTAATCCAAATATGATACAGATTTTAATATCATATCTTTTTTATCTTTGAAAACATAGTCTTCAATAATATGAGGCTTAAATTGTTTTGATTTTATTTTCTAGTTTTGAAATTGATCAGATTTGTAATCATTTTCTTGAAAGTGGTGTGAACTGGAAGAGGATTGTTATCATCAACATGTAAAGATTTCTTATGTGAATGTTCTTTAAGGAAATATATTTTTATTTGACTTTTTATTTTATCAACGAAAGAATTTGACTGATTTGTATTCATTTTAAATTTAGCATTTAAATAGAATTAATTTTTATTATTTGAAATTGAGTTATGAAATCTTTGTTTGCTTGACAATTGATGTTGATGATTACCCTTATGATTTGGCTTGCCACACACATAACAACACATATTATGATACGGATTTTGCTCTCCTGCATTTTTCACAAACTTTTGATGATAACTTCCATAGTTATCATAGAATCTGGCTTTAGTATTTCTTTGGCCTTATGATTCTTTAATAGTCTCTCTTTTCTCTCTTTCATTAAGAACTTTTCTAGATGATTCTGGAAGATTTAAGGTATTATTCCTAACAGTTTGATTCATTTCTGAAGCCGATAAGGCATGAACTGTAGCTTTAACCTTTTGATTCGTAAGTACTGGAATATGACTAGTTTCTTTAAAACCTAGATCTACAAACATCTTGTTTCACAGAGTTAGCAGTAATAGAAGATTTATTTTTAAAGAAACTTACATTTGTTTCTTTAAAGATATGGTCTTCCTTATCTATGTTGCCTTTTAAAACAAATATGTTCTTGAAATTAATTTTTAAGTCAGATACTAATGTTGACATGTTTTCTTTCATTATCCTTGAAATCTATTTTTGATTTTAATTTTGGTTGTTTGTTAGACAATTTTGAATAATCATTTGTAGAAATAAAAACATCTAAAATTTCATTCATAACTGATAATGATTTACATGAAGAATTTTCATTAAAATTTATATTTTCCTTTAAATCTATTTCATCATCACTTTTCTAACCTTCAACCAACCCTTCTTTCTTCATACTTTCTGCAAAAGAATTATCATGATTAATTTTAATTTTAGTTTTTATGATAGGGTCAATAGTTAGTAAAGTATTGACCGGAGTTATTAAGTCTGATTTTGGTTAAAAACCTAATCCATAGGTCTCTTCATCAGATGTGGTAATTGATAAAGGTAAACATGTATAATCATGATTAATCGGTGGTGCTATGTTAGAATATCCAACTCCACTTTTATCACCAAAAAAATTCCAAGTCATTTGAGACTTGATTATACCTTCAACCATGTTTGAGGACAGTTTAAATTTTTTAATAGTTAATTTTGCAGATAAAAGTTCACTGTTGAGTTTATTGATTTCTAAAGATAGTTTCACTGTTACGTGTTGTTAAATCCTTTATGTTACAATCTTTATAATGAGGATTCAACTTTGATTGATAAATTGATTTGTTTAATCCTTCTATCTTTTCCTTAAAAATTTTATCATCATTTTTATATTTACGATCTTGACATTGAAGTTTTTCAACTTCTAGAATCAAGCGTTTATTGTGAATTCTTTATCTTTGAACCTTTTCTAAACAATTGTTTGAACAAAGATTAGTATGTACCTTATTAGACTCTTCTTGATTGTTCTTCTCCCCATGTATGACTTTTACCATAAAAGCTTTCTGCTCAATTTTTTCTTCTCCTTTAGATGCCGGAGTGATCTCAACTGCACTGATAGTGTCATCACAAGCAGGTGCAAGAGTTACCTCAATAGCTTTTTCATTAAGCACCCCTTCAACATTCTTATAAACTTATTTAGCATAGATTTCCTTTATCAAATCATCAGACACAAATTCAGCAAGTATATTCTCATCAACACTTTCTTTATCAGTTTGAATTTCAGCTAACAAAGCAGTAGACAGTTTGATATCCAAAATCTCCATCTAGTCTGATCAATCATATCTTTATTGGTCTAAGACACCAAAGCTTTGTTGTTTGATTTGCTTGCTTTATCTTCCTTTGACTCTATCTCCATAGTCACTAATTTCTTTCCAATATCCGATTCATGTGTCTTTCCCTCTATACATTCTCTAGCAAAATAACTAGGTTTGTCATAGTTATAACATCTCAAACTTGTTTTATCAAATCCATTCTTGATCAAGTTGTTTAAACCAAACATCTTCCTCCCCGTTCTTCTTGCAAATTTTTTAGCTAGGTACACCACCATAGCAATCTGATACTTGATATCATTTTCTTCAGCATCATCAGGATTAACTTGCTGCAAGTCATCAACTAAGATGTTGGGTGCACTATCTTCCAGTTATAAAGTTTCATAGCTATTCATGAAGGTAGTGAATTGTAACGCCTCGAAATTTACAAAGCAAACCATTTAATAATAATAGGCTTAATAATGGGCTTTGTAAGGGTTAACTAATATAAATAAGGAAGAAAGCTGGGTTATGGACTAAATTAACCCTAATGGACTAGCTTGATGGGTTTAAGGGCCTTTGACAGGATCTAAGCCTCTAGTTTGATCAATTAGGTTGTATTCGCAGCGGATTTAGTACAAGAATTAGAACAAACAAGCAAGAACACAATAGATTTAACAATAAAACAGTAAGTTATAGAGAAAGATGGAAGTTCTGCAAAAGAGAATATTTCATCCAATACATGCTTTGACTGCGGCTGTAATTAGCAGCGGCTACAATTAGGTCATCTTCCTTATATAGGAAAGAATAACCTAGTGCTGATGTCACTTGACAGTGACATCAACCGCTATTAACAAACTACTGATAACAGACTAAACTACTGAAGATGTCACAACAGCTGACATCTTCTTACAAAATGCTAAGTGTCAAACTTTTACAAGAACTGAAAAGAAACTACTGAAAAGGTACAACGACTAAAGAACAAACTCTTCAGTCGTTTACAAACTACTGAAACATAAAAATAAACAACTGAAAAGGAAACCATCACAACAACTGAAGAATACTTCTTCAGCTGTTGTGACAAACTCTGAAGCTTCAGCACTTGGTCTTCAGACTTTAACTTTAGATGATTCATCAGCTGATGACTTCAGTAGATGTCATCAGCTGATGTCTTCAGTCTTTGTCTTCAGACTTTGTGCATCAGTTGTTGATCTTCAGTTCTTCAGTTCATCAGTTGTTGATCTTCAGCACTTGAGACTTCAGTACTTTAAGTCTTCAGTACTTGTATTCTTCAGTACTTCAGACTTCAGTACTTGTCTTTGGTACTTGAGATCTTCAGATGTTGTTCTTCAGATCTTTGATCTTCAGCTGTTGAGTCTTCAGTCTTTGTCAAACTGCTGATGAAGCCTTCAGCAGTTGTTGTGATGTCATGTGGGACTTAGAGGTTTTTCTGATCTGGCTCATTGGTTCTTTTGGTCCAACAAACTCCCTCTAAACCAATGCAGCCAAAACCTCTAAGCAATTTATTGGTCCCACTTATTGATGGCAGAATGATTGGTCTTTTTCCTTCTTGATCAGCTTAGAAGATGACCCATGTAAGCACTGGCCTGGGAAGAGGTCTCTGAGATTTGATTGGCATAGTATGGATGGGAACCCTGTCTTGCGGAACTGGACACAGGGCTGTTGTCCCATCCATAAGACCTACTTCCCATGTATGAGCCTGTAGGATTCTCGGGTGTAGGCTCTGAGGAATGTAATTTGTTCTTCCATGGATAAGTCCTTAGCCTCACCTTCAAATAATCCTTCACGGCCATACAGCTCTGAGACATACTTGGCCTATTTACCATTCTTGAGCTCAACTGTTGTTATCTGTCTGTAGGCAAATTCATCTGGGTGAATGCCCTCAAGTAACAGATTGAGCTCATCTTTCCTGAAGTTCTCAAGCCTCTTGTAGACTAACCCTTTTCTGACCACCCTATTTTCCAACATCTTTTGGGGTGGCTGTTTAGTCTCATAGGCCTTCTTGAAATCTTTAATAATTTCCCAGGGTGATACTACAAGGGCCACAGTGATCACTTCATCTACAATCCTCCTAACCTGGCCCTTGTATCTCAATGGAATGTCTTTCTTTATAATCCTGTGAGCCACCCTGGGATCAGGCCAAGTTCTCACCTTATCCTTATGATATTGAAATGTGTTAGCAAGGGTGTACAGTCTCAGAGCTTCTTTCCTCATATTGGTTATTGATGAGGAAGCAGCATAGGCTTTATCTGTACTTTTCAGCATCTCATCATCATGAAGCTTTTGCTGCTGTTCTTCTTCTATCTTTACCCTTACAGTTTCCATCTGTGAGGTGGGAGTGATGGGTTTAGGTATGGCTCGCGGCAAAGATATGACTGCAGAAAGAGGCAGCCTATCTTCCTCATCCTCCTCTTCTTCTTCTTCTTGCAACCTTAACACCCTTCTCTTCTTCTTCAAGGGTGCATCATCGGCTATGGGTTTTGATGGTGATGGGGTTGGTTTTGTGGGTTGTGGTTGGGTAGGTGTTAGTGTGGGAGATTGGGCAGGCTTTGCTAGTAATCTAGAAATGAGGGAAGGTTTAGTCTATTTGACTAGTAAAGTCATGTTCCCAGCACCAACTTCTGACAGGACTTCAGCGACCAGTCCCTTGGTAAATTCACCAGCCGAACAGATCTTGGTGGTTATAGCCAAGATTCTGTCCCTGGTCCAAGCCCTCACATCTAGGACTGGTCTCCCCAGGTACTTCGAAATAAACCTAGTCATAGCATCAAGTCTCTTTCTCTCCTCTTGGCTATAACTGGTCCATCGGTATTCTATCTCCTTTATCTCTCCTCCCTCACCTTCTCCTTCCCCTTCACCCTCTCAGTCTCCTCAACCACATCCCTCTCATTTTCCACCTCTTCCACCACTTCTTTCTCCTCCTCTACCCTTTTCCTCTTTGCTTTCACTGATGTCTCCCCCTTTTTGGGTGCATTGGTTAGGGTTTGACTATCAAAAAGTGCTTTAGCTACAGCAACCTCCACCAAGGGTTGTATTTATGAGGGAAGCCACTCATCAAGGGTTTTCATCACAATGTCTGTGATTATTGGTGTGATGAGAGGCAGGGATTTTTGAAAGATAGCAACTAATTGCTCAGGAGGGTTCTGTTCCTGAGAACTAGTGCCAGAAGCAGAGGCAGGTGGCTGAGTTTGTGAGAGTGGCTGAGTATATGTGAGACCTTCAGGTGAAGGTGCCATCTGTGGGTTTATGGTGGCAGATGGACTTGCTTCTTGAGACATTTTGGAAAGCAGCTCTTTGAGTCTGCTTACCTCATCCTCAAGAAGTGTATTTTGAGCAACTAAGTCGTAGAAGAAGATCAGGTCATCATCAGTTTGCACTGAATCACCTGACCTCCTGACTGTGTTAGGATGTACATGCACTGAGTGTGGCTCAGTAGTTGCATGTGCCCCTTTGTCTTGGTTCTGGGGACTTCCAGCCTCCGGATTGGATCCATCATCGGTAGTTGCCTCTGGTGAGGTCTTAGTGATGGTACCAGCTTCTTCCTGCTCAGATGTTGATGCAGGGGAAATGGCAGCCTCACCAGATTGCCTTATCTCCGTGGTTGGAGACATGACATGAGATTCTCTGTGTTGTGGGCTCCCATCAACACTTGTATCCAACCTCTCTATAGTTGGAGTTTTCCCAGTTTTGATTGGTTTCTGGGGAGAGGGTGGAGTGTTAAGATGGGTCAACACTTCTGCAATGATTAAGGTAGGGCTTTTAGGGGCGTTGCAGTGGGAGATGGGGTAGAAGCAGTATGCACCAGGGGAGATTGGTGTGTTTTAATAGCAGTCTCCTCAAGTGAGAAAGACTCCAGATGTGTGGCAGCCCCAGAAATGGTTGCATCAGGCTCCTGTAAAGAGGATGCCTGTGCGGTTGTGGTCGGTGGAGTCGTGGTGATTGCTGGGAGAATCGAACCAGCACTCACTTCCTGCCTTTGTTGTGCAGGGGCATCCTCAGGGGACTCATCTCCCTGAGTAGCCTTTGTGGGTTTCTTTTTGGGTTTGGGCTTGGTGGGGACTTTAGACTTGGAGGTGGAGGCTGTGGGTTCCAGCTGCGTGGGTTTGCGTAGCTTGGCAGCCTTTTTGAGTGTCTGGTCGGTGTTGTGCCTGGAGTATACCTCAGCTAATACAGCCATGGTAGGGACTCCAGTGCCAACTAGTCCCTCAGCATTAAGCTGGCTCTCTATCATGGCCATAATGAACCGTGGATATAAAATCCAACGGTTTGCAAATGGTTTTGAGGCCATGTCTTTGAGTTCCAAAAATATTATTTCAGTAAAATTTAATGGTTGTTTCTCAAAGATAGAGTACAATACCTGTTGCCACCTTGTGGACATCTGGTCCCATGAGGATGTCTTCGGGGCCAGACAAACATTCACCATGTGGAAGATAAGTCGTTATGGATCAGGGAAATGTTTCTTCAGCAAGGTGGAGGCAAAGAGGTCACCCTGATAATCATGAGCAGTGAAAGAGAGATCAAGGGTGCCTTTGGGGTAGGCAGTTGGGAAGGTGGCATCCTCCAGCTTTAGGGTTTGTCGTATGATAGCTGGAGTGATGACAACGGGTTTGTTGTTCATGGACGACTGGAGAGATACCTCGCCGTCGTTCTCTCCAGATTGAACGGTAACGTTCGTCCAGAACTCTGATAGGGAATCGGCATGAATGGTCGGATTTATGAGAAATGCCGTTTGAAAAGGAGAATCGATCATAAGATCGATGGCGTTATGGAACTTTGTCCAGAATGGTGACTTTGTGAGGTATGCGACACAGTTGTGTCGAGGCTTTAGTTGCATGGTCACCATTAATGGTGTATGGGAGGTTTCAGAGTTTTTGAAATTTTAGGTCAAGTGAGAATGAAAAACTCTGAAGGGTAGGTTGGGTATTTATAGGGTATGGAAACGGCTGAAAGAAAACGACTGAAGGTTTTGGTGTTAGTCATCAGTTGTTGAAACGACTGATGACGTGGTTTTAACCTTCAGAAGTTGTAACATCTGAGGACTTGGTGTTAGTCATCAGTAGTTAGGAAACTACTGAGACCTTGGTTTTGTCCTTCAGATGTTGTAAACGACTAAAGACTTGTTGTTAGTCATCAGTAGTTATAAACTACTGAAGACATGGTTTTCATCTTCAGACGTTATAATAACTGAAGACTTGGTGTTAGTCTTCAGTAGTTGTAAACTACTGACATCGGTAGTTATAAACTACTGAAGACATGGTTTTGCTTCAGTTGTTGTAAACAACTGAGGACTTGGTGTTAGTCATCAGTAGTTGTGAAACTTCTGAAGACATGGTTTTGTCCTTCAGTTGTTTGGGTATGAAACAGCAGATGTAGGTATCAGCTGAAGAGTAAAGTTACTCATCAGCTGTTTCCGTCAATTTAGTTGTTTCACTCCACATTTACTCATCAGCTCTTTCGCTGACTTTCAGATGTTTCATTGGCCCTTCAGCTCTTATGAATATTTATTCTTTAGCTCTTGTGATCAGATGTTCATAAGTACTGATGAAATAAATTATTCTTCAGAACTGGTGAACAAATTGTCTTCAGTACTTATGTGTAAGATTACACATCAGTAGTTATGACCAAAATTTGTTCTTCAGTACTTATTTGTGTGAAAATTATACATCAGTAGTTATAACCACATCAGTAGTTGTAACTACATCAGCTGTTTTCAACAAATAATGTACTTCAGTACTTTGAATCATTTTAGTCTTCAGTAGTTGTGAAAATGCTGAAGACTAAATGATTCATCAGTACTTATATTTGACCTTTGCATACCAATGCTCATCAGTACTTGTGAACTGAGAGCATCAGGATTAGTCAAATTATTCTAGCTGCAGCATACCAAGCCTTAGTACCAAATTTTGGAATGTGGCACTATCTAAAGGCTTAGTAAAGATGTCTGCAAGCTCATCAGTACTAGGCACAAACTTTGGATCAATCAGACCTTTTTCATAGCAATCTCTTATAAAATGATGTCTGGTCTCTATATGTTTGGTCCTAGAGTGCTGGACTGGATTTTTAACAATACAAAGAGCTGAAGCACTATCCATTAGTAATAGAGTCTTAGTCTATGTAATGCCATAATCCAAGAGTTGGTTCTGAAGCCAGAGTACCTGAGAAGTACAACTTGCAGCAGCAATGTACTCAGCTTCAGCAGTGGATGTAGCGATTGATGTTTGTTTCTTACTCTGCCAAGAAACTAAACAATTGCCTAGGAATTGGCAACCACCAGAAGTGGATTTTCTGGTGACTTTGCATCCTGCATAGTCACTATCAGAGAAAGCAACTAACTTGCAAGAATGCCCAATTGAATACCAAAGACCTAGTGATTGGGTGCCCTGCAAATATCTAAAGATCCTTTTGACTGCAATCAAATGGGATTCTTTAGGTGCAGCCTGAAATCTAGCACAGGCACATGTTGCAAACATGATGTCTGGTCTAGAAGCTGTAAGGTACATCAAGGACCCAATCATACATCTGTAAAGGGTTTCATCAACCGCTTTACCTTTCTAATCAACATCCAGTTGTGTGATGCTGCTCATGGGAGTAGAACAGGGCTATAGTTTTGTAAATCAAACTTATTTAACAACTCTTTTGTATATTTGGACTGATAAATGAAGATTCCATCAGCCCTTTGTTTAATTTGCAACCCTAGAAAGAACTGTAATTCTCCCATAGCACTCATTTCAAACTTTTGCTTCATTAGCTTAGTAAATTCATCACACAATTGTGGATCAGAGGATGCAAAAATTATGTCATCTACATAAATTTGAACAAGGAGCTTATGCTGTCCCACAGTCTTGATGAATAAGGTTTTATCAATGGTGCCTCTAGTGAACTTATTTTCTAGAAGAAAAGTTGAGAGTGTCTCATACCAGGCTCTAGGAGCTTGCTTCAGCCCATAAAGAGCCTTATCAAGCTTATACACCCAATCAGGATGTTTATTGTCCTCAAAGCCTGGTGGTTGACACACATAAACTTCCTCCTTTATTTTACCATATAAGAAGGCACTTTTGACATCCATTTGATAAACCTTAAGACTATGTAAGGCAGCATAAGCTAAGAACAATCTAATTGCCTCCAGTCTAGCTACAGGAGCAAAGGTTTCATCATAATCGATGTCTTCCTCTTGTGCAAACCCCTGGACAACCAGCCTGGCCTTGTTCTTAACTATTTGGCCCTTTTCATCTGTTTTGTTCCTAAATACCCATTTAGTGCCTATTGCACACTTACCTTGGGGTAAAGGAACAAGCTCCCACACTTGCTATTTTCTGAACTGAAGAAGCTCAAGCTGCATTGCTTCAACCCATCCATTGTCTTTTAATGCAACATGATAGTTCTTTGGCTCTTGCTGACTAATGAAGAGAGCATAGAAGCAGAAGTTGGACAATTTATTCCTGGTTGAAACTCCAGCATTGATATCACCAATGATTTGAGAAGTGGGGTGATTCTTCAGCTCTTGATAGACTATATGATCAGTGCAAGTGTTTGTAGGACTTTCAGCAGCAACAAATGGTGATGAAGATTCTTGAAACCATGTAGGAGATGGCAGTTCAAATGAAGTAGAGCATGCAGAAATCTCATCAGCATTTGTTATGGATGGGGCTGCTGAAGCTACAGGAGCATCAGGTTTAGTGGACTCAGGCAGGTGGTCACTAAACCTGAAAAGGTGAGTACTGGCTACATCATCATCAGTACCACCAGGTGGAGAACTGTTGACAGACACAACAGCTGGAGGTTGATAAGGAACATATTGCAGTATGTCCAGATCAAACAACTCTATAGGGTTTTGTGGAATCTTGTCCTTTGGAGATTCATTGAACTTGACATGCAGAGTTTCTTCAACCATCTTTGTCCTACAGTTGAAAACTCTGTATGTCTTGCAAGTTGATGAATAACCAACAAAATACCCTGCATCCATCTTACTAGCAAACTTCTGGAGTGGATTGCTAGTGTTAAGAATGAAACATGGACACCCAAAGGCTCTAAAGAAGGAAATCAGAGGGGCCAAATGATGAAGTACTTCATAAGGAGTCTTCATCAACCTCTGATTCACTAATGCTCTATTCTACACATAGCAAGCTGTGTTGACAGCTTCAGCCCAAAAGGTCAGTGGCAATCCTGAGTCAGCCAGCATTGACCTTGCAGCTTCAATAAGAGTCATGTTCTTTCTCTCAACCACTCCATTTTGTTCAGGAGTTCTTGGAATGCTGAACTGCCTTTTAATTCCCTTTGACAGGTAGAAGTCATCAAGTGTGTGATTTCTAAACTCTGTTCCATTGTCACTCCTCACACACTTGACCTGAAGGGAAAACTGCTTCTCCACAAATAACACAAAGTTCATTATAGCCTTGGCAGCTTCATCTTTAGAGTGCAAGAAGAAAGTCCATACAAATCTGGTGTAATCATCCACAATTACCAGACAGTATTTCTTCTTTGCCATACTCATTACTCTGACAGGACCAAAGAGATCCATGTGCAGGAGTTGTAAGCAGGCAGCGGACTTTGGTTATTCTATTGGAGGAAATGAGACTTTGTGTTATTTTCCCTTTAAACAAGCAGTGCAGTTGTCTTCACACTTGAACTACTTCAAAGGCAATCCTCTTACTAAACCATGGTTTAACAGCTGATTCATGTTCTTGAGATTAACATGCCCCAGCCTTCTATGCCATAGAGTAGACTCTTGAGGAGAGGCCTTGGAGAATAGGCAAGGATGGCCTTTTAGATCTATCTTTTTGGAAAGATCTAAGGCATATACTCTTCCTGTCCTATTGGGCTTCAGGAAAGTATATTCATCCAACACCTTGTCAATCAAATTTAGAACTTTGGATGACAGAATCGGACAGTTCTGGCTTGTGAAAAGGGCAACATGGCCTTTATCACACATTTGACTGACACTCAAGAGATTGTACTTGAGATTCTCCACATGGTTAACATCATCAAACCTTATTTCCCCATTGGAAACAAAGCCTTTTCCAATGATGTAACCTTTTGCATCATTACTAAAGGAGACAAATCCCTTCTTTCCTTGAGATTAGTCATTAAGAAAGGAACTGCTTCCTATCATATGCATGGATCCTCCACTGTCTACATACCAGATGCTTCTTTGGCATGTTGAAGAACCCTGCAATCATAACAACAAGTTAGTTAGTTTTAGAGACCCAAACCTTTTTGGTTTTGGGTTTGTTCTCAACAACAGGTGCAACACTAACAGGTGTGTTATGTGTGACAGCCTAAGGTGAAGGAGATGGTGTAGAAGAGGAACCCTTTGGCTGGGATTTCCTTTTCTGTGGTTTCAACACAGGAGCATCTAATTGGTTGACTCTTCCCATTAGATGTTGAACCATCATCACAAGTTGTGTCTGACTTTGTGATAAAGCTTTCAGCTCTTCAGACATATTGGGGCTTACTGATGATGGATTCCTGTGTTGCATCATCTTCTTTTGAGCAACCTCAGCTGTTGCCTGAGTAACCCCTACCTTCTTTTTGGATTTGCTTTTAGGCTTAGGGGTTTCAGGCTTTGATGTTGCTAGTACAAACTTGGTCTCAAACTCATTTTTTATTGTATTCATGTGCTCTTTAATTTTCTCCTTTTGTTTGAGTTTGGAACCTCTTTTGTACCAGCAATCATCAGTAAGATGATTGAATAAGCCACATATCTCACATGGCTTCATCTTCATCTTATGTTGATCATCTATTGAAGAGGATGAAGCTGCTGAAGACTTGTTCTTCAGCTGTTTGCTGTCAGTACTTGCAGTTTTCTTCCTTGTAGTACCTGCTTTCCTGACATCCTCTTCAGTAGTCTTCAAATCCTTTCTACTGGCAGTTTTCTTCTCTTCAGTACTGGAAGTAGTTGGGGTTTGAACTTTAGGTGTTATCACTTGCTCTCCAGTACTTTCAGTACTTCTAGAGACAACACCTGAGTTGATCAACTTTTTGATCATGTGACAGTCAGCATTTGAACCATCAGCTGTTTTAGCATCAGCTGATTGGTTTTGTGAGGAATGAATGCTGACTTCTACTTCTGATGATGCTATATCAGATAGTAGGTCACATGATGAGAAGGATTGGTTATTGCTCTCTCCATCAGATTCAACTTCTGCTCTTGAAATGAAATCTGTAGGAGGAGCAGTGTGATTATAACCAATGCCAAACTTCACATTGGAAGCAGATTGCTTACTAAGAAGCTTTTCAAAACCCTTGCAGGATTGCACCCATCAATCACACTCTACCTGGGTGGCTGTAAGTGTTTCCTTGAGGTCTCTGTACTTTTCTAGAAGTACCTCTTCCCTAGCCTTATCATCTTTTATTTGACATTTAAGCTTATAAATCTCATCATTTTTATCATCAATCACAGCCTCAAATTTAGCTTTTTTTAATTGGTTTGCTCTAGCTCAAGATTTTTATCAATTAAAGCTACATTTGCCTCTCTAATAGAAGCAAATGCTACTATGCATGAATCAGAACAAAGCTTGGCTTTAGCCTCAGAGGATACCTGTGATGAAGCATTGGAGGATGGCCCATCAGCAGGCTCCAGGGCCATGAGAGCAAGGTTCCCAAAAGGATGATCACCACCATGTTGACCAGCACCTTGGAATAGTTGTTCTTGACCAGATAAATCATCTAGTAAACTACTCCAGTCAACAACTCCTGGGGTGAAGAAGCTGTGTTGTTGAGGTTGGGGTTGATGATGAGATTGGGAAGATTGAGGCTCAGGGAGAGCATGTGGTTGCTGAGCAGGGGGTGCTTGAACTTGACTTGGCTGAGGCATGTAGTAGCAGTGGTATGGGTATGGCATATGACCCTGAGGCACAAAGTATGCAGGTGATGCCTGTGCTGGTGATGGATGACTGGAACTGGTGGAGTGTTGCCCTCTGTGCTGTGAGCTATTGCTTGGAAAAGTCACAAAGGGTGTAGAGGAGTTAGATCCAGATGATCTACACTCTCTAGCAAAGTGTCCAAGCCTCAAGCACTTGTGACACCTCAACTTGCTCTTGTCAAAACCAACTTTGGTTTTGCCAGAGAGACCAGGAAATTTCCTCCCAGTTCTCTTGTAGAACTTTTGAGATCTGATATTTATCATAGCCATTTGACTCAAAATATCCATCTCTTCCAGATCATCATCTGAAATGTTCTTTAAGTCCTCCATCAGAAAGTACAGGTTATCACTGCTACCTCCTGAACTACTATCAACACCAACAAAAGCATGTTCAGAATTGCTAGAGAAATCAATATGCACATCATAGGCATTCTCAGATGTAGCATATTCTGACTCTTGACCTATCAAGGCAGCATTGCCTGAGACAAAGTCATCAGTGAGCTTGCCAGATGATGATAACTTCCTTTTCTGTTCTATCTCTCTTTCAAATGTAAGCAGTGTCCCATGAAGTTGGGTGAGAGATAGAGTGTCCAGATTTGCACTGGAGCGTAGGACAATGGTATAAGTGTCCCATCTCTCAGGCAGGGATCTAAGAGAGCGGTTGTTCATCTGACTATTGGAATACTCTTGTTTAACCATTTTCAGCTCAGAAATAAGACAAGAGAATCGCTCATACTGTTGAGTCAGTGTCTCACCCTTCCTATGAGAGAATGTCTCATATTATTGGGTGAGGATTTCCCTAGTATTTGCTAAGACCTCATTGGTTCCTCCGAATTGTTCCTTTAGAGCAACCCAGAGATCATGAGCAGTTTCATGATGCAAAAGCCCTGAATAGATCTCATTTGGAACTGCCATAGCAAAAATTCCATGGGCTTTAGCATCAATCTAGAACAACTTAAGATCTTCGTCCGAATATTGATCAGGTTTCTTCGGAACCTGCTCATTTGATTCAGGAACGCTCACCATAGGCTTGTATGGTCCATGCACCACTGACTTCCAACAACCAGCACTGTTGACAGACAAGTGGTGGAGCATACGACGTTGCCATATGTTACTCACTCCTCATTTTAGATTTCAGTCAAATTCAAGTAAACAAAACAAATCTAGCTCAAAAACCACGAGAGCCTCAAGTTTAACAGTCAGAAGCAGCAGAAAATCAATCTCTATAACTAATTCTTGCAAATTGCTAATTCGATCAAACGTAGCTGTTAAAAGAGCAGTTTCAAATGACCAGTTGTTAAATAGATCAATGATTAACCCGCTCTGATACCATTTGACAGGATCTAAGCCTCTGGTTTGATCAATAAGTTGTATTCGCAGCGGATTTAGTACAAGAATTAGAACAAACAAGCAAGAACACAATAGATTTAACAATAAAACAGTAAGTTATAGAGAAAGATGGAAGTTCTGCAAAAGAGAATATTTCATCCAATACATGCTTTGACTGCGGCTGTAATTAGCAGCGGCTACAATTAGGTCATCTTCTTTATATAGGAAAGAATAACCTAGTGCTGATGTCACTTGACAGTGACATCAACCGCTATTAACAAACTACTGATAACAGACTAAACTACTGAAGATGTCACAACAGCTGACATCTTCTTACAAAATGCTAAGTGTCAAACTTTTACAAGAACTGAAAAGAAACTACTGAAAAGGTACAACGACTAAAGAACAAACTCTTCAGTCGTTTACAAACTACTGAAACATAAAAATAAACAACTGAAAAGGAAACCATCACAACAACTGAAGAATACTTCTTCAGCTGTTGTGACAAACTCTGAAGCTTCAGCACTTGGTCTTCAGACTTTAACTTTAGATGATTCATCAGCTGATGACTTCAGTAGATGTCATCAGCTGATGTCTTCAGTCTTTGTCTTCAGACTTTGTGCATCAGTTGTTGATCTTCAGTTCTTCAGTTCATCAGTTGTTGATCTTCAGCACTTGAGACTTCAGTACTTTAAGTCTTCAGTACTTGTATTCTTCAGTACTTCAGACTTCAGTACTTGTCTTTGGTACTTGAGATCTTCAGATGTTGTTCTTCAGATCTTTGATCTTCAGCTGTTGAGTCTTCAGTCTTTGTCAAACTGCTGATGAAGCCTTCAGCAGTTGTTATGATGTCATGTGGGACTTAGAGGTTTTTCTGATCTGGCTCATTGGTTCTTTTGGTCTAACAGCCTTTAATTAGCCCTTAAACATGCATGGCCAGCCACCACCCTCCTTATTTTGCAACCCTAGCCTCCAATGTTCTAGAGAGAGAAAGTACAGAGAGAAAGTGAAGAAAACACAAGGATTTATGTTCTATTGTTAAAGGGATTGAAGATTTGCAAGTTGGAGCTTCAAACTATAAGAAAGGAGCAACAAGTCAAGGTAAGAATCGTCCTCCAAACATTCCTTTGGAACAGATCCGGATTTCTAGGGTTTTGGGTTCAAAAGTTTCAAAGAATCACATAAAGGTCACATTTTTAGGTGTGAAAACATGTAAAAGGTTAGATATAGTTTCATGTATGATAAACCAAGGATTTGAACGTAAAAAGTTAAGATTTTGGGTGAAAAAACGGGTTGGTTCTTCATTTTTATGCGTCCAGCGAAACTGTGAGCCCGATCAGCGAAACTGTGGGCTCATTCAACGAAACTAAGAGAGTTCCAGCGAAACTACAGTTTCACTGGTCATTTTGCTAGTGCCCAGGTTGACCTTTAGATATTGCAAAACTAGGAAATTCCAACGAAGGTTGGGCGCACCTGACAGCGAAACTGTCGTGCGAAACTGCTAGGTGAAACTGGCAGTGAAACTGCCAGCAAGCCTACTAGCAAAACTACCAGAACTGCTAGCAAAACTGCAGCGAAACTACCAGCAAAACTGGCAGGGAAACTAGCAGCAAAACTGTATAGAAATAACCTGTTTAAGTGTTAACTTATGTGCAGACTGTGTAGTGCGTTTCTAGCCTAGAAAGCTTAGACGAGAAACTATTTACCTTGACTAGGTGAGTTCTAGATCCCCTTATTTACAAGTTTTTCCATGTTTTTGGGGCTATTATGCATAGTAAACCTAAGGTTTTCAAGGCAAAGATTTCAAGAGGTTTTAAAAATAAAATCAATTTTCCTATAATAAAATATGTTATATAAAGCCCTTAAAATAAAAATTTTGTGCGTTGACCTAACAGTCCAGCCCCAGCAAGGGGCGTTGCCCCTTGGACCCCACTAGGGGCTACCGCCCCTAGAACCCCGCTATCAGGGGCTACCGCCCTCGAACCCTCGCTGTCCCGCGGATGCGGGAGGGTCGGTAATATGGTTTATCTCTCATTGTTGAGGACATGTGAATGCATAGACTAAGAGTTTATTTCTTATCATGTGTAATGTATATGTAAAACTAAAGATGTAAGTGAAACTTAAAGAAATGTTATGGGGCCCATAACGTGTACCTTGATAAAGTAAAGCCTTGCAAGCAATTGATAAAGGAGGGGTGCATTTGTTGTACCCTCATGACAGTAAAGTAAAGGCTCAAACAGGCAGGTCAGTAAGGCATGGATTGGCATGACAATAATGGCCTGTTTGGGTACTAAAGTAAGGCCTAAATTGCCATGTCGGTAAAGTCCTGTGTTTATCATAGGCACCGATAGTAACTGGGAATTGACGGGTAAAGAAGAGTAATAGTTAAAAATTAATCGAAAGTCTCAATGATAAAGTATTTGATAAAGCGATAATATGTGTATATCAATGTTCTGATAGGTGACAATTATTTTCAAATGTTAACGCAAATATATCTTACAAAGAGTTATTTAATAAAGTAAACCTAGAATTCACTCAGCGAAGCTGACTTTTTTTTATGCATATTAGTTAACAGGTGAGCTTTAAGGCTTAAGGGATGAGAGCATGGATCTAAAGCTTCTTGGCATTTGAAGGCTGGCATACCTGATGTAACACACAGATATTTTTATAGACGAGAAAGAAATAATAAACCCGAATAAAAGAAGGAAAATGCAATTTAATCCAAGTTGAGGGGTTAAAAGTGTCAAAAGGACAAAAAGAATAAAAAGTGAGTACAAAAGGTGGTATGGCCGCCCATATTGGCTGCACATCACCTTTTGCATTCGGAATTTTAGAGAGAGAAAGCAGAGTTCGGATTTTGGAAGGAAGAACAAGAAGAAGTCGAATTAGGGTAAGAATTCTTTGTTTTGAGTTGTTCTTGGTCGGCCTATGCCTCGGTTATATACTTATATGTGTTTATGTGTGTTCGGGTGTGTGTTTGGTGGGTTTCTAGGTGTTAGAATCATCTGAGAAGCTCAAGTTAAAGAGTTTAAACTTGAGAGCAACTAATGTGAGGTTCTAGAACCCCCTTTTAACATGTTTATAACTGATTTAGGGCTACAAATGCATGTAAAAATGTCTTCATAAAATGGGTGTAAGTATCCGTATGTGTGTGCGAATGTGTATGTGGGTGGGTGTATATTTTGGGTAAATATGATGTTATAATTATGTTAAGAATGTGTTTTGTAGCTTAGAATGTAAGACCTAAGCTTAGAACATGTTAGATCTGAAATTGGGACTGAGATTGTGTTGATTAGGACAAGTTGGTTGCCCATGCGCCTAAACAGTGGCCCATGCGCCCAACGGTCAAAAACTACCTAAGTGTGCCCAATCGCCCAAAACCCCATGCGCCTGAATAGTAACCAAACGCCTGGAAATTTGTCCAGAATGACTGAGTGTCAGGCCCATGCACCTGAATAGTGCCCATGCGCCCCTAAGGCCCATGCACCTAAGTGTTAATGAGTTAAGTGTAAGCTCAGACGTCCACATAGTGGCAAAATGCCTAAACAGGGCGGAAACGCCCAAATAGTTCCTATGCGCCCCAACGCTTAGAATTATTTCTGAATTTTCAGGAAAACCAAAATTTTAGGGTTTGACCTGATTTGACCCATGGGCTATGATTACCCATTTTTGAGTATGATTATGGAATGGTTTAGGGTTATAGTATTCATGATTAATGTATGGTATGTATAATGTGTTATGTTTTAAAGGTATCTAAACATATTTATATTATATTATAAAATACGTCAAATATTATGTTATTACTTTATGTAGTATGACAAATGTGTGAAAGAACGTAAAGAATAATGTAACGAAGTGAAAATAACAAAGATGAAATGTAAAACGTAATGAATGAAAGAGTGGCTTGCAATCAAATTGAAAGGAGGTGCACGGCCACGTTGTCGTTAGCTCAACTGTGATGCGGGTTAGCTACCCCAAAGGATGCGCACAGGGTCAATCATTAAGATTGACAAGACCTTTTGGTATGCCCTAGGTGACTGGGTCAGCTTCGTGCACAATGTTCATGATTTAATTACCACAGGCCCAGCATCAGCTTCGTGCACAATGTTCAGGGTATTGCCAATTGGTGTGAATGAATGGGAGAGATGACTTATCCTAGGTGATTGGGTCAGCTTCGTGCATAATGTTCGTGATTTAGTTACCACAGGCCCAGCATCAGCTTCGTGCATAATGTTCGGGGTATTGTTCATCAATCCGTATGAATGTAATAGAATGACGTAACGTATGGAAGAAAGTAAGAAAGTAAAAGAATGATGTAAAGTACGTTACGAAAGTATGAGAACAAAAGTAAGAGATAATGTAAAGTACGAAACGAACGAATGTATACAAAAGAGAACGTTAATGAAAAGCATGAAATGAAAGTAAGTATATGTAAGTGAATGCTAATGAAACGAATGGTATAAAAGTATGAATATGATAATGAAAGATAACAAATGATAATGGAAGATAATAACGATATTACCTATTTGTACGTATGACGCATGATCACGTATGAAAGCAAAGAAGGGTTTTAACGAAAGTAAAGTAAGTTATATTTTTATATAAAACTAGAACTCACTCAGCAACGCTGACTTTTATGTATTTTCCACGTGTTGCTGGATCACGGGTCACAAGTGGAAGGCCTAGAGCTAAAGAAGCAGTTCATGAGGAGCCTGAGACCCCTCATCCGGAGGGTGGTCATGAGAGTGCTAATCTGAGGGCCTCAGTGAAGGAGGTTGTAGAAGAAGAGGTTTGTGACATCCGGTAATTTTCCGTTACCAAACTCCGTTAGTTCCGTTAAGTTTTGCATACACGGGTCGTAAGCACACACTAGTTGTCGTTTGACGTTGGTGACCTAATTATAATTAATAATGTTAAATTAATAATAATCATGGATTAGATGATTATTGTGTTATGCTTATGTGTTTACGCGATTTAAAGACTATTTGAGAATTTTATCGCGTAACGTGGAAACGTGTGTGTTAATTCGTATGTGTTGTGTTTTTATAAAATAAAATATATAATGGTTACCATTAGTTTATATGATTAACAACTTAGCTAAAAACACTTTACAAGGAGGTTAAAAGCTTAAATTTTATAAAATACAAAACACAAGGGTTTAAAGGGTAAATCTTGTTAATTAAACTAAACAAACCAACAACCCTAGCCCCCACACCACCCATCGGCCGTGACTTCATCCCCTCTCCCTCTCCCTTTGCGAATTCAGCCAAGAACAAGCACAATTCATTCGATTTTGATTGTTTGCAAGCCATACAACAAGTTAAACATCAAATATTGTTCCTTTGCAACAATTAAGGTTAGTTTTGATGTTTTTGTGGGTGTTCTTGATAAAACCGAAACCCTAGCTGTGAATTAGAGACTCATGGTGCTGAATTTTGATCAATTGATGATGTTAACATGTTAGTTAGGTTGTATACATGTTGTTTAACGTTGATTATGCAAGAAAACTACGCTTTTGATTGGTTGTTCATACTTTTTGATGGAGATGAACCCTAAATTCGAAATTAGTGATGATTATATGGAATTAATGGTTGTTCGATGGTTGTATGATGTTAATTAGATGATATGGATGCTAGAATACATGAATCTTGCAAGAAATTGATGAATTAGGAGTTTTGTTCATAGGTTACAAATAATAGTAACTTTATTTTTCATGTAATGTTGAATTGTTAATATATTGATGTTATGGATGTGTTTATGATGTTGATTAGGTGCTAGATTGTTGATATGAATGCTAGAAACCTTAGGGTAAATGTTGTTGTTCATATCTTGCTAAAAGTAGAAACTTTTTAGATATGAATTGATGAATTATGTTAGGTTGATGTTGTTGATCATGTATGGATGTTGCCATGAACTTGAAATAGTATAATATTGATGAACTGTATATACATTGGGTGTTTAGTAATTTTGGGATATACTTTCCCAAAACGGAAACTTTATTTTGGATGAACATTTGGTATTGGGAATTGGACATGTTCATGACACTAGGATCATGCTAGAAGGATTATTGTGGACGCCTAACATGATAGAACATGTTAATTAGGTTGCATGGAATATTTATTTGGTTATGTGTGATTTATGTACTTTGATGTTCATGTATAGTATTGAATGTTGGTTAGTAACTAGGACATCATGTTTGGGTGGAAATCGATCATATTGATGTATGTGTATGTAATGGACATGTTGAATGTGTGGTGGTTAGTATGGATGATTATTTGGTAAATTGTTTGTTTTGACCCGTATATGCTAAGTCATGGTTATAGGTCATATAAGTAGGTTATGCATGATTTGACCTTTATATGATGCACTAGTTGTGCTATGGATACACTGAGTATGCTAGATGTTAAGGACGTACATGACTTGTATGATATTTGCATAACATGATGATCTAGGCAATGCATTAGGAATGTAGCACCATATGTGATGCATTGGAATATTAACCATGTATGATATATGCTCATGTTTGTTTAAATGGTTTACAACACATAATGTCACCAACGGGTCAAACGGGTCAACTGGGTCAAACATGTCTATCCTTCTAAAACCTTGAGTCTTTGGTTGAAGTACACTTAGGGTTCACATATTCTCTGTTTACACATACTCGTGTACTTACATGATTTAGGTAACCTCTGAGGGTTGACTGTCCACTTGTTCTGTCAAGTAAACCTTAAGTACTCAAGACGCGTATCAGGTGAGTTCATGCCCCACTGTTTACTTAACCTCTTTTGGGGGAGATAGCATACTGGTAACTTTACAAATGCTTTATATATATAGGATGTGTATGATGTTAATATAGTGCTGTTTACCATGATAAAGTCCTCATACTTTCGAATTGTTAATATTGAATAGCGGGGAAACTTGGGTAGTACTACTGGGCCTGACGAGCCCCACCTGTGTGACTCGAGGACAACTGGGTGCAATTTGTCCTGTGAACATGTGTCACGACCTGGTAAGTCATGACAGGAGGCAAACATATCACAGTCAGCTTCAATTGCGAAATCACTATGAATTAATATCTATTGTTAATAGACTAGCTATCTGTTACATTACACATGCTTATATATATCACAATTGTTAAACTGTTATGTTTAAACGCAAACTCTTGAACTCACTAACCATTGTGTTGACTTTTTAGTATGCTATTCTCAGGTCGATAATCCAGCTTGCCGGTAGGAGCACAGTACGAGTCAGCATGCATTCTAAGGATTTAAACTACAAACACAATTACTCATCTTTTAGTTATGGTTTTCAAATATTTGGTTGGCACGTGTTTTGCCATATGATACATTTACATACTTTGGGTTTGTCTTGTTTACAAAACGCTTCCGCATGATTTTTAAAGTTTGAACTTTGGTTGGTTTATTTTCAACATGGCATATAGAGTCGTTCTCAGTAACTATTGACTGTGATCCTGGTTTGTTCACACGCCTCGGTAAAACTCCGCACGTGGAATTTGAGGGTGTGACAGATTGGTATCAGAGCCATTGGTTATAGAGAACTAGGTTGCATACACACTAGACTATAACCGTATACAGTTAGTTAGTTACTTGTTCCTGATTTCTCTACTGTATACTCATTGGCATACACATCACCATACTCTGCAGCATGGCATCATCGTCACGGGTTTTGGGAAAAAGACGTGCTCATTCTGGATCCCCTCCACCTGTACCTCACCGAGTGTATGACTGGCCGCGACATCCTTACCCCTGTGGTGAGATAGGCCGGGATCAACCGTTTGTGCCACCTGAACGCGACCCTCCACGAGATTAGAGTTATTACCTAACTTGTATAGATCGCATGATTTGTAGAGAGCGTGTTTCGAGGCCGGCCACTACTGGATCTAGGACTAGGTCAGCAACTACCTCTGCGAAACCCACCCTCCCATCTCTTGATGTACCCCTTGAGCAAGCCGTGGCGGCATTGACCGCGACACTTGAGACTGAGCGTCGACGAGTTGGAGTGCTCATTGACGAGAACTCCACACTTAAGAATGATAACGCCGACTATGGCTAAAGATGGCTTTAATTGAGGAGCGGTTGTCGATGTCCATTCTAGGAAATTTCAAAATGGCTGGTAGAGTGATGGATCTTACTGAGCGTATGGGCGAATAGGATTTCCACAATGTGGGCGTTGAGAGCAGACTAACCAGATTGGAAGCACAGCTCGCAGCACTACAAATCGAGGATAACCCTGCACCTGTCAAAGACTTCAATGAAGATCCTGAGGAAGAACCAGAAGAAGCTCCGGATGGTGGAAACAATGATGGATCAGCTTTGTTCGATTGATTCTCTTTATTCATATAACTTTGACTGCATAGCGTTTATTTTGAAACCTATGTGGGAAGGGTTGTTTCCCCACCCAAACGACAAACTTAAATTTTGACATTGATAAATGATTTGTGACTCATTTGCAATTTATTTACCTTTGGTTATTATTTTTGTTAAGAATGTTGTGGTTGTGATGATTCATTACTTTCTTATTGTTTACTATACTTTAATGAGATAAATATGTTTGATGTTACTCATTATTGTATTTGTGAATGTAAAGTGAATAATGGACGCCCGAGGACGTGGACGTGGTCGAGGACGCGGGCGCGGACGTGGACGTGGCGCCGGTGACCAAGGCGCCGGTACTATTAATATGACCCCTGCGGAATTGGCTGCCTTAATCAACGAACAAGTTCAAGCAGTGGTAGTTGCTGCCCAAGTAGGATAGCCAGCAGGTAAACGACAATGGAAAGTTACATCAAATGCCATAGTTAATCGAATAAGATATCTGATCAATGTTTATCGTGTTAAAGCAGGACCACCAACGTGTACTTACAAGTCCTTTATGGACTGTAAGCCACACACCTATAGTGGAACTGAGGGAGCTGTAGGGTTGGTAAGGTGGTTTGAGAAGACGGAGTCCGTGTTCCAAAGTGTAACTGTCCACCTGCCGACCAGGTGAAATACGCTACTGGAACGTTGGATCGTGCTGCGTTGTCCTGGTGGAATGCTCAAGTGCAGATGCTAGGGCAAGACATGGCAAATGAACTCCCTTGGAATGAGTTTAAAGAGATGATGACCGAGGAGTACTGTCCTCGAAGTGAGGTACAAAAGCTGGAAATGGAATTTTGGCAACTGAAAATGCAAGGTTCAGAAATTGAGGCTTATACTACCAGAACCCATGAATTGGCCACACTCTGCCCAGGAATGGTAAACGAGATGCACAAGCGGGTGGAACACTACATTCGGGGATTGGTGTTCGAGATTAGGAGTATGGTGACTTCCTCCAACCCGGCTACTATCCAGCAAGCTATTCGCCTAGCCCACAAAGTGACCGATGAAGCGGTGGAACAAGGACGGTTACCAAAACGGGGCGCTGCGGTGAGCGTGCCCGACAATAAGAGGAAGTGGGATGCCTCCAACACCACCAACAACAACAACAATAAATCATCATCGTTCGGTGGTCAACATCATCCTCAGCAACAACCACCACAGCAACAACAAAGGAGGTTCGACAACAATCGTAATTTCAACCAGTCGGTTTCGAGCAATCAAGGACCGAGCGGTTACGGTGGTAAACAACCGAGGTGCACGCGGTGCAACTATCATCATGTGGGAAGATATGACAATTTCAAGTGTTAGAGGTGTGGTAAAATGGGACACTTAGCCAAAGATTGTCGTGGTGAGTTAGTTAGGAAGCCACAGCAACCTCAGGAGACTCCCAAGGGTTGTTTTGAGTGTGGGAAAGAAGGGCACTACAGGCGAAACTGCCTACAGTTGAGGAAAAACGGTAATGGCAATGGCCAAAACAACAACAACCAAGGCAACAACAACAACAATGATGGAAACGGCAATGGAAATGGTGGTAATAATAATGGAGCCAAAGGGAGAGCCTTCGTCATTGGCTCAGGTGAGGCTCTAAATGACCCTATAACTGTTACTGGTAGGTTTTCTGTCAATGGATGTTTTGCTATAGTACTGTTTGATACTAGAGCCGATAGGAGTTTCATATCTTTAAAGTTCTGTAGTCTTCTAAGTGATATCCCTTCTGCCTTAGAATCCAAATACACCGTAGAATTGGCTGACGGTAAACAGATCCATGTGACACACATCCTTAGAGATTGTAAGATAGAGCTCGCTGGTCATACTTTCGCTATAGATCTTATGCCTGTTACACTAGGAAGTTTTGACATTGTGGTAGGCATGGATTGGCTCTCTAATAAGCAAGCGGAAGTCATATGTCACGAGAAAATCATACGAATTCTTGTTGGTGACGAAATCCTTACAGTCAGAGGCGATAGGAGAGGTGCAGTGATGGGCATTAGCTCTTACATGAAAGCACAAAAGTTATTGCGAAAAGGTCGTTTGGCTATTCTGGCACTCGTCACCGATAAGCAACCAGATGAAAGAAAAATAGAGGACATCCCCGTGGTATGAGATTTCCCAGAGGTGTTCCCAGAGGATCTTCCTGGACTACCACCTCATCGTCAAGTGGAATTCCAAATTGAACTGACTCCCGGCGCAGCCCCGATTGTTAGAGCACCTTATCGATTAGCACTGAACGAACTACAGGAGTTGTCATCTCAACTTTAGGAGCTCTTAGATAAGGGCTTTATTCGACCTAGTACATCACCTTGGGGAGCCCCTGTCCTTTTTGTTAAGAAGAAAGATGGCACGTTTCGAATGTGCATCGATTATAGGGAGTTAAACAAAGTCACAGTCAAGTACCGATACCCTATACCTCGTATCGACGACTTGTTTGATCAGCTTCAAGGATCAAGCTATTATTCGAAGATCGACTTGAGGTCAGGTTATCATCAACTCAGAGTCCGTGAGGAAGACATCTCCAAAACTGCATTCCGTACTCATTATGGTCATTACGAGTTCTTGGTCATGCCTTTTGGGTTGACTAATGCACCTGCGGTGTTCATGGACCTCATGAATCGCGTGTGCAAACCCTATCTTGATCAGTTTGTTATTGTGTTTATCGATGACATACTGATATACTCTAGGACCAAGGAGGACCATGAAGAGCATCTACGATTAATCTTGGAACTATTGAAGAATGAGCAACTGTACACTAAATTCTCCAAGTGTGACTTTTGGATACGTGAAGTGCAATTTCTAGGTCACATTGTTAATAAGAAGGGTATACATGTTGATCCTGCCAATATTGAAGCGATAAAGAATTGGACTATACCTAAAACATCGAGCGAGATAAGGCAATTTCTGGGATTAGCAGAGTATTACCGACGATTCATAGAGGGATTTTATAAGATTGCACAACCTCTCACAGCTTTGACCCACAAAGGAACGGCATACAAATAGGGTGAAAGTCAAGAGGCGGCTTTTCAGCTATTAAAACAGAAACTTTGTAGTGCACCGATACTGGCACTGCCATAGGGAACAGATGATTTCGTGGTGTATTGTGACGCATCCATTCAAGGATTGGGTTGTGTCCTGATGCAGCGAGATAAAGTAATAGCTTACGCCTCGAGACAACTGAAGGTTCACGAGAAGAACTACACTACTCATGACCTAGAATTGGGTGCAGTGGTTTTTGCCTTAAAGATTTGGAGACATTACTTGTATGGTATCAAATGCACTATCTACACCGATCACAAGAGTCTTCAGCACAACTTTGAGCAAAAAGAGTTGAATATAAGGCAATGACGTTGGGTAGAGCTTCTGAATGATTATGATTGCGCTATCAAGTACCATCCTGGAAAGGCGAACGTGGTTGCCGATGCCTTAAGCGAAAAGAAACAACTAAACCCAGGCGTGTACGAGTCTTACAGCTTACAATCAGTACACATCTGCCGGAACAAGTTAAGGAAGCACAGATAGAAGCCTTGAAAGAGGAAAATATTGGTTCTGAGTCATTACAGGGAATGGATAAACAATTGGTAGTGAAAGAGGATGGAATTCGATACTTCATGGATAGACTTTGGGTGCCTGTCTATGGAAATCTAAGGGATTTGGTTATGAGCGAGGCACACAAGTCTAAATACTCTATACATCCTGGATCTGACAAGATGTATCATGACCTAAAGGCGCACTATTGGTGGCCTAATATGAAGGCGGATGTAGCTACGTATGTGAGCAAGTGTTTGACCTGCTCAAAGGTAAAGGTGGAATACCAAAAACCATCCGGACTGTTACAATAACCCGAGAAACCAATGTGGAAATGGGAACAAATTTCTATGGATTTTATCACTAAATTACCCCGGACTAATACTGGTTGTGACATAATCTGGGTTATTGTGTATCGGTTGACGAAGTCCGCTCACTTCCTTGCAATTAAGGAAACGGATAAGATGGAGAAACTAACCCGACTGTATCTTAAGGAAATCGTTTCGAGACACGGTGTACCGATCTCAATTATCTCTGATCGCGATGCTCGTTTCACGTCACACTTCTGGCAATCACTACAAAAATCTCTGGGTACACAATTGGATATGAGTACTGCTTATCATCCACAGACTGACGGCCAGAGTGAGCGTAACATACAGACTTTGGAGGATATGCTACGTGCTTGTGTGATTGATTTCGGGAACAACTGGGAAGTTCACCTACCCTTGGTGGAATTTTCCTATAATAACAGTTATCACACTAGCATACAGGCAGCACCTTTCGAGGCTTTGTATGGGAGAAAATGTCGATCACCGGTTTGCTGGGCTGAAATTGGTGATAGCCAACTAACGGGTCCCGAGTTAATACATGAAACCACTGAGAAGATCGTGCAAATACGGAACCGTATGGCTGCAGCGCGAGATAGACAGAAAAGTTATGCTGACAAGAGACGGAAACCTTTAGAGTTTCAAATTGGCGATAAGGTCTTATTGAAAGTCTCATGGTGGAAAGGCGTAGTTCGGTTTGGCAAGCGAGGAAAGCTGAATCCGAGGTATGTTGGACCATTTGAGATATTGGAAAGAATAGGTCCAGTGGCCTATCGGCTAGCCTTACCTGATTCACTGAGTGGTGTCCATAACGTGTTCCACGTTTCAAACCTGAAAAAGTGTCTATCTGACGAGACACTAATTGTACCACTAGAGGATGTTCAAGTGGAAGAACAATTATGCTTTATCAAAGAACCAGTCGAGGTGATGGATCGTGAGGTGAAAACACTTAAGCAAAGCAAGATACCCATAGTCAAAGTTCGTTGGAACTCGCAACGTGGACCGGAATTCACGTGGGAACGTGAAGATCAAATGAAGCTTAAGTACCCACAACTATTCGAGACGATGCGTGCAGACAAAGGTATTGATTTAAATTTCGGGACGAAATTTCTTTCAACATGGGGATGATGTGACAACTCATCCAAAACTCACTAGATTTCGATTTCTGTGTGCCAATGCAGTAGACCAGTGGTGGAACACTCTCACCATGCGATGGAACACTCTCACCATGTAACGCAATTTTCGGGACGAAAATTCTTCAACATGGGGATAATGTGACATCCGGTAATTTTCCATTACCAAACTCCGTTAGTTCCGTTAAGTTTTGCATACACGTGTCGTAAGCACACACTAGTTGTCGTTTGACGTTGGTGACCTAACAATAATTAATAATGTTAAATTAATAATAATCTAGTAGATTAGATAATTATTGTGTTATGCCTATGTGTTTACGCGATTTAAAGACTATTTGGGAATTTTAGAGGGTAACGTGGAAACGCTTGTGTTAATTCGTATGTCTTGTGTTTTTATAAAATAAAATATATAATTGTTACCATTAGTTTATATGATTAATAACTTAGTTAAAAACACTTTACAAGGAGGTTAAAAGCTTAAATTTTATAAAATACAAAACACAAGGGTTTAAAGGGTAAATCTTGTTAATTAAACTAAACAAAACAACAACCCTAGCCCCCACACCACCCATCGGCCGCGACTTCATCCCCTATCCCTCTCCCTTTGCGAATTCAGCCAAGAACAAGCACAATTCATTCGATTTTGATTGTTTGCAAGCCATACAACAAGTTAGCAACATCAAACATTGTTCCTTTGCAACAATTAAGGTTAGTTTTGATGTTTTTGTGGGTGTTCTTGATAAAACCAAAACCCTAGCTGCGAATTAGAGACTCATGGTGCTGAATTTTGATCAATTGATGATGTCAACAAGTTAGTTAGGTTGTATACATGTTGTTTAATGTTGATTATGCAGGAAAACTATGCTTTTGATTGGTTGTTCATACTTTTTGATGAAGATGAACCCTAAATTCAAAATTACTGATGATTATATGGAATTGATGGTTGTTCGATGGTTGTATGATGTTAATTAGATGATATGGATGCTAGAATACATGAATCTTGCAAGAAATTGATGAATTGGGAGTTTTGTTCATAGGTTACTAATAATAGTAACTTTATTTTGCATGTAATGTTGAATTGTTAATGTATTGATGTTATGGATGTGTTTATGATGTTGATTAGGTGCTAGATTGTTGATATGAATGCTAGAAACCTTAGGGTAAATGTTGTTATTCATATCTTGCCAAAAGTAGAAACTTTTTAGATATGAATTGATGAATTATGTTAGGTTGATGTTGTTGATCATGTATGGATGTTGCCATGAACTTGAAATAGTATATTATTGATGAATTGTATATACATTGGGTGTTTAGTAGATTTTGGGATATACTTTCCCAAAAGGGAAACTTTATTTTGGATGAACATTGGGTATTGGGAATTGGACATGTTCATGACAATAGGATCATGCTAGAAGGATTGTTGTGGACGCCTAACGTGATAGAACCTGTTAATTAGGTTGCATGGAATGTTTATTTGGTTGTGTGTGATTATGTACTTTGATGGTCATATATGGTATTGAATGTTGGTTAGTAACTAGGACATCTTGTTTGGGACTGGAAATCGATCATATTGATGTATGTGTATGTAATGGACATGTTGAATGTGTGGTGGTTAGTATGGATGATTATTTGGTAAATTATCTGTTTTGACCCGTATATGCTAAGTCATGGTTATAGGTCATATAAGTAGGTTATGCATGATTTGACCTTTATATGATGCACTAGTTGTGCTATGGATACACTGAGTATGCTAGATGTTAAGGACTTACATGACTTGTATGATATTTGCATAACATGATGATCTAAGCAATGCATTGGGAATGTAGAACCATATGTGATGCATTGGAATATTAACCATGTATGATATATGCTCATGTCTGTTTAAATGGTTTACAACACATAATGTCACCAACGGGTCAAACGGGTCAACTGGGTCAAACATGTCTATCCTTCTAAAACCTTGAGTCTTTGGTTAAAGTACACTTAGGGTTTCACATATTCTCTATTTACACATACTCATGTACTTACATGATTTAGGTAACCTCTGAGGGTTGACTGTCCACTTGTTAGTCAAGTAAACCTTAAGTACTCAATACGCGTATCAGGTGAGTTCATGCCCCACTGTTTACTTAACCTCTTTTGGGGGAGATAGCATACTGGTAACTTTACAAACGCTTTATATATTTAATATGTGTATGATGTTAATATAGTGCTGTTTACCATGATAAAGTCCTCACACTTTTGAATTGTTAATATTGAATAGCGGGGAAACTTGGGTAGTACTACTGGGTCTGACGAGCCCACCTGTGTGACTCGAGGTCAACCGGGTGCAATTTGTCCTATGAACATGTGTCATGACCTGGTAAGTCGTGATAGGAGGCAAACATATCACAGTCAGCATCAATTGCGAAATCACTATGAATTAATATCTATTGTTAATAGACTAGCTATCTGTTACAGTACACATGCTTATATATATCACAATTGTTAAACTGTTATGTTTAAACGCAAACTCTTGAACTCACCAACCATTGTATTGACTTTTTAGTATGCTATTCTCAGGTCGATAATCTAGCTTGCCGGTAGGAGCACAGCATGAGTCAGCATGCATTCTAAGGATTTAAACTACAAACATAATTACTCGTCTTTTAATTATGGTTTTCAAATATTTGGTCGGCACGTGTTTTGCCATATGATACATTTACATACTTTGGGTTTGTCTTATTTACAAAACGCTTCCGCATGATTTTTAAAGTTTGAACTTTGGTTGGTTTATTTTAAACATGGCATATAGAGTCGTTCTGAGTAACTATTGACTGTGATCCTGGTTTGTTCACACGCCTCGCGGTAAAACTCCGCACATGGAATTTGAGGGTGTGACAAGGTTCACCAGGTCATGCAGACGATCTTACCGTCTGTGGTGACCAAAGTAATTAGGGCTGTATGGGAAGGAGAAAGGAAGGAATTGAATAGGTCCTCGGGACGGGGAGATCAACCGGAGACTGAGACGGTTATCCCTACAGATGAGGAGGAGGAAGAGGAGCCTGCGCCGGAGGCAGTACGAGGCTGTAATTATGGGGCATTCCAAAGATGCAAGTCTCCTACCTTTGATGGTAATGTCACTGCTGCTGCTGCTCATCGATGGGTGAGGGAGATGGAGGTCGTCCTTGAAATCAACGAGTGCTGGGAAGACCAGAAGGTGAAGTTGGCCACTCATTCATTTGTGGACTCAGCTCTATGTTGGTGGGACAACATTGTCCGAGGGTAGTAGAGCGATTGGTAGAATGAGGTGGAATGAGCTGAAGAGGTTGGTGATCGAGGAGTTTTGTCCTCATCGGGAGTTTGACAATGTGGAGAGAGAGTTCCTGCAGCTGGAGGTGGGAACCATGACACATCAACAGTACACCACCAAGTTCAACGAAATGGCACGGCTATTGACGGATCAGGTGACGCCCATGTCATGGAAGATCAAAAGATGTATTTAGGGCTTGCCGGCGGATATCCGCAGGCACATGATCACCGCCCGATCAAGTAGGTTTAGGTTGATGGTTGATTTGGCTGGAAGATTGTATGATGAGAGGGAGGTGATGGTGGCTGAGGGGAAGAAGACCGGTGGTGATGACCGGAACTGGAACAGGAAACGGTTTGGGCGTGGCGGCTTTACCCCAAATAACAAGAAAGCGAGGGTGGATGATCGACGGGTGGTTGCCATAGGCTCAGGAACGAAGAAGTGTGGTAAGTGTGGGAAGGAGCACGCTGGTGAGTGCGGGCTGGGGCTTAATGTTTGTTTCAAGTGCGGGAAGTCCGGCCACATCTCTAGAGATTGCAGAGTAGCGAGGTGCTACAACTGTAGTGAAGTAGGCCACCTGAGCAGGGAGTGCAAGAAGTCGAGGGCAGAGAGTTTCGGAGCAGGGAAGAAGAACGGAACCGAGGAGCAAAGGGAAAGTGCCTGGGCATTCACAATGACCGGAGAGGAGGCTAGGACGGACCCTGATGTTGTGTCAGGTACGTTTCTAGTAAACCAAACTCTTGCTTCTGTGTTATTTGATTCTGGTGCTAGTAGGAGTTTTATTTTTGCTGCTTTCTGTGCTAATTTGCCTATTAGCAGTAGATGTATTGACGAGCCCTTTGATGTAGAAACTGCCATAGGTAAGTCTACAAGGATTTCTGACTTGATAGAGGGTTGTGACATAGAACTAGAAGGTCATAAGTTTCCTGCTAAATTGCATGTGATGCCCCTGGGTGGATTTGATGTAGTAATAGGGATGGATTAGTTAGCAACCTATGAAGCGAATATCGTATGTCACAAGAATATGATTAGACTAACAGCGCCTAATGGGAGTTCGGTGACGATATACGGTGATCGAGTTATGATGATTCCGCAGGTGATTTCGATGGCGGTGGCGGGAAAGTGCATGAGGCGTGGATGTAGTGCTTATTTGGCCTACGTGAAGGATGTGGACACGTTAACACCACAATTGTCTGATGTACCGATGGTGTGTGACTTTCCCAATGTGTTCCCAGAGGATCTATTAGGTGTGTCACCAGATCGTGAAATTGAATTTCAGATTGACTTGGTACCAGGTGCTCAGCCTGTCGCTAAGGCACCGTATCGGTTGACTCCGACTGAGATGAAGGAATAGATGGAGCAACTGTAGGAGTTGCTCAATAAGGGGTTCATTAGACTGAGTATCTCTCCTTGGGGTGCTCCGGTCTTGTTCGTGAAGAAAAAGGACGGTAGCATGAGAATGCGTATCGACTACCGTGAATTGAATAAGTTGATGGTGAAGAATCGGTATCCATTACCGAGGATTGATGACATTTGATCAACTCCAGGTGTCAGTTGGTTCTCAAGGATAGATCTTCGATCTAGCTACCATCAGTTAAAGGTGAAGGAGCAAGACCTTCCTAAGACAACTTTTCGCACGTGTTACGGACACTACGAGTTTCTCGTTATGTGTTTCAGTTTAACTAACGCACCAGCTACTTTTATGGATTTGAGGGTGTGTCGGACAATGTTAGATAAATCAGTGATTGTGTTTTTGATGATATCCTGATTTATTCGAGAAGTGAGGAAGAACATGCCGGCCACATACGTGAGGTATTGGAGACACTTAGGAGAGAGAAGTTGTATGCTAAATTCTCTAAGTGTGCTTTTTGGTTACGCGAGGTGCAATTTCTGGGTCACGTGGTAAATCCCGAGGGGATTATGGTAGATCCGGCAACGGTGGAGGCGGTGATGCAATGGAAGTCTCCAAATACGCCATCCGAGATTCGTAGTTTCTTAGGGTTGGAAGGATATTATCGAAGATTCATCCAAGACTTCTCCAAGATAGCTTCTTCGTTGACTAAGCTGACTCGTAAGGATGTGAAGTTTATATAGGGTCAGAATCAGGAGAAGGCTTTTGAGGAGTTAAAGGCAAGGTTGACTCAAGCTCCCGTCTGGTCGTTACCCGAAGGAAGCGAGGACTTGGTAGTCTATTCGGATGCTTCTTACTCGGGGTTGGGTTGCGTGTTGATGCAAATAGGGAAGGTTGGACTTGGTAGTCTACACATCCTGACAGTTGAAAGTTCATGAGGTTAATTATCCTACTCATGACTTGGAGCTAGCAGCTGTGGTTTTTGTCTTGAAGATTTGGCGACACTACTTATACGGGACGAAGTGCACAATCTTCATTGGCCATAAAAGCTTGAAGTATTTCTTCGAGCAGAAAGATTTGAATATGAAGCAAAGGCGATGGATGGAGCTCATAAAGGATTACGATTGTGAGATCCATTACCATCCGAGCAAGGCCAACATGGTGGCAGATGCCCTTAGCCGAAAGGAGAGACCCGAGCCGATTCAGGTGAAGGCATAACAGTTGATTATGACCTCTGATGTGATGACGCAGGTCAAGGAGTTTCAAGATGAGGCGTTGAAGGAAGAATATCTTAACTCTGAAAGGATGAGAGGCCTAGTCGCAGAGTTGGGTGAAAACACTCTCGGTGTTAGAACCCGATACAGGCGGATTTGGATTCCTCATTACAGGGACTTACATGGAAAGACCATGGATGAGGCTCATAAGACTCGATATTCCATTCATCCCGGTGCTACCAAGATGTACCACGATATGAAAAAAGATTATTGGTGGCCGGGTATGAAGCGTGATGTAGCAGAGTATGTGAGTAAGCGCCTTACTTGTTTGCAAGTGAAGGCAGAGTATCAGAAGCCGTACGGAAAATCCAACCTTTGGATATGCCCGAGTGGAAGTGGGAGCATATCACCATGGACTTTATTATGAAGTTTCCACATACCCCAAGAGGGTATGATGCCATATGGGTGATAGTTGATCGTTAGACGAAGAGTGCTCACTTCCTACCGATCCGAGAGACGTATTCCTCCGAGAATTAGCAAATGTATTCATCAAGGAGATCATAGCTCATCATGGCGTGCCGGTGTCTATTGTGTCTGATCGTGACACTCGGTTTACATCCAAGTTTTGGAAGAAATTCCACCATGTAATGGGGACGAGGCTACACATCAGCACAACTTATCATCCTCAGACGGGCGGTCAGTCTGAGAGGACGATCCAGACACTCGAGGACATGCTTCAAGCTTGCGTGATTGATTTTGGAGGAAGTTGGGATGGCCATTTTCCGTTAGCAGAATTCTCGTACAACAACAGTTATCATGCCAGCATTGGCATGCCACCATACGAGATGTTATATGGTAAAAGATGTAGGACAACCATTTGTTGGGGTGATATTGGTCAGAAGGAGTTAGGAAGTATTGAGATGATTGAAGCTACGACATAGAAACTAGAAAAGATCAAAGCCTTTATGAAGGCAGCTAAGGATAGACAGAAGTCGTATGCTGATAAAAGACGTAGACGGATTGAGTTCTAGGTGGGTGAGAGGGTTATGTTGAAAGTCTCACCTTGGAAAGGTATCATTCGGTTCAGAAAGCAGGGCAAATTAAGCCCAAGATACATAGGGTCTTTCCGAATCATCACTCGAGTAGGAGAAGTGGCCTATAGGTTAGAACTACCGGATGAGTTAAGTGGAATTCACCAGACATTCCATGTATCTTATCTGCGGAAGTATTTGGCAGACGAGGATATGGTTGTACCACTAGAGGATATCGAAGTAGATGAACAGCTCAATTATGTAGAGCAACCAGTGGCGATCATTGATCGTAAAGAGAAAAGGTTAAGGAATAAAGTGGTTCCTCTTGTACGTGTACCGTAACGCCTGGTTATTTATCTATTTTAAAGCCGATGAAAGAAGAAAATAAAATAAAGTCCAAAGTCGGGGGGACCAAACTTGCCAAAATGGGGGAAAAGTTGTAAGTATGGGGGATTAATAGGGGGAGGGCAGCCACTTCCTCCCCACTCTTGAGAAAACACAGCCAAAAGAGAGAAGAGAGGAAGAAGAGAAAAAGGGGTGATTCGGGTCGATTCGGGCTCGAAATTCGTCGTGTAGCAAGTCCAAACGAAGCTCTTCATCTTCTTCTAGTTTGTATGAGTTCTAGGACCCCTATTTTACTTGTTTTCAACCGATTTTGGGGCTGGAACAAATAGAAACCCGTTTTTGAAAATGTGTGTGTTTGACCCATTTGGGTGTGATTGTGTCTAGTGTGTTTAGAGTGTGATTTCGGGCTTGTGCATGCTTGAATGGTGTCATAGTATGCTTTCCTAAGGATTAGGAGGGTTGATTTGGGCTTAGAATAAGTTTGGAAGGGTTTGGAAGTCGAAAATCGCGACTGCAGTTCGGGATGAACTACAGTCTGCGCCCAGTTAGGGCTATACGACTGGAGAGCCAATCAGCCGACTGAAGGGTGATTCGGGTTCAATCGCACGACTGAGGTTCAATTGCACAACTGGGGGTCCTGTCGCATGACGGGTCATATGACTGAGAGCCCAGTCGCATAGGTGCTCAGTCGCATAGGTGTTCATTCGCACGACTGAGAGCTCAGTCGCATAGGTGTCCATTCGCATAGTGTCCAATCGCACGATGGAGGGTCCATTCGCCCGATTGGAGGTTCATTCGCATAGGTGTTCATCCGCATAGGTCCATTCGCATGATGTTTAGTCGCATGGAGGCCAGGCGACTGAAGGATGCCCAACCGCCCAAATAGGGTTGTTGTGTACGAAGAGAGGCATAGTTTAATTACTGACTTTCGGGAAAAAGAGTAGGGGTAAGTAATGATGTGGTAGGTCCCGTAAGTACATGTAAGATGGCCGTCGAGGCTTTAAAAGTCATGTTGGGCATGATGATAATAGTGTTGCATGTTATGCATGATGTATGTTATGTTAAGTATGATGTTGCCATGTATGATGGTGATGACTGATGACTGGTAAATGTTGATGTTCCTTGTTTCGATACGTGTTTATCTTTCCATGGCTTTACGTGTTATGATTAATAAATGTAATGAAAGTATTATGTAACATGAAGTGAAAGATAATGAAAGAGGAACATGATGAATGAATGCATGCATTAATAATGAATGAGAGTAATAAAGTCTTGCAAGCAAATATAGGAGGTGAGCAACCTTGTTGTTGCAACAGACTCGAAATGGAATCTCTGTCTTGCGACCTCAGTAATCATGGTTGTGTGCTACGAGGAGGGTAAAATCCTGACACTGGGATCTTCCATTGTATAGAACCATTGTTGCATATCCTAGGTACTATGGCCAGGAGGGTGCGGTGCGCCGATATAGAAGGTCTATGATATAGACCTAGGTCCTGTACCACGATACAGAAGGATATTGCATGTGGCTATGGTACCCTTAAACTTTACCTTAGGTACTGGCGCCAGGATGTGCGATGCACCGTTATAGAAGGTCTATGATAGGCCTAGGTCCAGTACCATGATACAGAAAGGTAAGGTTTATAGGAGATGTAAAGAAAAGAGATAAAGATGAAAGAGTAAGAAAGCTAAAGACATACAGAGAATGAATGAAAGTTAAAGAATGAACGAATGAAAGTAATGAATGGAAGAAATGAAATGATAAAGTATGAAATGGGATCCTTGCCACTCGACCTCCGTAATCATGGTTGCGTGCCGTGAAGAGGGTAAAGTGTGACAAGACCCATATAGTAACGAAGATAACAAATGATGAAGATAATAATGATATTATCTATGTGTACGTATGATGTGTGATAGCAAAAAAGTAAAGAAACGGTTTTAATGAAAGGAAAGTATGTTTATTTATAAAAACTAGAACTCACTCAGCAACGCTGACTTTTTATGTGTTTCCAGTTGGCAGGTGAGGTTGCTAAGGATGGCACGAGGCGGCTACTCAGCTCTTTTGGGATGGCATTGTTTTGTTTCATGCTTTTGTATTGTAATGCAAACAAACGATATTTGTAATGAGTGTTGTATTACTTTGCAAAAGCATTGATAGTAAAATGAAAAGTTATTTCACAGTTACCGCTGCATGATTTTTGTAAAGATTACATAATGACGTGTTTTTAAGTGCGATGATGACCAGCTGTGAGGTGCCCGGAGACGGAGCCTTACAAGTTGGTATCAGAGCCAAAGTTTAAGTGAAAAGGGTAAATTTTCAAAATAAACCTAAACTTAAACTGAAAATGGGACGGAAAGGGAAGCAATGCCAATCTGAGTAGCTGCGTGCCATCAGGTATTTTCTTAATGTTAACCAGAATTATATGTGCATGTTATGTGGTTTATGTGTTGCTGGTAGATTTAGATGCCGATCTAGTCAGGACAGGTAATGCTCGGGGTACAAAGAGTAAAGTAAGTGGCTAATCACAACTGGCCACTGTAATTAGGGACTTACTATACTTGACATAATCTGAGCTATTCCCTTGAATGACCGTGTTGGTGTTTGAATCTTTCAGTGTGTGATAGAGGATGGCCGGTGGTAGATCCTCTAAAGCCTCACATGGTGGACTTGGTGCTGCATCGCGGCCCAAAAGAGGCAGACCTGGAGTTGAGAAGGTGGTTCCTGAGGGACCCGAGACCCCTCATCCGGAGGGTGGTGACGAGAGTGCAAATCTGAGGGCCTCGGTGAAAGAGGCGGTGGTCGAAGACGTGCATTAGGTCATGCAGACGATCTTATCGTCTGTGGTGACCGAAGTGATAAGGGCTGTACGGGAAGGGGAAAGACAGGAGAGGAACGGGTCCTCGGGAGGACGGGAACAACCAGAGACAGAGACGATCCCCTCCGATAATGAGGAGGAGGAGGAGGAGCCTGTGCAGGAGTCAGCATGAGGCTATAACTACGAGGCATTTCAAAGGTGCAAGCCCCATACTTTTGATGGTAATGGCACTGCTGCTGCTGCTCCCCGGTGGGTGACAGAAATGGAGGCTGTTTTGAACATCAGCGAGTGCTGGGAAGATCAAAAGGTAAAGTTTGCTGCCCACTCTTTCGTGGACTCGGCTCTGTGCTGGTGGGACAACATAGTCCAAGCCGATGGCAGCAGGGCTATTGGTAGGATGAGATGGTCAGAGCTGAAGAGGTTGGTCATTGAGGAGTTTTATCCTCACTGAGAGATGGATAAAGTTGAAAGAGAGTTCCTGCAGCTGGAGGCGGGAACGATGACACACCAACAGTACACCACGAAGTTCAACGAGATGGCACGTCTGGTGCCGGACCAGGTGACACCTCTGTCGTGAATGATCAACAGGTATATTCAAGGTTTGCCTGCGGATATTCGTAGGCATATGATCGCTGCCCGACCGAGCATGTTTAGGTCGGCGGTGGATTTGGCGGGAAGACTGTATGATGAACGGGCTGTAGTGGAGGTGGCTGAAGGTAGTAGGAAGGGTGGTGGTGGTAGGAACTGGAACGGGAAGAGGTTTGGTCGGGGTAATGCCTCGACGGGTAATAAGAAGGCACGGGTGGATGACCGTCGTGTAGCCACGCCGGGTACAGGACTGAAAAAGTGTGGCAAATGTGGGAGAGAGCATAGTGGGGAATGCAGACTGGGGTTGAATGTGTGCTTTAGATGTGGGAAGCCGGGGCATATAGCCAAGGACTGTCGTGCAATCCAATGCTATAACTGTGGCGTGGAGGGCCACGTAACTAAGGTTTGTAAGAAGCCTAGGGCTGAGGGTTCCGGAGTAAAGAAGACGGGAGGTGAAGGACTGAGGGTTAGCGCCAGGGCATTCACTATGACATAGGAGGAGGCTAGGACGTACCCTGATGTTGTGTCTGGTACGTTTCTAGTGAACCAAACTTTAGCTTCTGTGTTGTTTGATTCGGGTGCCAGTAGAAGTTTTATTTCTGCTGCTTTATATGCTAAACTGCCTGTTAATAGTAAACGTGTTGAGGCGCCATTTGATGTAGAAACTGCCATAGGTAAGTCTACCAGGATTTCAAAGATAATAGAGAGTTGTGATGTGGAATTAGAGGGTCATAGATTTCCGGTTAGACCATTTATGATGACCTTAGGTGGTTTCGACTTGGTTCTTGGAATGGATTGGTTGGCGGACTTCGAGGCGAATATAGTGTGTCGAAAGAAGATGATTCGTTTGATAGCGCCTGATGGGAGTTCGGTAACTATTTATGGGGATCGAGTCAAGACGATCCCGAAAGTGATCTCGATGGCGGTGGAGGGAAAGTGCATGAGGCGTGGATGTAGCGCATACTTGGCATATGTGAAGGATGTGGATACGCCCACACCACAGCTGTCTGATGTACCTGTTGTGTCTGACTTTCCAGATGTGTTTCCTGAAGACTTGTCAGGAGTGCCACCTGACCAAGAGACCGAGTTCCGGATTGATCTGATACCAGGTGCCCAACCCGTTGCCAAGGCACCGTATCAGTTGGCTCCGACAGAGATGAAAGAGTTGATGGAACAGTTGCAAGAGCTGCTCGACAAGGGGTTCATTATACCGAGTATCTCTCCTTGGGGTTCTCCGGTCTTATTTGTAAAGAAGAAAGACGGTAGCATGAGGATGAGTATAGACTACCGTGAGCTGAACAAGTTGACAGTGAAGAACCGGTATCCGTTACCGAGGATTGATGATTTGTTTGATCAGCTTCAGGGTGCCAGTTGGTTCTCAAGGATAGATCTTCGATCTGGCTACCATCAGTTAAAGGTGAAAGAGTAGGATATTCCTAAAACAGCTTTTCGCACGTGCTACGGTCACTACGAGTTTCTTGTCATGTCCTTTGGTTTGACCAATGCGCCAGCTGCTTTTATGGATCTGATGAACCGAGTGTGTCGGCCGATGTTGGATAAATCAATGATTTTGTTTATTGATGATATCCTGATTTATTCAACGAGCGAGATAGAGCATGCCGGTCACATTCGAGAAGTGTTGGAGACGTTAAGAAGAGAGAAACTGTATGCCAAGTTCTCCAAGTGCGCGTTTTGGTTGCGCAAAGTTCAGTTCTTGGGTCACGTGGTGAATCCGGAGGGGATTATGGTTGATCCGGCAAAGGTGGAAGCGGTGATGCAATGGAAGTCGCCAAAGACGCCATCCGATATCCGAAGTTTCTTGGGTTTGGCGGGCTATTATAGAAGATTCATTCAAGACTTCTCAAAGATCGCTTCTCCACTAACCAAGTTGACCCGGAAAGATGTAAAGTTTGTATGGCGTCAAGCTCAAGAGAAGGCGTTCGAAGAGTTGAAAACGAGATTGACCCAAGTTCCTGTATTGTCGTTACCCGATGGAAGTGAAGATATGGTGGTTTATTCTGATGCTTCCTACTCGGGGTTGGGGTGTGTGTTAATGCAAAGATGAAAGGTTATAGCCTATGCATCCCGACAGTTAAAAGTTCATGAGGTTAATTACCCTACTTATGGCTTGGAGCTAGCAGCTGTGGTCTTTGCACTAAAGATTTGGAGGCACTATCTGTATGGGATGAAGTGCACCATATTCACCGACCACAAGAGCTTGAAGTATTTCTTTGAGCAGAAAGACTTGAACATGAGACAGAGAAGATGGTTGGAGCTCATAAAGGATTATGATAGTGAGATCCATTATCATCTGGGCAAGGCCAACGTGGTGGCGGATACCCTTAGCCGAAAGGAAAGACCCGAGCCGATTCGGGTGAAAGCGTACCAGTTGATCATCACCTCAGATGTGATGAAGCAAGTCAAGGAGTTTCAAGATGAGGCCTTAAAAGAAGACCATCTTAACTCCGAACGAATGAGAGGTCTGGTTGCGGAATTGGGTGAAAACACATTTGGTGTTAGAACCCGGGTATGACGAATGTGGATTCCACGTTTCAGGGATCTATGGGTGAAGATTATGGACGAAGCTCATAAGACTCGATACTCTATTCATCCCGGTGCTACAAAGATGTACCAAGACATAAAGAAAGATTATTGGTGGCAGGGTATGAAGCGTGATGTGGTGGAGTATGTTAGTAAGTGCCTTGCTTGCAAGTGAAGGCAGTGCATCAAAAGCCGTATAGGAAGATTCAACCTTTGGATATACCTGAATGGAAGTGGGAGCACATCACCATGGATTTCATTACGAAGCAGCCGCGTACTCCAAAAGGGTATGATGCTATATGGGTGATTGTTGACCGCTTGATGAAGAGTGCTCACTTCCTACCGATGCGTGAGACATATTCATCCGAGAGGTTGCGGATCTTTTCATTAAGGAGATTGTGACTCGTCACGGTGTGCCGGTGTCTATTGTGTCCGATCGTGACACCCAGTTTACATCTAAATTTTGGAAGAAATTCCACGACGCTATGGGGACGAGATTACATATTAGTATGGCTTATCATCCCCAGACTGATGGTCAGTCAGAAAGGACCATTCAGATATTGGAGGACATGCTTTGGGCATGTGTGATTGATTTCGAGGGAAGTTGGGATGACCACTTACCGTTAGCTGAATTCTAATACAATAACAGCTATCATGCTAGCATTGGCATGCCACCGTATGAGATGCTATACGGTAGGAGATACAGAACACCCGTTTGTTGGGGTGATATCGGTCATAAAGAGTTAGGGAGCGTCGAGGTGATCGAGGCTACGACTGAGAAGCTTGAAAGGATCAAAGCTTACATGAAAGCAGCCAAAGATAGACAAAAGTCGTATGCCGATAAACGACGCAGACCGATTGAGTTCCTGGTGGGTGACCGGGTTATGTTGAAGGTCTCACCATGGAAGGGTATCATTCGGTTCAGAAAGTGGGGCAAGTTGAGCCCGAGGTATATAGGCCTTTCCGAATCATTGCTCGAGTAGGAGAGGTGGCCTATAGATTGGAGTTACCGGATGAGTTAAGTGGAATACACCCGACATTCCACGTATCTCATCTAAGGAAGTGTTTGGCAGATGAAGATATGATTGTTCCACCGAAGGATATCGAAGTAGACTAACGGCTCAATTATGTGGAGCAACCAGTGGCGATCATCGATCGAAAAGAGAAGAGGTTGAGAAATAAAGTGGTTCCTCTTGTGCGTGTACAGTGGAAGCACAGGAAGGGATCCGAGTTAACGTGGGAGACAGAAGAGGAAATGAGACAGCATTACCCACGCTTGTTCGAGGAATAATAGGTTTCGGGGACGAAACCTATATAAGGGGGGTGGACTTGTAACGCCCAGTTATTTATCTATTTTAAAGCCGACGAAAGAAGAAAAAGAAATAAAGTCCGAAGTCGGGGGGACCAAACTTGCCAAAACAGGGGAAAATTTGTAAGTATGGGGGATTAAGAGGGGGAGGGCAGCCACTTCCTCCCCACTCTTGAGAAAACACAGCCAAAAGAGAGAAGAGAGGAAGAAGAGAGGAAGAAGAGAAAAAGAAGGGAAAAAGGGTGATTCGGGTCGATTCGGGCTCGAAATCCGTTGTGTAGCAAGTCCAAACGAAGCTCTTCATCTTCTTCTAGTTTATGTGAGTTCTAGGACCCCTATTTTACTTGTTTTCAACCGATTTTGGGGGTGGAACACATAGAAACCCGTTTTTGAAAATATGTGTGTTTGACCCATTTGGGTGTGATTGTGTATAGTGTGTTTAGAGTGTGATTTTGGGCTTGTGTGTGCTTGAATGGTATCATAGTATGCTTTCCTAAGGATTAGGAGAGTTGATTTGGGCTTAGAATGAGTTTGGAAGGGTTTGGAAGTCGAAAATTATAACTGCAGTTCGGGATGAACTGCAGTCTGCGCCCAGTTAGGGCTATGCGACTGGAGAGCCAATCAACCGACTGAGGGGTGATTGGGGTTCAATCGCACGACTGAGGTTCAATCGCATAACTAGGGGTCCAGTCGCATGACGGGTCATACGACTGAGAGCCCAGTCGCATAGGTGCTCAGTCGTATAGGTGTTCATTCGCATGACTGAGAGCTCAGTCGCATAGATGTCCATTCGCATAGTGTCCAATCGCACGATGGAGGGTCCATTCGCACGATTGGAGGTTCATTCGCATAGGTGTTCATTCGCATAGGTGTTCATCCGCATAGGTCCATTCGCATGATGTTTAGTCGCATGGAGGCCAGGCGACTGAAGGGTGCCCAATCGCCTAAATAGGGCTATTATGTACGAATAGAGGCATAGTTTAATTACTGAATTTTGGGGAAAAGAGTAGGGGTAAGTAATGATGTGGTAGTTCCCGTAAGTACATGTAAGATGGCCATCGAGGCTTTAGAAGTCATGTTGGGCATGATGATGATAGTGTTGCATGTTATGCATGATGTATGTTATGTTTAGTATGATGTTGCCATGTATGATGGTGATGACTGATGACTGGTAAATGTCGATGTTCCTTGTTTTGATACGTGTTTATCTTTCCATGGCTTTACGTGTTATGATTAATAAATGTAATGAAAGTATTATGTAACGCGAAGTGAAAGATAATGATAGAGGAACATGATGAATAAATGCATGCATTAATAATAAATAAGAGTAATAAAGTCTTGCAAGCAAATATAGAAGGTGAGCAACCTTGTTGTTGCAACAGACTCAAAATGGAATCCCTGTCTTGCGACCTCAGTAATCGTGGCTGTGTGCTACGAGGAGGGTAAAATCCTGACACTGGGATCTTCCATTGTATAGAACCATTGTTGCATATCCTATGTACTATGGCCAGGAGGGTGCGGTGCGCCGATATAGAAGGTCTATGATATAGACCTAGGTCCAGTACCACGATACAGAAGGATATTGCATGTGGCTATGGTACCTTAAACTTTACCATAGGTATTGTGGCCAGGAGGTGCGATGCACCGTTATAGAAGGTCTATGATAGGCCTAGGTCCAGTACCATGATACAGAAAGGTAAGGTTATGTAAAGAAAAGAGATAAAGATGAAAGAGTAAGAAAGCTAAAGACATACAGAGAGTGAATGAAAGTTAAAGAATGAACGAATGAAAGTAATGAATGGAAGAAATGAAATGATAAAGTATGAAACGGGATCCTTGCCACTCGACCTCCGTAATCATGGTTGTGTGCCGTGAAGAGGGTAAAGTGTGACAAGACCCATATAGTAACAAAGATAACGAATGATGAAGATAATAATGACATTATCTATGTGTACGTATGACGTGTGATAGCATAAAAGTAAAGAAACGGTTTTAATGAAAGGAAAGTATGTTTATTTATAAAAACTAGAACTCACTCAGCAACGCTGACTTTTTATGTGTTTCCAGTTGGCAGGTGAGGTTGCTGAGGATGACACGAGGCGGCTACTCAGCTCTTTTGGGATGGCATTCTTTTGTTTCATGCTTTTGTATTGTAATGCAAACAAACGATATTTGTAATGACTGTTGTATTACTTTGCAAAAGCATTCATAGTAAAATGAAAAGTTATTTCACAGTTTTCACTGCATAAATTTTGTAAAGATTACATAATGACGTGTTTTTAAGTGCGATGATGACCAGCTGTGAGGTGCCCGGAGACGGGGCCTTACATGTACAGTGAAAGCATAGGAAGGGATCCGAGTGTACGTGGAAAACTGAAGAAGAGATGAGACAACATTACCCTCATCTGTTTGAGGAATAACAGGTTTCGGGGACGAAACCTATATAAGGGGGTGGACTTGTAATACCCGGATATTTTTATAGACGAGAAAGAAATAATAAACGCGAATAAAAGAAGAAAAATGCAATTTAACCCAAGTTGAGGAGTTAAAAGTGTCAAAAGGACAAAAAGAATAAAAAGTAGGTACAAAAGGTGGTATGGCCGCCCATATTGGCTGCACATCACCTTTTGCATTCGGAATTTTAGAGAGAGAGAAATAGCAGAGTTCGGATTTTGGAAGGAAGAACAAAAAGAAGTCAAATTAAGGTAAGAATTCTTTGTTTTGAGTTGTTCTTGGTCGGCCTATGCCTCGGTTATATGCTTATGTGTGTTCGGGTGTGTGTTTGGTGGGTTTCTAGGTGTTAGGATCATCTAAGAAGCTCAAGTTAAAGAGTTTAAACTTGAGAGAAACTAAGGTGAGTTTCTAGAACCCCCTTTTAACATGTTTTTAACTGATTTGGGACTGGAAATGCATGTAAATATGTCTTCATAAAATGGGTGTAAGTACCCGTATGTGTGTGCGAATGTGTATGTGGGTGGGTGTATATTTTGGGTGAATATGATGTTATGATTATGTTAAGAATGTGTTTTGTAGCTTAGAATGTAAGAACTAAGCTTAGAACATGTTAGATCTGAAATTGGGACTGAGATTGTGTTGATTAGGACAAGTAGGTTGCCCATGCGTCTAAACAGTGGCCCATGCGCCCAACGGTCGAGAACTACCTAAGTGTGCCCAACCGCCCAAAACCCCATGCGCCTGAATAGTAACCAAACGCCTAAAAATTTGTTCTAATGACTAAGTGTCAGGCCCATGTGCCTGAATAGTGCTCATGCGCCCGTAAGGCCCATGCGCCTAAGTGTTAATGAGTTAAGTGTAAGCTCAGACGCCCACATAGTGACAAAACGCCTAAACAGGGCGGAAAGGCCCAAATAGTTCCCATACGCCCAAATAGTTCCCATGCGCCCAAACACTTAGAATTATTTCTGAATTTTCGGAAAAACCATAATTTTAAGGTTTGACCTGATTTGACCCATGGGCTATGATTACCCATTTTGAGTATGATTATAGGATGGTTTAGGGTTATAGTATGCATGATTAATGTATGGTATGTATAATGTGTTATCTTTTAAAGGTATCGAAACGTATTTATATTATATTATAAAATACGTTTAAATATTATGTTATTACTTTACGTAGTATGAGAAATATGTGAAAGAACGTAAAGAATAATGTAACGAAGTGAAAGATAACAAAGATGAAATGTTAAACATAATGAATGAAAGAATGGCTTACAAGCAAATAGAAAGGAGGTGCACGGCCATGTCGTCGTTAGCTTAACTGTGATGCGGGTTAGCTACCCCAAAGGATGCGCACAGGGTTAATCATTGAGATTGACAAGACCTTTTGGTATGCCCTAGGTGACTGGGTCAGCTTCGTGCACAATGTTCATCATTTAATTACCACAGGCCCAACATCAGCTTCGTGCACAATGTTCGGGGTATTGCCAATTAGTGTGAATGAATGGGAGAGATGACTTGTCCTAGGTGACTAGGTCAGCTTCGTGCATAATATTCATGATTTAATTACCACAGACCCAACATCAGCTTTGTGCACAATGTTCGGGGTATTGTTCATCAATCCGTATGAAAGTAAAAAAATGACATAACGTACGAAAGAAAGTAAGAAAGTAAAAGAATGATGTAAAGTACGTTACGAAAGTATGAGAACAAAAGTAAGAGATAATGTAAAGTATGAAACGAAAGAATGTATATGAAAGAGAACGTTAATGAAAAGCATGAAATGAAAGTAAGTATATGTAAGTGAATGCTAATGAAAAGAATGGTATAAAAGTATGAATATGATAATGAAAGATAACGAATGATAATGGAAGATAATAACGATATTATCTATTTGTACGTATGACGCATGATCGCGTATGAAAGCAAAGAAGGGTTTTAACGAAAGTAAAGTAAGTTATATTTTTATATAAAACTAGAACTCACTCAGCAACGCTGACTTTTATGTATTTTCCAGTTGGCAGGTGAGAGTTGTTGTGGATGGCACGGAGTAGCTACTTGGCATTTTTAGGATGACATCCATTTGTATATCAATGACGTTTTTATGATGTAATGCAAATTAAGATATTTTGTAACAATTACTAGATTGTATTACTTTGCAAAAGTTATCATTAATATATAAAATGGTTTTAATCAATTTCCGCTGTGATGATTTACATAAATGTATGATTTATGTGCGATGAATGACCAAATGTGAGGTGCCCAGGAACGGGGCCTTACAAGTTGGTATCAGAGACAAAGTTTAAGTGAAATGGGTAAATATTTTCAAAAGAAACCTAAACTTAAACTGAGAATGGGACCAAGGGAATGGATGCCAGTCCGAGTAGCTACGTGTCATCAGGTATTTTCTTTAATGTTAACTGGTATTATGTGTGCATGTTATTTGATCTGTTTGCCCTTAGTAGATTTAGATACTGATGTAGTCAGGATAGGGAATGCTTGGGGTATGAAGAGTAAAGTAAGTCGCTAATCACAACTGGCCACTATAATTAGGGACTTACTACACTTGACATAATCCGAGCTATTACCTTGAACGACGCTGTTAGTGTTTGAATCTTATAGTGTGTTAGAGGATGGCTGGAGGTAGATATTCTAAGGCTTCACGAGGCAGAGTACGTGGTGGACGTGGTGCTGGACCACGGTGTGACAACCCTAAAATAGATAGATGATTTTATATTTTTAAATTTTATATTACAAACATTATTTAGTAAATTACATTATTATGTCATATATATATATATATATGCATGTCATGCCTAGATATTTTACGTATGCATGTTTACATGCATATATATATATTTTTTACGTGTGCATGTTTGCATGCATGTATAGATATATGTAAACTTTAGTAAATAACATTCATTAGATAGATATATAAGCTTAATATGGTATTATGCATGCATAGGTAATAGATTATGTATATGTATCTAAAAACTATGACACCTAAAAGTATATATGTATTAAGTTAAAGTTTAACCAAATCCAACCAAATATCACAAGTTAACATTAAAAGAACTTAACATCAAAACAAATCAAACCCTAATACACCTAAACCCTTTTGTTTAAACTTAGCTTAATGATTTAAGAGAATCATTAGCACCTTTCGGCTAATGTTACCACAACCACCTAAACCTTAGCCTCGGTTGTATTAACATTAAGCAAACCGATTAGCAACCTTAACAATAACATGAAATAAGATGATGACTCATTACATCTCCTTGATTGATACCTAGCCATCCAAACACCAAGCATGTCTTGAGTATGCCACCTTGCAAGCCTACACCTAGGTTTAATGATGAAGGACTCCACTACTTGAAGCCCTCGGCTGATGGCTTGGAAAACACAAGTCACACACCATCCAAATCTCCATCTCAAACTCTCTCCCTCAAAAGAACTCCCGGTCACCACCACCATAACCGAACGCCACAACCATCTTCACCTCCACTCCTCACCTCTCGGGCATCCCACACAACCCTTATATCACCACATCCTCTACACTCTTGGTTCCTTCTGACAAACACATACTAACCGCAACTTAAATGCTCAACATCTTTTACACCGGTTCAAGAGAAATCGAAACTTTGAAGCTCAAGGACAATCACGCAACTCGATCCATCGGAGAAAGAAACTGCCATCAGTTATCATAACCCTCTCTTATCATCAAAACTAAGATTTTAATCTCTAAACCATAACTTGTCAAGCTTACCAAAACATATATATGTGTTTAACCAACACATATAAACAATCCTTGTGATATAACCCACAAGTTCTTCACACAATCTTACAAATATACTAATCTTATTGAAAGATATTAAGAAAAGGCTTTATAAACCTGAAACAAATATTAGTAACCAAAAGTTTATAGGAAACTGTCAATAAAGGATTAAAAGTTTATGTGCAAACTTGCTAAATTCAGTTTAAATATTAAATAATTGCAATTTTGGGAATAAACATTGGAAAAGTTTTAGAAAAATATTGACTTATAATTCTGTAAATTTTAGTAAGAACATCATAAGTAAAATAATTTATACAAATTATTTAAAAATGAAGAAAATACTCAAAAATACAAATAAATTTGTGAAAATTCTGTAAAAATCACAGAATAACCCTTTTAAGATATAAAAGCTCCAGGAATTATTTTGGATTGTATTTCTTTATTATGATTGAAAAATAAATTTTTAAGTGATCTGTAAAGGAAAAATCAGAAGAAATACTTAGTCAGTAACATAAATCATGAAAAATTCACTGAAGCTTTGATAAATCAAATTCAACAGATGGTATAAATTTTACAATTTTTGGAGATATATAAGTATTTTTAATGAATTTTGGGAATATTGTGAGATTTACAGAAAGAAATCTGTTGGGACTTGGACATCAGGATAATAATAGGATGATCTAAACTGTTGAAATAATATTCTATAAATGTTTGGTAATTTTCGGATAATAGTAACTATTTTTTGTGATTTATGGAGACTTTGGAATAATTATAACAATTTATGTATAGTAGAACAAATATTGAGAATTTTATGACAATATTATTTGACTATTTTACAGCTAAATTTTCAAGAATTAGTGAGATCTGAGGTTCTAAAATTTTTAAAGAAATTTGTATCTAATTTATAAAATTTATTTTTATAGGTTACCAGTTGGAGAACAGGTGAGACTCATAGCCCCATTTTGGTATTTGTAAAGTTTTTGGAAGAAAAGGCATACTATTTATGTTGATGCATTATTTTTGAAATTATTTTGAGACTTACTGTCATTTGTGATACAACCATTAATTCGAATGAGGAACCGTCTGATAATATTGGTAGCGCTACTTATGAGAATATTTTACACCAACAGGATGAGTGTTGTGATGCTATTTAAATATTTTCTGCACCAACAGAATGAGTGTTGTTATGTTATATTATCTGATCTTGTGATATATTTCGTGACAGTATGATTATGTGTGTGAACAGGTTTGGTTGTAATTGGTGCATCAATAAAATGTTTTGTCTGGAAATAAACCTATGATCTCACCAACTTTATGTTGACTGTTTTGAGTATGCTTTTTCAGGTAAAAATGACTAACAATGTTGAATTCTCTTTTGATGTGTACAACGGCTGGGGTGAAGTCGTTGGAAGGGTTTGTGTGAATCTAACTGTCAACATCTACCATGGCAGTGTTATGGTGGATGCTCATTTCTATCGTATTTGAAGATGTTATAGCTAAATAAAAGTTGTAATAGGATTATATCAAATTTTGACTATCTATGTAAATGATGTAATCCTAACTTATAATATATAATTATGTTATGTGTTTTATTTATTAATATTGTTGTGTTTTAATTCCTTATAATCATTTGTGTTCTGAGCAAACAAGTCACATCCAGAAATCGCTTCACGCTTCCGCCGGGATGTGACACACGGGTCACTAGATTGTATTACTTTGCAAAAGTTATCATTAATATATAAAATAGTTTTAAATCAATTTCCGTTGCGATAATTTACATAAATGTATGATTTATGTGCAATGAAAGACCAACTGTGAGGTGCCCGGGAAAGGGGCCTTACACCTGACTAAGAAGATTGTTAAGAAGATCATTAAAGACTATTTGATGTTTTAAAGACAAGATTAAAGTTTTAATTTGATTATGTAGTAATGGATTGAAATTTTACTTTACTTTTCCGCTGCAATATACATCTAAATGAATGTGTTAAATCTATGTTTTGTTGTGAATGACCAACTGTGAGGTTTCCTGGGATCAGGGCCTTACATGAATAGAGCCAAATGCTCTTCAACTATTTAAATAGTCTGCTTGGTTGGGTTGGAACTAACAACAAATGCTTGGTGTGTGGTTTGAGTGGATTGACTTTATGGATAAATTTGAGGTTGAGGTTAATATTACACTAGATTATAGTGGTTTTGATGAGAGGTTTGAAACTGTGGTATGGATGAATCATTGACATTTGGATTAACATAAATGGCTGCTTGGTGTTGACACAACTGAGAATAGCTGACATAGTGATTAGCATTACTAGCCATTTTTGCATATAATGTAGATGCTTCAGCTCCCATTGTATTGATATAATTTACAGCTCTCTGCTTGTCATCCATTTCATATGACTTGATAGTTGAAATGAGATCACTGAAGGACAAGGTGAATAGATCCTTGGTCCTCTTGATGGTGGTGCAGTTATTTTTTCAGCTATAGGGTAATGAGTTTAATAGCTTCTTGTTTACAGAAATATTCTCCAAGGTAATTCTAGCACTATTTATCTTAGTTATCAGCTTAACAAATCTAGACATTTGAGCCTCCAATGTTTCACCCAGCACATGATTAAACATATTGAATTCTTGGTTTAACATGTCCTTTTGGCTCTCTCTCATATCTTTATTGTCTATTATCTGCTCCTCCATCGCATCCCATAAGTCTTTAGCCTTTTTGAAATCCTTGAACTTTTAAGCAATTTCAGTAGTAAGTGGCATAGTGATGGTAGCATACGCTTTGTCATCAAGTTCAAGTTTTTTCATGTCTTCCTCATCCTAGAGGTGTTTAGGTTTGGGCATCAACTCTCCCTTATCATTGTTATACACAAGGATATACGGTCATTGTTTAATTGACCGTGTTATCTGGGGTTTGATGTAAATAACATGATTTTCAAAACGATAAACCCAGTCGGGATAATATTCTTCGCTGAGAAGTCTAGGAGATTTCGTTCTAATTCCAATCTCATTGTCAAGGTTAAGGGTAGTAGTGATGTGCTTTAGATTTGCCATTTTAAAATTTAGAAATCAAACTTTTTCAGAAAGTTTCAAACTTGAAGTTCTCGCGCAAACAGACACCAATTTTTCACGCGGTTAATTTTCTAACTGAATTTTGCGTAAATAGAAACTTCTTGTGAAATGAATCTTTTGTAAGAAACTTTCCAATAAACTTTTGCTAAACACACACTTCTCGCACGAATTAGAACTTTTCACATGCGATCAGCAAGTTTTCGTCTGATCAATCTTCTTCCTAATTTCGAAGATTTCAACTTCAATCTTTCATCAAATTGTTCAAAAATAATTGATTAATCTTTCAGTTAGTGATTTAGGTTTAATTTTGATCCTAAGTGTCTCTAATTGATTCAATTAAGCTCGTTTAATCACAAAAACATCATCAAATCTTCAATCAACAGCATAATAGCTCTCAACATCTTCAAAAGTGATAAGAAACAACATAAATCAAGTCGATCTTCAAAGGATTCCAATTCGAAGCTCAATAACACTTCAAAAACACCCTTTAATCTTCAATTCAATCGATCTAGAGCAAACCAAGCTCTGATATCAATTGTAAGGATCAATACTTAACAATCAGATCGATCTCATGACAAGAACGCAGAATATAATCATCACGATAACAAGATAGAATAAGCAATGAAATGAACACGAATGTAAACAACCTTAGATGTATACTGCTCTATGATTTGAATGATTAGAATTACATACGAAATCATGAGAAATAAAAAAGCTCTATTAATTACATCAACTAACGACTATTTATACTAAACTACAAAGTTTTCGCATAGTTCTCGCACGAGATGAACTTCTCGCGCGACAACATTAGGTTCTTGCGCGACTTGATCTTCATCATCTTGATTTTGATTTTTTAAGCCTCCAGATTCAATCCCTACATCTTATTGCAAGCAATCTTTAACACGTGGATTGTTATGCACACTTCTTCTTTTAACCTTATTCCACCGCCCTAGATAAAAAACAGAGAAAGAGGTAACTCGCTAGGTGATTCCAACCTTTAGTGGCAATACTGGTACGCTCCTATTTATAATGATGATGATGATGAAAGCGACCATGGCTTCTCAGTGACGAAGACGATGGCTGTGTGCATTAGGGTAGACGTGTGTGCATCAAGGTAGACGAAGTTGGATTTTCTCTTTTGGAGATTTCATATGATTTCATTTAAGGTTAAAGTGGTCGATGACGATGAAGGAGATGAATGTAGCTCCATTATGAAGCTGATGGTTGTGTTCATCAGGGTAGACGAAGTCGAATTTCTTGATTTTAGGTTTATTTTTTGAAGGTTTAAGAGGTAAATTCGGTTAGGTTCTTTCTTTGAACTGATCGATGTTAATTTCTTCTGATTGAGTGTTCTTTCTTTGAACTGATCGAGGTTAATAAAAGATGAATTTTAAGCTCAAACAGATTATGGATTCTAAGGTATGCGCAAGTTATGTAGTCATGCCCTGGGGTTTTATCTTTTGTGTGTTGTTGACTGAATAGATAATTGTTAGTATTTTGATTATTATTCATGCTAATCTATATATGTTTTTTCTCTTGCGAGATATTAATCAACTAACTTTGGTTGTTAATGTCCGTTGATACATTAAACATAAATCTTGTTTGGGATTGTTTTTTTTAAAAGACTTTTGATAAAAATGACTTACTAACTTATGAATTTTCAGAAAGAGTTTTTAAAAAATATTTAGGTTAGTTTATAAACTAAAAGGTTATAAAATGATTAAAACGAACATATTTTTAATAAATAAAGGGAATTAATAGAAGGTAGTAGAGTGGTATAACAAGAAATTGGACTAAAATAAACTTTTAAAAGTTAACAAGTAATTACCTCTTTGCTTTTTAAAACCTTTTTTTAAACCTATATTAAAAGTCAATTTGAAAAATAATTTTAGGTTTGTTAAATTTTTTCTTTTTGATTTATTAATTTTTTAAAAGTTAATAAGTTAAAAGTAAAGATGAAATAAGTTGTCCTAAACATACACATAGTAAGGTTGATTATTAAAATCATACTTGCTCTCAAATTTTTATTTTTTGACTGTGCATTGCCTGCTTTTTGACAAACTCTTTTCTATCATCAAATAAACAATTTGTCTTACTTCTTTAAAATCATAATCACCAAGGTTCTTTGTTTTCTTCTGCTTTTTATCTATTTCGTTTAGATCTCATTACAGTGCAACTGAACGATGGGTGGACTTAAATAAATCTTCTTTTTGTTTATTATTTTACTTATTTGTGACTTTCCTAAACATGTTGCTAACGATGCTGATTGTAAAAAAATGCTTATTTTTCTTTGTAGGTGTTTATAATTATTGTTGCAGGCTGTCATGGTTCGTGTTAAGGTTTACTAGCTGAATTTCGTATGTTGATCGTTTGTATAGGAGTTAAAATAGGGATCTGAAAGCAGGTTTTTTTTTTCACATGATCATTTGTCCCTCATTTAGAGTTCTTGGGTGTGATCATAACAAAGCTTTGGAAGATCTACTCTGCCTGTAAGAAACCAGCCATAGACCTGCTGGTTTTGAGTTACACCGAGAAGTGAATTGAGCTCATTTTCTTGATGATAATGTTATTTGTGGCTGCAATATACATGGAAATGTATGTATGTATATATTTATGTGTTTTAAAAGGCTTAAAAAGTTTTTCTGGCTTGTACTCTAGCTCAAGATTTTTGAAGCTATGCAAGTGAGAAGGTATGAATTAGTAGTACTAAAGATCTTTCAATGCATACTTTATGTTTAGTACTTTCTCTGTTTAGAAGAACGTATTTAGTACTACGTTGTGTTTAGTACAAAACATGAATGCTGCGGCGAAGCGCGGATAGTAATAACTAGTTATTATTATCAAGCGTTGAAAAATAGAAGCGACATGTTGGAAGATGTTTTAGTAATGATATGATTCCGCGAGCCGTTCAAAAAGAAAAAAATATGTTAGAAAAGAAAGAATAGTATAACTTCAATTTCTATTACTATTGTTGCTTTGTCCTTTAATCTTTGTGCCTCGCTAGAGTTGTTTTTTAAAATTTACGATTGTGTGCCATCAGGGGCGGAGCTTGAGCAAAAGTAGGGGGGCGGAAGTCACAACCACGGGACCAATTAAAACCTATGGATATCACGTCGGCGATTCAGTTCGGGCCGGTTCGGGTCGAGTCAAACAATAAAAACCTATAAATATCTAATTTATATTTTTCATTCATAGGACCAGTCTTACACATAATGACATAAAAATATAAAATCTATTTAATAATGATGTGGGAGAAAGGTGAGTACCTGAAAGAAGAATTACAACTCAGCCCGACGTACTTTAAGATCTTTGAAATCATCTATTATGCATTCAGAATCAAAACTTTCAGCTATTTCCTTTTCTATGTAAACCACTAAGCTATTGGCGAGATACTCATCTGACATTTTATTACGAACGCGATTCTTAAATACTTTCATTGCTGAAAATCCCCTTTCTATGTTGCAGTAGAAACCGGAAGTGTCAACACTAGCCAAACCACTCTGTCAACAAGATAATATGTCTCACGTTTCTTAGTTTCCACAAGACTTCTACATAGATAAGATTTAGTCGATACATCTCTTACCTTAATATTCTCTTTCTTTTCAACATTAAAAATCTCCAATTGATATCTTAATTGAATTCTCTCCTGGTTAGTAAAATCTTCAGGATAATACTTCTCAACAAGAACACAAATCTGATCAACATCAATCTCTTTTGATATTAAAGTTAAAGTAAGATAAAAACAACTCCATTGCACGCTCATTGAATCTATAATTTAACTCATATAATTGTTTATACAATGTAAATGTAAACAGATCTACTCGATAATAAGGTTCAAATATAACATGAAGATCTTTTTTACGAGGCCGATAACGAGTAGAAGTATACGGAGCGTTCATATCCAGTATTTTAATTTAATGTTTTTCATAAAAATAAGTCACTTGTCCCATCCATTGTTTCTGAAATCATCTAAACTATTATTTGTTGATGAAACCAACTCCATGGCATTCAGAATATCTTGAGATTTTTTTTGTAAAGATTGAGAAAGCGTGTCAGTCCTTCCCATTATTTCATTTATCAATTGAGGAATAAACACAAACTCAAATGATTGCATGTGACTCTAAACTGCATCAGCATCTCCACGTTGAGAAAAAGTGGTATGAGATAAGTCTTCAATTGTTCCTTGAAGAACAACATGGGTGACGTCAAACATCTTAAGTAAACTGCAAACAGAGTTAAAATGAGAACCCCAACGTGTATCACCAGGTCATCTTAAAGTCCCAACTTGATTTAATCCTCTTCCCGAGTTGATTACACCCAATTCCAACAAACTTTTTACCTCCTCTGCCTTTATCTTTTGTAACTCATAGGGCGCTTACTAGATGCACAAACCACATTAATAATAGAAACTAAGTTTGTAGAAAACCGATGTATTGGAATAACTTCCCTTGAAGCACAAACCAATGCAAGTTGTAACCTGTAAGCAAAAACCAAAACCGTACTAAGCATTAAACTATTAAAGTATCCAGTCGAACCGAATAAAAAAATAAGAGAAATAAGTAATTAACGTATGAGCAAAGCAGTGAACATAATATGCATAAGGACAATTTTTAAGAACAAGTGCGTGTAATCTATTCCATTCCCCTCTCATATTGCTAGGACCATCATAACCTTGACCACGGATTTTAGTAACATCAAACTGATACTGCAAAAGTTGTCTCCATATACTTGTTTTCAAGGTTGCTGATAGAGTATCTCTAACATGAACCATGTCTAAAAACATTTCTCGTAGGATCCCTTCTGCATCAACAAATCTCAAAACTATGGCCATTTGCTCTTTTTTCGACTCATCTCGTGACTCATCAACCATGACACAAAAGTATGAATCCCCCACTTCATTACGGATATGCTTTCGCACATTATTTGCAATTATACTAAGAATTTCTTTTTGAATGTCTCCAAAAGTATACTTTGAATTATAGGGAGCGTTTCCTAATATAACCTTTGCAACCTCATCATTATAAGAAGCTAAAAGTTATAGTAATTCAAGAAAATTACCAAGATTTTTTAAAAGAGAAAACATATCTTGTCTTCATAAAGCACAAGCTTGGAATGTCAACCACCTTACTACATCAACTGAAGCTTTCTATCGTAAATGATTCTTCAATATTTGACCTTCACTTTGTCTTGCAAAGATATTCCCAATGTGTGATGATTGGTTCAACAAATTTTCACTATATGCCACAGCATCTCTATGTTGAGAAGAACCAATATGGTTCAAGTATGCACATTTTGTTCCATCATTAACTTTTTTCCAATTGTAGAATCCTTTAACTATAAATGCATCATAGCCATTGCATGCATTTAGTTTATCATTAAACAAATAACAGAGAAGGCAATATCAAGCATTTGTTGTTGGAGAATACTCTAACCAACTAGGGAAAATATTGAACCAAGAATATTAGAATATATGATTCTTTCGATCTTTAGGATATTCTTTAAGATAAACTTGAAAAGGTCCCAACTTCAAATGAGCCCGTCTTACTTCTTCTCCAAAACTAACCGAATAATCAAACATTTGTCTTCATTTAGCCAGATCTCTTTCCATATTATTAACATCTACTTCATTAACATTTTATAAAGGAACTTCACAAGCATGATGCTCTTGCTGATTTTCATGTTTTTCCGACTCACTAGATGAGGTTTTTTAACGTTTCTCATTATTTGAATCATTAATTTCTTCACCAACAACCTTTCTTTTAAAAAATGAATCAATAGTTTTCCCCTTTCCCATGATTTTTCAATCTAAATTCAATATAACATCAACAAATTAGTCATACATTCAATTGTCCAAATCCCTAAAATCAAACTTTAATAATTATTAAATCATAAATGAAACCCTAGATCCTAATTACATTCAATCAGTTGTATTTTCTAACAAAAACTCAAGTACTCAACAATTAAAACTCGAAGAATAAGCAAATCGACCTTAGGGAGTTAAAATACCGTCGTACGCGTGTGTGGGGCAGTTAGGCGTCAGCAGTGGGCTGGTCCGCACAGGAACACAACAGCGGCCTCGGCAGCGCGTAGCGCAGCAGGCAACAGCTTTGGGCGGTTCGCCGTTGGGCCTGGTCATGGTTCGCCGCAGGAGCACTCTGTGGTCGCCGTTTGCAGCAGGAGCGCTCTGTGGTCGCGGTCTTGTGAGTTGTTCAGTTGTGATCTTGGTTGATGTTTGAAGGGGAGAAGGGTTACAACATCCAGCAGGGGATCGATGGTTCAATGTGTGCCGGTCCTCCAAATCATATTAACAAAGAAACAAATTAATGGATTGGGTACTTGGTTGTTGCAGCCCATTACAATTTAACTCCATAAACCCATTTATTTTTTTATAAATTTTAAATAGGTTAGCCCAACTAAATTAGTAGATGAAGTTTTCTTAATATTTTTAAAATTTTTATAGACGTAATTTTTTAGTAATTGTTATTTTTTTAAATATATATAACTATTTTGAGGGGGGCAAATATAATATATGTAATTTTTTAAGGGGGGCGAGCGTAATATATTAAAAAAACTTGCACTACGCGTCGAAAAATTAACACTACTAACGAAAAAAAGAGAGGGGGAGGGAGTGGTGGCCCCCCGCCCCGTTCAAACCTTCGCATCTGCGTGCCATTAAAAGAAATACGGGTGAGAATTCTGTTTCTTTTAACACATGAATATGTATGCCTCTAAAAACACATGAATAGAAAAGATTTAAATACAAAATCTTTAAAAATTATAAAGTGTAAGAATGATTAAAATATTAAATCGTGCCTTTTTTTTTTATCAAGATCAGGTTGAGTGCAAAATTAATAATGTTTCATCTTTTCAAGTTTCACGTTTTTTTAAACATCTGAAACTTTTACATATGATATTATCTTTTTGTAAAAAAATACCGTACAAAAACAAGTATACAAAAACAAGTATTATTATTTTTAAAAACATATAAATGTTTATATAAAAAATAAAGTTTTTTTTATGTTGTTTTAATCTATTGTGTAATTTCGTCAGATGATTGTGTTGTCTTTTGAATTGATGATAATTACATAATTACGAGATGTTGATTACACAATAAACTAAAATTATAAAAAGGTTTATATTTTTTAATATTGTGTTATTCAAAAATCATAATTTTAAAATAGTCAACATTAGACACATTGATCAACATCAGAAATAATGGATAACATAATGACAAACACTAGACTTGATGATTAGCATTAGATACAATAAACTGCTTGATAAAGATTACATGATAACCTGATCATTCTACACAGTGAACTAAAAAATGTAAATTTTTTTTATATTTTCGACATTGTGTTATTTAAGAATTATTACTTTAGAACAATAAAGCATTAGACCATGATTTGACGAATATTACATAAGGACCTAATATTATACGATGACCTAATGAATATTACACGAGCTAAAGTAGTGTAGAAAAATTATTCAAGATAAAAAACTTGATATTATGATGTAAGTTTCTTATAATAATAATGTTTCATGTATATATGTAAAGTTTGAGTGTTTAAACAAAAGTGTGGAACTAAAAAATGTGGCTAGAACTAAAATACTATTGGTTTATCATTTTAAATTTTGATTATTTATCATTATGCCTTTTATTATTTGAATCTAAAATCTGATAGTTAATAATTGTTCTCACCTTTCTTATTTTTCCCTCTTTTAGAAAAGTTCAAATAAAATGATTTTAAATCTAAAAAGTATAAGAATGAACCTCAACCATTAATTTTTCTAATCAAAGACTAAGATCAAATTTTAGAAAAAAATTTGTTAGAAAGGTATTTTATCCATAGACATTTTTATTGACTTTTTTCAGATTTACATTTTTTTAAATGTCTACAACTTTATATATGACATTATTTATATCTAAAAATTACGTCATAAAAACGAGTGTTTTTATATTTAAAACAAGTACGGTATTATTGTATAAAAATATAATAACTTTTTTACAATTTTAACTCATATGAAATACATTCATCATTTTGTATTTAGTGAAGTTCATTTTGTGTTTTTTTAGTTATTATGGTTTTCTAAAATAATGACTTCTAAAATAAATAATGGTAACATAATGATTACTTAATAACTAATTAATCTAATACATTAAAAAACAATAACAAAATAACGTAAAATGATAAAACGTAAAATATAATAATAAAATATCTCGTTATATTTTCTGATTGTAACTATGTTATCTCAAACACCATGAATTTTGATAAACACATTGGTGAAGTAACATTATTATATACTTGTAATTGTAAAACATAATTATAAAATAAAATAAGTTTATATAATATATAAGAAATAATAACAAAAATAATACAATATGATTTAAGACGTAATATACAATGTTGAATACTTATAACAAATAATAAAAATATTCAACACGATAAACTAATATTTGATAAATGACATGACGTATTAGATACAATAATCTGATACAATAATCAAAATGTTCTCTCTTTTTTAAACAATGAAATGACACATGTGAAACCTATAATCATTCTTAATATTTTTATATTAAATATTCTTTTACTAAAACATTTTCGTGTATAACATGTGTTATTAAGTTTAATTGTGGTCAATGTGGGGCTAGCCCACTTTGTAACGCTTTACCTCTTAGAGAGGAGGTCATGAGTTTAAACCCAGACATTGTGTAACTTGATGTAATTTAGATAGGATAGATTTGTCGTTAAAAATAGTTTAATTGTGGGTGAGTTGTGAAATATAGTTATGAGTATTTAGTGCATCAACCACATATTTTGATAACATCACGTGCTTAATGCATCAATCGTGCCGTGGGACATTCATGGTCAGATATTTTTCTTCAATTTACAATGTATTTTAAATTTACCATTAATTTTGAGAAATTGTACAAAGTTTGAAATAAAAGCATAAACATTAATTTTTCTGTTAAAAGAAAAAAGAAAATAAAACATTACGTTTAACATTAATTTGTTTACTACAAAATTTTAACATTTGTCGTTCATAATGTGTTTATCAAATCGATCATGATTATTATCTGAATTATAAATTATAAAACTAACGGAGTTCAAAAATTTAAATTCTAGTTCGAATTATTGGAAAATAACAATAATTCTGGGAAAAAACTTCTAGTTGTAACTATGATCACTACTTCACTAGTATAAATATGATAAACGAGGAAATCACTACCTAACAAGTTAAATAAATAAAAATTAGTAATCGAAAGTCATTTTCTGCTTTTATTATTTTATAGATAGTTTTGTCTTTTCATCTGTACTATATTACAATACATTTAAGAAGCACGAGATTGTTTTCTACATTAATTTTCAGAAGTCTAAGAGAAAAAATTATTTGGGGTTGCCACTGCAGCGCAGTGGTAAATCCCATGTGGGCTAGTGATGGGCTTGACCTGGGGAACCCAGGTTCGAGTCTTGAAGCAAGCGGGTTTTACCGATTATTCACCGTCGTGCCTTCGGGCGGGTGAGTGGTCGGGTTTTCCCCGGAAATGTGGTTGGTGGGCTAGGGGCTCCGTGCGTGTGGATCATGGCCACGCTGTGCGTCCTTTGGCCATTGGGGCGCCGCGTACGGAGTACCCGGCAACTACTTGATTGATCGTTCCAAAAAAAAAAAAAAGAAAAAATTATTTTTATAAATTTAACTATTTTAATTATCTTTATATATCTGTCAAATTTTATTATTATAATTATTGACTTTTAAACCAACTTCCACACAAGTTTTAAATGAAATTAACTTTTTCATACGTTAGCGGTTTATTATCCATAATTTGAGTATGGTACCACTATAACATTTTTTAATTTAAAATAAAAAAAACTTACACGTTGTATATTTCGCTATATGACGCGGGCACCCTTCTAGATGATCTAAAAATGTTTATTTGTTTTGTTGAATGGTAGATGTCGCATCATTGTTGTATTCTAATCACCAACAATATGTTTAATAGTATTAGTCCATAAATAGTTACACTCTGATATGTTATAACCTAAATTATTCAACTCGCAATCATCATGACATTCTTATTATTTCGTTACAAGCAAGATTAAAGTAAAACATTTTAATCAATGGTTAACATTAAATTGTAGGAAAAAGAATACACGATTTTAGAAAAAACATTTTTATTGAGTCTTTTAAAATTCTCTTACTTTTTCAATGAAACATATTATTCCTAAAAAATCACTCAATAAAATTGAACATTCTTTCTATTTGGAATTGTCCATAGTATTGCTATATTTATTAAAAAAAGAGATTATTATAATTTGTGTTGTTTTAACGTAAAACGACATGTATTTTATTGTTTTAGGTTAAAATTACACAACTTTAATTATGTGTTGCTTTAACTTAATACAACTTAAGTAAAAACAACACGTTCTGTGTTGCCTTAAGTAAAAACAACACGTTCTGTGTTGCTTTAAACTAAAACAACAATTTTGTGTGTTGTTTAAAACTAAAATAATATGTTTTGTACGTGTTGGTTTAACATGTTCATATAAGTCGACACAAGTTTAGGTTAAGACGACATATTATTAGTTGTATTAAGTTAAAAACTAAAATTATAATTATAATTATAACAAAACATTTTTAAGTTAAAACAACATATTTTCAGGCAGAGTTTGCTAAATGTTGCAATGGAGAAGAGAATTAAGGTGGTGGATTGTGGTGGTGGGAGAAGGTGTTACGGCAAATATGAGAATGAGAGTGGTGGGAATTGTGGTTGTAATAGGATGAGAGAGAAGATAAAAAAGAAGAGCTCAATACTAGTTGGGTTTGAGGGATCAAAGAACCGTAAGGTACCCTAAAAATCTTCAAGAATAGTTTTTTGAACTAAAATGCTCTTTTATCTGATTTCTATGAGTGTCACAATTCAAACTTAATACTTAGGAAATAAATGAATTCTTATTTGAACCCCTAGCCTCTCATTTTATCGCTTCAGTTTGTTTGTATATTTTTTTAACAATCAGACGATATACATATTCAAAATTCATCTAGAAAGACGGTAAAAGGACAACAAACAATATTACAAAAATAAAACGTGTTCTGAAGCTAATGAACCCGGTTGATATTTATCTTCTAGTTCCTATTTATATACCAAAGATACGAATAATTAACAATGGGTATCAAAAATAGTATCTTGCGTCTTCATGTTGTTGTCTTGAACAATGTTGTTCTGAAATCATCATATCGCCCACCATGTCAAACACACAATTGCATCGATGATTAACAGTTTCTTCGGTTTTAAAAAACTAAGCTAGGTAAATTTAAATTTAACCAACTTCCTACCACCTTCCCACATCTAATTGCTACATTATATTCCCCAAACATACTCCCCACCGTTTCCATCTGTTTTGAGCATAGTAGACATAAAATAGAATGAGTATCAATACCTTTATTACTTAAAATTAATACGAGTGCGCAACCAATCAGAGGGCACCCGTCACACCATAATTTTTACCTTTCTTGGCACAAATCGATTCCGACAAGTAGAAACCAATCTACAGGATCAATATGTTTCCTCACCGAGTTTACTCAAAAGCAGTCTTCATCATTCAATTCCCATATCCACTTATGCCTATTTTCTGAGCAATAGAAGTTCTCTAACTCAAGAATCATGCTTGACGCCAACATCAACTCCAACTACCATCAATCCATTGATCTTTGAAAAGACATTCCTTTTTGCAGTTTAAGATTGTATGCTTGAAGAAAACTATTACAAAAGAGGGGGGGGGGGGGGGGGGGGGGTTCCATTAATCCAAACATCCAGCCAAAAAAGAATGGACTCACCATCACCAACTTCCCTCTTCAAAGATGACCATCGAATGATAGGTTTATTTCTAAGTTTGAGACAGTGCCTTTACAAACCTCCATCTCTATTTATGAAGCAAAGCATAGTTTAATACTTAACTACCAATTCCTAAACCCTCTTATTCCTTTTCAGAATTTTAGCAATAATCAAATCCCATAAGTTAATTAAACCAGTGAGTTTTTCAAAGAATTCTCCACACTTCCGTAGAAAAATTTCAACGCACTACAAGAAATAACCTCTTTTGCGGCGACATAGTTCGTCGCAAAAAGTACCACTTATCGTCGCGAAATACATTTTGCGCCGAAAATTTCGTCGCTGTTCATTCGCCGTAATAAAGTGGTCGCAAAAAACTTTTTGCGATGAAATTTGCGACGAAATAGTATGTGGGGTCCACATCATTTAAAAAAAGGGAAATTCGTAAGAAAATATTTTGCGACGAAACCTTTTGCGACGAAATGGATGTTTTTTGCGGCGCAAAGTCGCCGCAAAGTTTATGGTCAAATTCTTTTTCGCGACGAAAATTTACATTTGTTAAAATGTTTTTTGCGACGAAATATCGCCGCAAAAAACATCATTTTTTTAAAAAAAATTTGCTGCGTTTGCAGCAATCCACCCAGATATTCCTGGGTACCAAACCTGCTGTCCAAAATCATTAGTACCATCACAACCATCAAATCATTCGCAAATACAAAAGCATAGCATATAAACAAAATATTGTCTAAAGTTAACAAGTTAAAAGTCATACAAACAAATGTTCCCAAATGTTTAAAAAAATTCATAACAAACATCAAAGTGAACATCTTATGACGACCCACCTTCATCATCTTCTTCATCTTCATCACTTTGTTGAGAATGACCACTTCTCTTCAACGTGCTCTGGACTTGGCTTTGGATTTGACTTTGCATATGTGCCATCATATTAGCCATCATCTGTGACTGCTATTGTTCTTGCTCACTTGCCAGTCTCGCTGCTATCATCTTCTCAACCTCAGATTGTGAGAACATCCGCTGATCTGTTCTATGAGGTGGAGGTGGGGGTTGTGAAGGCACGCTCGGTATTGGACCGATGCCACGTTCCCACCCGGGCCGCTCCCCCAAGACCTGTCGCATGATCTGCTTCTCTAACATTTCAGGGTGTTGTTGTTGAAGCGCGGTCATTTGCTCCTGTATAGTTTACAAAAAACAATAAATAATGTTATATATATGGGGATGTTATATATTACTTTATTTTTATAAAATTTTAAGATGTGTACATTACTTACATAGTATGCAGCGGGTTCAGGTTGATAGAAATTACCGCTTGAATCGGTATAGAAGCGGCGGTATGCTAATATGGCACTCCCAGGTTCATCAGAACCCTCTTCACGCTGTAAACACATTAAATGGTTATATAATCATATAAAATTAACTTACAAACACATAAAACAAATTATAAAACAAATTAGATTAAAACAACTTACAAACATATAACGACACTGGGCTAGAGATGTCCGACCGCCATGTCCTTTGATCGTCTGCTTCCCTTTGTTTGACTTGTTAGTTGCAGACCGAGCCTTGACTTCAGGAGAAGTATAGTAATCCACATAGTCTTTCCATTCAGATTCTTGCATATCAGGTGACATAATATCATAAATATCAACCCTGTCCTCCCTACCGATTTTGCTAAAATGTTTTTGCTTGAACCGGTATTTGTGATCTTTATACCGGTTTGCATCATATTTCTCAATGCCTGCCCTCAAGCCTTCGTGGGGAGTCATATCAAAATACATCTGCATATTATAAAAACGAATAGCTTAGTGTATGTATATTTAATCACTGGATTTAATTATTAAAAAGTTAACTTGTAAGTCAGGCCAGATAGTCGTCTTCAACTCTATAGGTATCTTTCTCCAGCTCTTATAGTTTTGAGGAAATTTGTTAATGAGTGTACCAACCAGTGAAGCAAAGGTTGCCTGATTGGAACCTACAGGTTTGTAGGTGTCATGCGTACCTTGCTCAAATTCCATTGTCAGCAAATTTCCTTGAGGATTTCTCTTGCGCATACCCTGAAGTGTGGTTTTCTCACGCTTGCCTTGTCCTGCAAATTGATAATAGTATAAAAATTCTATGTTAATTATATATATTAATTTTAAAATATAATAGTATAAAATTCGTCATACCTCTTCCGCTACCGCTACCGCTGCCGGAGTCATCACTGACCTCGCACTGTCGTGGTGGCTACCACGATCGATCTTTATCGGGAGGACCACCGCCAGGTGGACCACGACCATAGGTATCCCCACCGTAACCTCGTGCCATGTCTTCCATCTGTAAAAAAAGATTATACAAGTATACAAATATACCACAAATAACATTATGCTTATAATATTTTGGATCATTAGCTAAACACACACAATTGAAAAAACAATTCAATAAACATAATAATTCAAACATAATAAACGATTCGATTAAAATTAAATATTAAAATCAATCGGATTCATCGGTGTGATAAGAATCTTCTCCACAATCATTATTAAGTTTGTCTAAATCATCATCTAAATTATCAGAAACGTCAATAGCTTTGTCTACATTGTTGTCTTCACCCTCATCCGTATCTTAATATGTCTCGTCCTCTACATTAACATGCTCAAGGGAAATATTGACTTTTGTTACTTCATCTCTACTCAAACCATCATAAGTCAAATTATTCAAGTCAGCAGACAACAAAAGGTCAGATGAGATGCTGCCATAAATTAAATCTACTTTGTTATTTTCCATGATAATATCTCGGTCCCAAATTTTCTAATGATTCACCTCTTGGATGACCTTCCAATGTCTGTTTGATTGAGCTCTTTGACCGGCTTTATACGGTTCGTCAAGATAAAAGACTTGCTCTGCTTGTGTTGCAAGAATGTATTGGTCATTTGTAAACCATTCAGTTTGAGTAGAAATACTGGTTATGTTATTCTTAGTGACACAAAGTTTGTTGTTATTAGTTTTAAACCATTTACATCAAAACAACACAACCTTGCAACGATCTAGATAGCCTAGCTCCAGAATCTCTTCCAACAAACCGTAATACTTTGTTCCGTCCTGCCCAGTTGTTGAGATGCCGCTGTTTTGAGTTGTACGACTTAAGTCTCAGCTATGAACTACAAATCTCACACCGTTAAATATACAAGCGGTGTAAGAGTTTGCATGTCGTGGTCCATTTGCTAAAGCAAATAACTGAGGACTAATACTAGATTCATCATTTATTCGCTGACGGTTGATCTATTTGAAATAAGAGAAAATTATAATGATTATGATATTATTAGTTTTGTATAATTGGTTTTATATACAAAGGAGTTTACCTTCTGTTTAAACCAGTTAGGAAAATTTACTTGCAAGTCAGTTCCATACGGCATTTGAGTAATAAATTCACTATAAATAATGTTACTTGCGTTAATAATAATCATCTAAAAGATAACTTACGAAAAGACAACCTGAAATAAAAATACTTACTCCTTGTATTCTTCGATCTCGGAGTTGTTAAGGACAAACCAATTTAGTTTTGCTCAAAGCACACCATCTATTTTTTTATCAACCCCCTTGCTGATTGGTGTGCATAGCAATTGGAAGACATAAAACTCACGTGTGAGAATTAGGGCGTCTTCGTTTCTGTCCGGCCGATTGAATCTCGTTGGTACACCGTCAAGATACCTTGAACAGAAAGTTAAGGATTCATCTGCGACATACCCCTCCGCAATGGAACCTTCGGGCCTAGCCTTACTTCTAACATAATTTTTTAGCTTTTTCATGTATCTTTCAAATGGATACATCCACCTCATGTAAACTGGCCCACCTTGAATGACCTCCTCAGGTAAATGCATAACCAAATAAATCATTATGTCAAAAAATGATGGAGGAAATATTTGCTTGAAAGAACACAAAATTTTAAATAACTTCTCCTCAGAATCTTGCATGTCAGATGACATCAAGTTCCGAGCACAAAGTTGCTTAAATAATAAGCACATCTTAATTATTGGTGTTGAAATGTTTTTATCCAAGTACGCTTGAGCAACAATCGGAAGCAACCGTTGCATCATTATATGATGATCATGTGATTTCATCCCTGTTATTTGGGTATTATTATCAGTTACCTTATGTTTAAAGTTAGAGCCAAAGCCATCAGGTAGTTTTACTTCCTTAATGAATTGACAAAAAGACTCCTTTCAGCGTTTGAGAAAGAGAACTTGGGATGAGGCTTTGAGAGCTTACCACGACCGTTATCTACAAGCCACAAGTCACGTCGAATGTTCCATTGTTCTAACACCATTCTTGCCTTATTAGTGTCTTTGGATTTTTCCTTGTTCATCATCAACGTATTCAACAAACTCTTGCACACATTTTTTCGATATGCATGACATCCAAATTATGTTTTAGTTGAATTGAATACCAATATTCAAGCTCGAAGAAAATAGAACGCTTGGTCCAATTCAATTCAACATTGGAATCACGTTTTCTCTTCTTACCACCAAACTGAACATGTTTCCCAGAAATACGGGGCGGTAATTTATTAAGTTGTTGCAAAATCTGATCATTAGTTTTCCTATTAGGAGGACGTCTAGTCTCGTTCTTACCATTGAATGACTTGTCCTTCCTCCACTTATGATTCGTTGGTAACCATCTTCTATGCCCAACATAAGCAGTTTTTCCCAATACATGAACAGATGGAGTGTCTTCCTTACATGTTGGGCATGCAAAGTAACCTTGCCCACTCTAACCAGACAAGCTACTACGAGCAGGGAAATCATTGATGGTCCATAAAAGCATTGCACGCAATGTGAAGAAAGTTTTTGTAACCGCATCTTTTGTCACGACTCCGTCCGACCAAAGACTTTTCAATTCATCAACCAATAGTCTCAAAAAAACATCAATGTCCTTTCCAGGTGATTTAGGGCCAGGGATTAATAACGTCAGCATGAATGAAGACTCTTTCATACATAACCATGGCGGCGTATTGTATGTTGTTAATATGACCGGCCACATGCTATACGACATACTCATGTTCCCAAACGGATTGAAGCCATCAGCAGCCAACCCTAATCTCATATTTTTGGCAAAATCAGGATACATTGAATCTAATTCTTTCCATCATGTACCATCTACCGGGTGACGTAACTTACCATCTTCCGTGCAACGTCCAGAAGCATGCCATGACATATGCTTTGCAGTGTGTCTTGAGCTATAAATATGCTTTAATCTAGGAATTAATGAAAAGTAACACATAACCTTGTTGGTAACTTTCTTCCCCTTAGTGTTTGCGTCCTTCCATCTACTTTTATAACATATTGGACATTTTTGAAAATCTTTGTTATCCTTCCCCTAAAATAAACAACAGTCGTTCTTACAAATGTGGATCGATTCATATCCTAACCTAACTTTCTTCATTATCTTTTTGGCTTCATAGTTTGACAGTGGGATTTTAGCAAACGGAAATGCAGTTTTAAGAAATTGTAACAATTGGTCAAACGATGTATCGGTCCATTTATTGATGGCCTTCATGTGACTTAGTTTTGCCAAGAAATCCAATGAAGACATCCCGTCACAACCAGGGTATAGTTCGGTGTCAGCAAGTTTCAATAATTCAGTGAGTTCATCATTTGTATCACTCAGTGTATCTGTTGTGTTCATTGTCTCGTCGTTGTTGTCCTTTTGTGAGACATTCTCCTGACGAACATCGTTGATAAAATTATGTATTGGGTCTATCGTTTAAGGTATGTTAGGACCGTGTACGTACGGAGTACTAACTGATTCTTCGTTATACCGGATCAAATAGTGCGGAATCCTATTTGATTGGCGATCCAATCAGGGAGAACGTAATCAAGATCAATCCTAACGATTAGAAAACGTTAAGAATGGACTAGGAATGATCTGGGACGTTCTATGAACTTGGAATTGACGAACTGCACGATCTGGGTCGACTAGGGTTATGAATATTCGAAGTGTTACGTTTTTCCACGAATTAAGTGGTATTTATAGGTTACAGCTATTATTCGTACGACTGAGCCAGGCGACTGGCTCAGTCATGCGACTGAGACATACGATTGGTTCATTCGGACGACTGAGTCAGTCTTATGACTCAATCGTACGATTGACTCAATCTCCTGGTTCAATCGTGTGACTGGCCCATTCGCATGGTCCAGTCGTGCGACTGAATCAGATAACTTAGTTAAACACATTCTTGAACCTTTAATGGTTCAAACCTATGTCTAACAACTGTAAACCTATATAACATTGTCATATATGCGTGTACTAATAGTTGATATGAGTAGATATAACATTCAATAACCAACAATCATATATAGAAGAGATTCTCATTATATTGATTAAACATTACATATGTGTTACAAGAAGAAGTTCTATTACATTTAAGTTAACTAGACTAGAACTGGGGATTTGGTGGATGCCACTATGTATCGTGGGATGATCGGATCTCTTATGTACCTCACTGCCTCGCGTCCAGATATTATGTATTCCACATGTCTATGTTCTAGATATCAAGCGAAGCCAAAAGTGAATCACCTGATTAGGGTGAAAAGGATTTTCCGTTATCTGAAGGGTACTCCAACACTGGGGTTGTGGTATCCTCATGATGATGACTTTGAGCTTACTGCGTACAGCGATTCAGACTATGGTGGTTGCAAGATGAACTTCAAGTCTACATCAGCAGGGTGTCAGTTCTTTGGAAGGCGATTAGTCACGTGGCAATGCAAGAAGCAGACCTCGGTTGCTTTATCAACCTGTGAAGCTGAATATGTTGCTGCTGCAAGTTGCTGCTCTCAGATCATCTGGATCCAACAGCTAATACGCGACTACGGTTTGCAATTTTCTAACACCCCTATTTATGTTGATAATTCTGCTGCCATAGCTGTTACTAAAAATCCTGTTCAACATCCAAAAGCAAAACACATCGGCATTAAATATCATTTCATACGCGATTGCTATGAAAAACAATTGATTGATGTGATTAAAATGAACACGGATTTTCAGCGCGCTGACCTCTACACCAAACCATTTGATAAACCTACATTTTTCTATCTGCTAGAGGTCAACGGCGTTAAAAAGAAAAGTGATGTGATTGCGGAAGAAGCAGATACATAGTCCGACTCGTGTTTGTTTGTTTATTTTTCTGTTAATTTAATTTTATTTTTTATTTCCTTGTTATATAAAATCCAAAAACACAAAAAGATTTTCTGTTTTAGTATTTTAGGGGGAGATTTATTACAGTATTCATTTATTTAAAAAAAACGGGGGAAGGTAAGTAAAGCTGAAAAGGCATAAAAAAAGACAGGAAATGTGACTCAACAAAATGGAAAGTGATAGTACACAGGCATCGAGTTATTTGGAACACCAAAAGGATTTTCGGTTCTGCAAAGTTAATTAAATCACAGAAAAATTATAAATCCGAGAAGTCTAAGTCTAACAAAATGGGAAGATGATAGTACGCTTGGTTGGTATTGTAACTACACGGAGAAAGTTGATCTAGGGAGGTGCTAGTTCACTATACGATGTGTCGGTAGATTCAACACAATAGACGAGTAGACGTCATTGGTAAACTTAATCTAAACTAAACGGTTCAATCAACTGTGGGTTCCCATCTTATCACTGGTTAACACAATCAGCCATTTCCGATAAGGGATAACGACTGAGCCCACAGTTTGGGAACCCACAGTTGATTGAACCGTTTAGTTTAGATTAAGTTTACCAATGACGTCTACTCGTCTATTGTGTTGAATCTACCGACACATCGTATAGTGAACTAGCACCTCCCTAGATCAACTTTCTCCGTGTAGTTACAATACCAACCAAGCGTACTATCATCTTCCCATTTTGTTAGACTTAGACTTCTCGGATTTATAATTTTTCTGTGATTTAATTAACTTTGCAGAACCGAAAATCCTTTTGGTGTTCCAAATAACTAGATGCCTGTGTACTATCACTTTCCATTTTGTTGAGTCACATTTCCTGTCTTTTTTTTATGCCTTTTCAGCTTTACTTACCTTCCCCGTTTTTTTTAAATAAATGAATACTGTAATAAATCTCCCCTAAAATACTAAAACAGAAAATCTTTTTGTGTTTTTGGATTTTATATAACAAGGAAATAAAAAATAAAATAAAATTAACAGAAAAATAAACAAACAAACACGAGTCGGACTATGTATCTGCTTCTTCCGCAATCACATCACTTTTCTTTTTAACGCCGTTGACCTCTAGCAGATAGAAAAATGTAGGTTTATCAAATGGTTTGGTGTAGAGGTCAGCGCGCTGAAAATCCGTGTTCATTTTAATCACATCAATCAATTGTTTTTCATAGTAATCGCGTATGAAATGATATTTAATACCGATGTGTTTTGCTTTTGGATGTTGAACAGGATTTTTAGTAACAGCTATGGCAGCAGAATTATCAACATAAATAGGGGTGTTAGAAAATTGCAAACCGTAGTCGCGCATTAGCTGTTGGATCCAGATGATCTGAGAGCAGCAACTTGCAGCAGCAACATATTCAGCTTCACAGGTTGATAAAGCAACCGAGGTCTGCTTCTTGCATTGCCACGTGACTAATCGCCTTCCAAAGAACTGACACCCTGCTGATGTAGACTTGAAGTTCATCTTGCAACCACCATAGTCTGAATCGCTGTACGCAGTAAGCTCAAAGTCATCATCATGAGGATACCACAACCCCAGTGTTGGAGTACCTTTCAGATAACGGAAAATCCTTTCACTCTAATCAGGTGATTCACTTTTGGCTTCGCTTGATATCTAGAACATAGACATGTGGCATACATAATATCTGGACGCGAGGCAGTGAGGTACAGAAGAGATCCGATCATCCCACGATACATAGTGGCATCCACCAAATCCCCAGTTCTAGTCTAGTGAACTTAAATGTAATAGAACTTCTTCTTGTAACACATATGTAATGTTTAATCAATATAATGAGAATCTCTTCTATATATGATTGTTGGTTATTGAATGTTATATCTACTCATATCAACTATTAGTACACGCATATATGACAATGTTATATAGGTTTACAGTTGTTAGACATAGGTTTGAACCATCAAAGGTTCAAGAACGTGTTTAACTAAGTTATCTGATTCAGTTGCACGACTGGACCATGCGAATGGGCCAGTCACACGATTGAACCAGGAGATTGAGTCAATCGTACGATTGAGTCATAAGACTGACTCAGTCGTCCGAATGAACCAATCGTATGTCTCAGTCGCATGACTGAGCCAGTCGCCTGGCTCAGTCGTACGAATGATAGCTGTAACCTATAAATACCACTTAATTCGGGGAAAAACGTAACACTTCGAATATTCATAATCCTAGTCGACCCAGATCGTGTAGTTCGTCAATTCCAAGTTCATAGAACGTCCCAGATCATTCCTAGTCCATTCTTAACGTTTTCTAATCGTTAGGATTGATCTTGATTACGTTCTCCCTGATTGGATCGCCAATCAAATAGGATTCCGCACTATTTGATCCGGTATAACGAAGAATCAGTTAGTACTCCGTACGTACACGGTCCTAAAAAGTGGTATCAGAGCCTTGGCTCTTGATTCTTCATTTGATTCAATCAAGTTTTTGTTAAAAACCACGTTTTTCGCGAAAAGATCCAATCTTTCTGCTCAAAACCGAGTCTTTACGTGTGCATGTTCTGCAAAATCAGTGTTTTTCGACTTACAGCCGTCTAGGGTGTCACAAACACGTTTTAGGTCAAAAGTGTGAAAAATTTCGATTTCTGCAGTCTCAGTCGCACGATTAGCTAAATCGTACGACTGAAGTCCAGTCGCCCATTCATTCGACCGATTGAGTCAGTCGCTTCATCCAATCGCCCGATTGAGTCAATCGCCCATTTCAGTCGTCCAGTTGAGTCGTTCGGTCTGTTCAGTCGCCTAAAGTCTCTCAGTCGTCTGTTCAATCGTACGTTTGAGTCCAATCGCATACAGCTAGTGTCGGTCGCATCCCAGTCGCACTCCCCAATCGCATTAGCAGTTTCATTCACATGTTAAAGTAATAACATAATGGACTCAGAAAACTTTGCAATGTCAGCTGGAAAGGACTCAAGGATACAAAACCTGCTTTTACTGGAAAATGAGATAGGGAACCATAACAAGCCACCTAAGCTATTGAGTAAAGATGAATTTCCACAATGGAGACAACGTTTTGAGATTCATCTTAATGGAGTGGACACGAACTTATGGAATTCTATTGAGACTGGTTATAACATGCCCGTGGGAGCTGATGGTGTTCCTTTGACTTTAAGTGGACTCACTGATACGCAGAAGGTTGCCTACAATGCCGAAAAGAAGGCATATGCTATTTTGACCCAGTCCATTCCCAAGGCCATTTTTCACCAATACTCAGATCTCAAGCAAAGTAAAAAGTTGATGGAAGCTCTTGAGAAGAGGTATGCTGGGAATTCTACTCTAAAGTCCCTAAAGGGTAAAGCATTGAAGAAGGAGTTTGACAACTTCTCTGCAATTGGGAATGAAAGCTTGGATGAAATTATCAATCGCTTCTATCACTTGATGAGTGAACTTCACACTCATGGAGTAAAGACGTCAATGGAAGACAAAGTTTCAAGCTTGGCAGATGGTCTACCTGAAAAGTGGAATTCATTCATTTCCACTATGCGACACAACTCAGTTTTAGAAACCTTGGATATTAATGACTATATTCTAAAACTGAGAGAGGAAGAAGTGCGTCACAAGTACAGGACGAAAAGAGGAGCGTATACACAAGACCCATCACTCTACAATGTAACTCCTACTTCCACTCCTGCTGCAAAGTCTTCTGGAGCACCTCTGCAAACAGCCTTTGTGTCCAATGCATCGTCATCTACTGATCAAGGCTCATCATCTGCAAATGAGTCTCATGGTGCATTTGGGGTTTTACAAAGTCCAATTGTTACTCAATCTACTAAGTTGATGACAGAAAATTTGGGAAAAGTAACAGTGGAGGTTGCTAAAGAGCACATGGATCTACTTGCTGCAGTTGTGCACTCTTATGATGGTCTGGTGGCGGGTAAGATTGGAAATTGCCACCTTGCTGATGAAGACTACGAGCAAGTAGATGAAAACGAGCTTGAAATGATGGATATCATGTGGGCTCTTGCAAGTGCTGTCCGGAGAGCAAAGAAGTTTGTGAAGAAGACAGGGCAGAATCTCATGGCTACTAAAGATACAACCTTTGTTTTGACAAGTCTAAAGTCACGTGCTTCAACTGTGGAGAAAAGGGTCACTTCAAAAGAGAATGCGTGAAGCCTAAGAAGACTGGGAACGGGAATCCATTCTCCTCGTTCAATAGGCAAGATAAAGACAAGAAGCAGCATCCACAGGGAATGATTCTAAAGCTATGGTAGCACAAGGAGATGAAGGACAGGACTGGTCCTTTCGGTTCTTATCTGATGGTGAAGCGAACATAGCTTCTGTGGAAGACTTGAACGAAGACTCCGCGAGTAAGGGGGAGAGCTCAGCTGATGTTGATACTGCTGACTTGGAAGAGACGTTTGATGCAGTGGATGAAATTGTCAAGAATGAGCTGAATTCAGAATCTGAAGCTCAACCTGCGTCTCAGAATGCTTTCATGGCTGGAACGTCCACAGCTGCACAGGTACAATCTAAGGATGAATTATTCGCTAAACATGCTTGTGTTGATTGTGATAAATTTAGAGAAAGCATTGACTTAAAATTTGCTAGGTTATTAGAACACAATGATAACTTAGTAAATGACTTGAAACTGTGCTCAGAGGCTAATCGAGTGTTAAAACAGAATGAGAGCAGTTATAAGGAAAAGATAGATACTTTAAAGGAGACTGAAGTTGTTGCGTTTAACCAAGAAAATGACATTAATTCTACTTAAAGACCATTGAAGAGACTAAAAAAGACAAAGCGGTTTTACAAGTAGAAATGAGTCTTTGAAACAAAAACTACATAGTTTAGCAAGTTCCTCGCACATTTTGAAAAACTTGATTAAAGAACGCAACAATGGGGAGGGTTTGGGTTACAAAGTTGTTCCACCACCACATGAGATCCTGTTGAACACTAAACAACGTCCAATAAATAATAATCCAATTAATGATCATGTGGTGACAACTCCTTTGGTTAGTGATCCGGACACAGTAGTTCAACCTGCTTCTCCGGATGATGATCAGAATACCTCAGCATCGAGCAATGCCACTACTGAGAAACAGGTGGAAGAGAATGTCCAAACATCTCTTGGGTTGGATTCAAAGTCTAATGACACACAATCCAAGATGTCTAAAACCACTCAAGTTAAATCAGTTAAAAGAAATAATATTCAGCCTCAAAGACAAATAAACCAAATGTTAAACAAGTTAAGTTTGTCAAAGAAGGTGAATGTTCAAAGACTGAGACCAAAAAGCCCATTCCTGAGGTCTACTCCCCACCCCACAAGAGAACTCCTAGTCCATTTGAAAGGAGATTCTGTTACTCTTGTGGAAAACGAGGTCACATCTCCTCAAGTGTCCTCGTTACCAGACACCTCGGGTTAAGATTGACTTAGATCACGATGTCAATAAGATACCAAAACAGAGATCTAAGACTCCAGTTAGGTCCAACACACCTGCTAGGTCTTATACCTCACCTCCACACCACAGACAACATAGACATGTCACTGGCAAGTCTGTGATGCCTGAGGTGAAACCGGTTTTGGAACCTAAACCAAAGATACAAACAGTAAATCAATCTAGTGTCTACCACAAACAATCTTTTCATAAAGACAGTATGTGAAAGGCAAAATCATCTGATGTGTCTGATAGAAATGACAAGTTGAAGGTTAATGTCCCACCAACTGACAAAGGACAGTGGGTTGAGTTCATCATGTGTGATGCCTCTGGGAAACCCAAGCCAGTTAAGGCTTGGGTCCCCCTCCTTAACTAATTGTTTTCAATTATGTGCAGGTTGTCCGCTATAGTGCTTCTACGAATACATGGATTGTGGATAGCGGAGCTTCCAGGCACATGACAGGAAACAAGTCTCTCCTTTTAAATTTCAAACAAATTAAAGGGGGACATGTTTCCTTTTCTGGTAACAAATGAGGATACATTACTGCTCAAGGCGAAGTAGGTAATGAGAAGGTAAGTTTTGACAAAGTAAATTTTGTTCAACAACTGGAAAACAATCTGCTTTCAGTGTCTCAGATATGTGACAAGGGCTTCAAAGTTATGTTTGACAATTGCAAGTGTTACATACTGAAGAGGAGATGGAGATTCCAGAGGAGTAGGTTCTGATGTCCGCATCCAGTACAATGATTATATGTCTGGATATGTCTATGCTTCTACCTCTGAGTCTACAGTTCAATGTTTCCTATCAAAAGCAACAGAAGGAATCCATCTCATGGCACAGGAGGATGGGACACATCAATCACAGGAAGATGAATCATCTGATTCACAACAACCTCGTTGAAGGAGTTACTGTCAAGAACTTCAAACTTCCTGATTTTTGTGTCTCATACAAGAAGGGAAAGCAGACCAGGAAATCTCACAAGACCAAGCAAGTTAATTCTATTGAGATGCCCCTGGAGTTGCTACACATGGATCTCTTTGGTCCAGTTAGCACAAAGAGTATCGCAGGAGACTGGTACTGCTTTGTAGTCACAGATGACTACTCAAGATTCACCTGGGTGATGTTTCTGAAAGCTAAATAAGAAACATTTGAATCATTCAGGGTGCTTGTCATGACCTGGAGTCTCTCTACAACCTGAAGGACTGGGGACATGTGTACCAACAAGGTATGACTGAAACTACCGAGGACGGAACATATGACTCACCATGATGCGTCCACGTTTTGTAAAATCGGAAAAAACCATTATTATGTATGTGGCGCTCTATTGTTGGAAGAGGAAACCAATAACTGTTATTGCAATTATTACACGGACATCAAGCTTTATTTTGACTATTCGTATAACTCTTACACCTTTCCATGAATCCTTTAAGACCAATCAGATATTCTTTAGAAAATTTATTTTCTAAATTAGTCCAACTCTTATCAATCGTCATAACTGTGTTTACAAACAAATATTAATATCTTACACGTTTAAAACTACTGAAATACAATATAAATTAATATTTAGTAAATTTCCTATCCCTAATTTCAAACAATAACTATAAATACAAACATACACACATGTTTTTCATCTCAACTAAGTTAAACATCCATGTTTTCATAACCATATAAACTTGCTAACCCTAATTTCAAACAATAATATATTATAAATTAACACAAAATTAACATACCAAATACATACATTCTTAAATACAAACATACACACATATTATTTCATCTCAGCTAAATATCATTTTTTCATAACCATAAAACTTGCTAAACCTAATTTCAAATAATATATTATAAATTAACACAAAATTAACATACCAAATACATATATTCTTAAGTACAAACATACATACATGTTATTTCATCTCAACTAAATATCCATTTTTTCATAACCATAAAATTTGCTAAACCTAATTTCAAACAAAAACACATATTAACACAAATAAATATACCAAATACATACATTCTTATATTCATACATACACACATGTTATTTCAAACAATCTCAACTAAGTTAAACATTCATATTTTCATAACCATATAACTTGCTAACCCTAATTTCAAACTATAATATATTATAAATTAACACAAAATTAACATACCAAATACATACATTCTTAAATAAAACATACACAAATGTTATTTCATCTCACTAATATCCATTTTTTTCATAACCATAAAACTTGATAAACCTAATTTCAAACATGACTACATATTAACACATAATTAACATTCCAAATACATACATTCTTTCATAACACATCTATATTTTCATAACAATTTAACTTCAAAACCCCAAATAACTACAAATTAACACAAATTAACACACTAAATACATACATTCTTAAATAATACATACACACATAATACTTCATCTCAACTAACTTAAACATCCATATTCATAACCATATAAGCTACAAATTAGGAAAAATGGACACAAAATCTCTAATTTCAAATATTAACTACAAAGTAACACAAAATTAGGCAAAATTGAGGTTATTACTTGAAATCAGAAGTGGTGGTGGTGGCTACGGTGCAAAGGAGCGACGACGGGGGTGGAACAGCGGCGGTGGTACGTGAAGTAGCGACGGAGGTGGAGCAACGACCGTGGAGCCTTGCGACGGGGGAGTAGCGACGGAGATGGGGGTGTGGTGTGGGGTGCGACGGGCCGACGGGGGCGACGGTGGTGGTGTGCGCAGTGCCGCAGTGGGGGTGTGGGTGGGTGCGTAGTGGGTTGTGGTGTGGTGTTTGTAAATGCTAAAAATCTGAACTGATCCCGACTTATATGTGGGGTTCTTTTTTGCGGCGATATGTCGCCGCAAAAAAGCAATTGCGACGAAACTCATTAATTATTTATATATTATAAAATTTAATAGCTTATTATTATTTATTGCGACGAAAAGTCGCCGCAAATGATTAAGCGGGATTTTTCCCGCCCTTAAAAAGGTTTTCGTGATATTAAAAAAAACAAAAATAATTAATTTTTATTTTATTGCGACGAAAAATCACCTCAAAAAAGTTCTTGACTTAAAAGTCAAAAAAGTTATTTTTTTGTCGTTTTGTGACTCTTTTGCGACGAAACACATGTCGCCGCAAAAAAATGGTCGCAAAAAACCATTTTTCTTGTAGTGACGTAACAACTCCAGAGTATTAGCTAGCTTTATAACCTCTTCTTTACGTATTGTTGAAGGGTAATGACGAAAAGTTATATGAACTCCTGTTGTATCCACAAGTTCAATAATCATCAAAACCCAAAGAAGGGTGATGGGGGAAGAGTATTTTTTACAATTGTAGAGTGCCATCCACACATCCGTCACTAATAGAAAAATCACCATAATGCAACTTACAAAAAACAACTATTTAAAAAATATTGCATTTGTTATAAAAATTTTACATTATCTAACAAAAAAGTTGTTTTGAATCTTATGTAACTTTACTCAATGCAATCTTTTTAAAGTTTAATTTAAATTTTTCAAGACCAAATGCAACATATTACATAAGGTGTGTTGTAAGGATCAACAATATAACAAGATCGATCTCGCAATAATAACGCGGAATATTATCATTACGGTATAGAAAGTAAAAGATAAGAAAGATTGTAGTAACTACTTTCCATTGTATTGCTTTCTGATATTGAGTGATTATAATATATGTGAAAATCAGAAAATGACAAAAGCTACTAAATTACATTGAAAACTAGCTATTTATACTAAACAAAACTAGTTCACACGTGAGATGTACTTCTCGTGTGGTAACTTGAACTTCTCGCGTGATTTGATCTTCTTTATCTTAATTTGATTTCTCGAGCCTCTAGATTTAATCTCTACATGTGTTAGCTTTATTTTGTTGTAGTGCCCATCTGTCATGATATGTGCGAGATGTTGCTAGAAACTAATTTTTAACGATTAAATCTAACCAACTTCAAAATACAAAAAATAAGAAGTAAACAATATTTTAATAGTTGTCACTGATGTGCCAATAGAGGATATCCAATGAATACATTTAGAACATTAAAATTATAACAAGATATAAAATCTACGGTTCTCGTAGGTAAAATGCTTGTAATCACCGATAGATTTTATTTTTAAGTATTAAATTTTTCTATTATTTGATTGTGAGTTCAGCTATGCAACGGAATAGGCATTGGAAATTATGAAAATAAGATTTTGGATGAGTTTTCTTGATAGTTTTTAAGTCGTTATAATTAATAATGAATATAGTTCTTAATTCATCTAAAGTGTACAACTGGTTTTGTTAAGTGGTAGATGTATCATCATTGTTAAAAGATAGATGTATCACCGTTTTATGTATAATGACCAAAAATATGTTCCACCAGGTTCAACTTGAACGATTCTGAACTTTGACTCAAACGATTTTGGATTTGGTTCCACCAGGATTGATTTCCGTTCAACTAAACCTTTTGATGTTTTCGAGTTTGATTTGTAGATTTTGGATGAGTGAATTTTGGTTTTGATCTTCAATGATAATAGCAAAGAAATATTACAAAAGTTTTAGGAATTCATCCGTTTAAAATATCTCTTATCTTTAGCCCTAAGTTATTGCATCAACTAATATTAGGGTTTATTGAACACAGATGAGCGAACCTGTTTATACAAAAGAAAATATAAATTGCAGGCTATTGGAAAGTATCAGCAGATCAGATATTTTGGACCAGCTATTCCAGCTAATCAATCATTTTGATGTTAAATGTTGACTAGTAAACATAACTCTGCCAAGAACTATTGAACAGAGTATAGAATTCACTAATTCAGTGATATTGTTTTTGTTAAAGCAAGAAATTGACAGCACCTTAAATGTCTCAAGTTTTCATGAGCAATTTATGCATGATATATATAAATTAGGACATCATTTTTAACATTTGGTTTACTTTTCTGTGAGTACTGCATATGAGGGCACCATTTGGTTTAGTGTAGACTCATAAATATGTGTCCATCGTAATCTTGAGTTTTTACCTTTGTGGTTTAACTTTTGTAATGCGCCTGTACAGGTGATTTTGCTCCACTTTGGCATTTTAGCCGAGAAAGCTCTTCAAGTTTATGCAGATAAAATGTTAGTGTAATTCCAGTCTTAATAAGTTTTGTGTGCAGTTTTTAAAAGAGTTTTAGTTCAGGGACTATTCTTGTATTTTCTTATTAAAGTTTGTTAGAGGTGGTTATAAGTAGTTAGTTGGTTCATCACTTTGAGTTGTATCCGTATTCATTTTGTAATCATCCCTCTGAATAAGAGGTTCTTCATTGTTTTGTTGTTCTTCTTCTTGATACTCACTTATATATGGTATCAGAGCTATGGTGAGAATAAGCGAATGGTGCTCTGTTTCGACGAATTGAAACAAAACACTGGCTACGATTTTCACATAGAGACTCAAAAGGACTGGAGCTCGATCCAAAGGTTGGGAAGATGTATCATCGACGAAGAACGAAGATGGCGACACCAACACACCACCACCAAACAATTAGATAGTAACAATTCGAGAGAACACAACGATTCCCCTACAGTGCCCTATGCTCTCGCCGACAAACTACCCAATTTGGGCTGTGAAATTGAAGGCAATCTTCAATGTTCATGGTCTCTGGGAAGTGATCAAACCACCAGAAGGGGCGGTTCTTGATGCGAAAAAGAACAACACCATGATTGCATACCTCTTTCAAGCAATACAGGAAGAATTGGTGTTATAAGTAGCTGAACGTGCCACTGTGAAGGAAATCTGGGATTCTTTGAAAACAAGATTCATTGGGGCCGACAGGGTGAAGGAGGCTCGACTTCAAACTCTAAGAAATGAGTTTGAAACTCTAAAGATGAAAGAAGGAGAAAGCATAAATGATTTCGCACGCAGATTAGGTGCAATCACCTCTAAGGCAATCCAACTGGGTGAGCCGATAAAATAATCGCTAGTCGTTCGGAAGTTACTTGATTCAGTGCCAAATTGCTTTATCCAGATTGTAGCCTCGATAGAGCAATTTGTTGATCTAGAAACCTTGCTACTACCAGAAGCAATTGGGCGTTTGAAGGCCTTTAAAGAAAGAACTGGCATGAGGAATAAAACGCAGGGCAAGGATTTGAAGGAAGATCAATCGCTTCTCACCTACTCTGAATGGCAGGCGAAACAGAAGAGGCAAGACTCAAGATCAAAGAAGCAATATGAAAGAAGTTCAAAGAATAAGGTGAAAGGTGTTCTTCAAACAAAGAAAAGTCAAATGATCCGAATGTAGCCAAGTCAAAAGGAAAGGCTATAAAGGATAAGTCTCGAATAAAGTGCTTCAGATGTGAAGAGTTTGGACACTATGCCTCTGAGTGCCCAAATAAGATCAAAGACTCTAAGGCTAACCTGACCCAAACAGTAGATGATAAACCAACTTTGTTGATGGCGATGGCTCAGGAGAATCAGAAGGATTATGTATTCTTGAACGAGACAAAGGTGAACCCATCTTTGTATTCTGGTGAGAAAGATATCACTGATAATATATGGTACCTAGATAATGGTGCTTCTAATCATATGACAAGGAATCATTCAAACTTCTCAGAACCAGATATAAAGTTGGTGGGAGAATTAGGTTGGGGATGGGTCTACAGTTGAAATACAAGGGAGGGGATCAGTTGTGCTAGAGTGTAAGAATGGTGAACAAAGGGTTTTAAAAGATGTTTACTACATACCTACTCTTAGGAACAATATCTTAAGTTTGTGTCAATCAACTGAGGCAGGATCTGAAATGAAAATGAAGGGGATTTCCTATGGTTGTATGGGCACAGTGGGAAACTATTAATGAAGGTACAAAGATCACAAAACAGACTCTATAAAGTGGCCTTGGAGATTGGTCAACCAAACTGTTTGCTAAACAACATGGATGACACAGCTTGGAAATGGCATGAAGACTTGGGCATATGAACTTTGTAGCTTTAAAGGAGATGGTTGTAAAGAAGTTGGTTAAAGGTGTGCCAATTGTGGACAAACCAGAACAGGTTTGTGAAGCCTGCCTAGCTGGTAAGCACTCAAGACAACCTTTTCCATCTCAGTCTACCTATAGGTCTTCTAAACCACTGGAGTTACCGTGTGTTGATCTCTGTGGTCCTATCTCACCTACAATCCTCTCAGGGAATAAGTACTTCATGTTGATTGTGGATGATAGTACCAGGTCATGTGGGTGTATATGCTAAAGTCAAAAGACCAGGCACTTGAATATTTTAAATATTCAAGAGCAGGTGGGAATGAATGTAACTTGAAAATTAAAGTCCTTAGATCTGATAGGGGGAGAATTTACCTCAACCCACTTTAGAAGCTACTGTGAGAAAGAAGGGATAGTGAGGCAGTTGACTACCCTATATACTCCTCAACACAATGGTATGGTGGAGAGGAGGAATAGATCAGTGCTGAATATGACCAGGAGCCTGTTGAAGGCTATGGAGTTACCACAAAACCTATGGGCAAAAGCAGTTAGGCATTTTATATACATTTTGAATAGAGTTCCTACAAAGGCTTTACTCGATACTCCCCCCTATGAAGCTTTAAAAGGCAGGAAGCCTAATCTACATCACTTAAGAATCTTTGGGTGTGTTGTACATGTGAAAAGAGTGCAACCACATCTATTGAAGCTTAAAGATAGAAGTCAAACTATGGTCTATCTAGGTGTTGAAGCATGATCAAAGGCTCATAGACTTTATGACCTAGTAGTCAAAAGGATAGTTGTAAGTAGAGATGCTCAATTTGAGGAAGGGCGAAAATGGGATTGGTTCTTACTTACAGGGATGGGCAGTAGTGTGTCAAGTTGGATAAGCTTTACAATAGAAGACCAAGGTGCATATGTGGTCCAACAAGGTGAAGGATAGCTAATGCTAATCCTGCTGGTGAAAGTGGTGGTACTCTAACAGAATTGCAACAAGACCAAGTGCAACAAGATCACCTAAGGAGGTCTCAAAGAAGGTCAGTCTTACCATCAAGATTCAATGATTATGTAGTTAATGAAAGGGGTCTTGGTGGGTCAAGAACTATGGGTGATGAGCAGGAGGATGAAAATAAAGATGATGTTGAGTTATTACTAGCATAAACAGGAGAACAATTGAACTACCAAGAGGCTGCAAAGGATGAGTTGTGGAAAATAGCTATGAATGAAGAGATAAAAGCTATAGAAAGAAATCAAACATGGCAGTTGGTAGACTTACCAACTCATGCTAGACCAATTGGGTTAAAATGGGTGTATAAACTAAAAAGAGATACAAAAGGAAAGGTTACAAAACACAAGGTAAGATTGGTTGCAAAAGGGTATGTGCAACAGCAAAGGGGTTGCTTTTGGTAGTTGCAGCAAGTATGAAATGGAAGGTATATCATTTAGATGTGAAAGCAGCCTTCTTGCATGGGAGATTAAATAAAGAGGTGTATGTAATGCAACCTCATGGTTATAAGTTAAAGGTGAAGAACATAAAGTGTATAAGTTGTTTAAGGCACTTTATGGTCTGAGGCAAGCACCTAGAGCTTGGAACAAGAGGTTAGATGAGGTATTAAAGGAATTGGGTTTCACCAGGTGTTATAGAGATGCTACAGTATATGTTAGATCGAAGGAAACTTTATTGCTTATCATTGGAGTATGTGTAGATGATTTGGTTGTCACTGGGAGTGAGTCTAAGGAGGTTGATGAATTCAAACTTCAGATGAAAGGAAGTTTGAAATAACAGATCTTGGATTGTTATGTTATTATTTGGGTATTGAGTTTCATAAAGAGATGATGAAATAACAGACTACAGTTGCATTATCAAGCTGTGAGGCAGAGTTCATGGCAACCACTACAGCTGCCTGTCAAGCCTTATGGTTACATGGATTACTTGAAGAAATAACAGGAAAGAGACAGAAGATTGTGGTGTTGTATGCGGATAATCGGTCTGCTATAGCACTATTTGAAAAATCCTGTTTTTCATGGCAGATTAAAACATATTGATATTAAGTATCACTTTATTAGAGATTGTATTGAAATAGGTCAAATACAAGTTGAGTTTGTGTCTATTAATAGGCAAAAGGATGATATTCTAACCAAGGCTCTCCCGAGATTGAGGTTCACAAAATAAGGTTGATGCTTGGTGTGGAAGATTTGCAAGGAGATGCTTGGAATTAAGGGGAGTATGTTAGTGTAATTCCAGTCTTAATAAAGTTTTGTGTGCAGTTTTTAAAAGAGTTTTAGTTCAGGGACTATTCTTGTATTTTTCTATTAAAGTTTGTTAGAGGTGGTTACAAGTAGTTAGTTGGTTCATCACTTTGAGTTGTATCCGTATTCATTTTGTAATCATCCCTGTGAATAAGAGGTTTTCATTGTTTTGTTGTTCTTCTTCTTGATACTCACTTATATAAAAGTGCGACAAATAATCTTGGAGTAAGATACATATATACATAATTGACTTTTATGAACATTATTTATGTTGTTTTCTATATGCAGTGGGACTTGGTTTTTCCAGTTGTGTAAACATTTGTTGTGTTAATGTGTGCAGACTGAATTGAGCTCTCAAATGTAGCGTTACAATCTTGTGATTTCTAACAAAAGGTGGTCTGGTCAGGTTCACATCACCATCTCATTCATTGAGTTTCCTTTTTATATAACCAATGAATATGCCCTGCCCTCATTAGATTAGCGGCAATTAAACACGTGAGTATGACATGATACATTAACTATGTAACCACATTAAAATTAATCCTTTTGTGCTCAAAATGTAAAATCATGCACACGATTGATGATGAAGTTACTTATTTTGATCAATAGCCATGGATCGACATCTCATGTCCAGGGGCGGCTCAATCATTTTGGAGGGCCAAAGCAAAGTAGATATACAGGGCCCTTCACCATATTTATGCAAGTAAAAACAATGGCAAAAGTTTAAATTGTTTTTGTAGGATTAAATATTTTTGGTTCTCGTATATCTATCTAGAATATATGTGTTTCAGTTCGAGTCTTTTGCAAGTCACTAAAAATTTTAAACTTTAATTGTTATATTATTTGTTTGGATGATTTCTTGGAAATATTTAGGGCTTTAGAGGTTGATTTTTGGATACAACTTTTGATATATATGTATTGTGCATTATTAAATAGATTATGGATATGATTGATACCTTATTCTTGAATCAATAGCAAATCCTAAACATACCCCTTAGCATGCTATGTATAAGCGCACCTCTATGGCATTGAAAACTAACTTATTTAGTAAACCTAACAACAATGTTGGAGCTATAAAGATAGTCTATATTATCAACACAGTGAAAGTCAACAAAAGTCAATGTCATGGTCAAAGTCAATAAAAGTCAAACCCGACAAGTTCGAGACGAGGAACCGAGACGAGACATTGAAGATTTAGATGACTAGGAGTTTTATTGTAATAAATATATTTTCTGTAAACAAAATATATTTTATCTTGTTTTTAGTCATTTTTATGCTTAATATGTAATTTTGCATTAATTAGCCTAAGTCTTGGGAGTTAAGTGCAATTAGTGAATATTAGTCTAGACTATAAATAGGTCAACTGTCATTAGTGTTGATGGGGTTGAATGACCAATAGATTGAGGGATTATTTGTAAACACATATTTTGCAATCTATTAAAGATCAAAGGGGTTTTGATTGTGATTATCATATCTTGATCTAATTCTTCATGATTTGATTCAAGTGTGCTTATTCCTGGATTAACAATTTGGTATCAGAGCCATTTTGGATCAAATTCTGTGAAGACTTGAAGATTTTTAGAGAGAGAAGTTGAGGTATGGTTGTTTTTGTTCAATATCAAGTTTTCATCAATTTTAGATCAAATTCATGTGTATTTGATATGAAATTTGCATGAAATTTGCTTGAATTTTGTTGGTTGTTGGTTGGGGAAGCTCTGTTAATCATCAGATCTCAAATCCATTGAGTTTTTTATGATTCTAGATTGATTTCGTGTGAAAAAGTTTTTCAGCTTCGTTCAGCGAAATATCTGTTCATCCAGCGAAACTACGAGTTCTTCCAGCGAAACTACATCGGTTATCCTTATTGAAGTTGTTTTCTGCTGTCTTGCGAAACTAGTTTCATTGACGAAAGTTCAACTATGCTTGTGGGTGATTTACAAGCAAAATTGCTTCCGAAAGTATCATTGAACGAAAGTTCAAGCTTGTTTCGTGCGAGCTTGTCGGCGAAACTAAGCTGTTTTAGGCATTTGGCTAGCGAAACTGCTGCCGAAATTTCCAGCTAAACGACTGTCAGTTCAGCGAAACTAGAGTTCACAGCGAAACTAGCTCTGCAAAACTATAATTTTGGCGAAACTATCATTTCTTCAGCGAAATTCGAATGTAAAGATGACTTTTTCCCCCTTGTTGGGATTAATTGAGTTCATCCATAAAGAAATTTTCGTTGATTTTGTAAGATTTATAAAAAAAAAGAAAGCTGACCCCAGTTGTTAAGATTCTCTAGCGTGACATTAAAAGATAAATATTTTTCCGGGGGAAAATTATTTTAAAATTTTTGGGAAAAAAATATTTTTGGGTCGTTTAATTGTTCAAAATATTTAATAAAATGTTATCTTCAGAAGACTTTAAATCAGATAATCGCACAACGGCTCAAAGCCGGTTTGACTGTTTTGCAGGTATGAAGAATGAAAAGTTTTCTGATTTCATTGATCGATTTATATCTATGGCAAATAATCTAAAAAAGCATGACCCCCAACTCACCAACTATGAAAAGTTCAACAGCTTCTTAAATCTCCTCCACCCGAGTGGAGTTCTCAGGTTAAAATGCTTAAGAAAGAAAGAAATTTTCTTGATTACAAGTTGATAGATGTGATCAACAGCTGAAATCTGCTGAGCTAGATATCAAGAGAAGAGAATTTCATGAAGCCATATTTCCATCTCAAACTAACAGAATGAATGTATCTATTATCTCTTCTGCGACAAGTATTTTGATTACAAAACCGAGATGATTGAGAGGTTGAAGTCGATAGGAATTCATTCTGATTCAACTGCTAAAATCAGAGAGACTGTAAAATAGAATTGTGAGCTTTGAGAGCTGGTAATGGAAGTGAACATGTTTATGAGAGAACTGATGCTAATGAAGCTGAGAAAAATGATGAAGGAAAGAAGGAAACTAAGGATGAAGAGACGCTAAAGGCCAAGGAAGAGGAACATAAAAGAAACACAAGGGTCTGCAACTGCGAGAAAATCTTAGAAGCTGAAAGAATTGTCATGGGACTTCCATATGAGACAGTTCAGGATATGTGTTCTTCTGCTTGCAAAATTCGTTTATTTGGTATGTATAAAGCTAATAGGTTACTTTTAGATAACCAAAGGAATTAACCACATAACGCGGAACTTAAAAAGAATGAAGCCAAGTATTTCATAAAATTAAATGAAGCTTTAAAAGAAAATGATCATTTAAAACGAACTCTTCTTGAAAGAAATGTTGAAATTAATCTTTTTAGCGAAAGAGTCGCCTTGGCTGAATTTGAAACAAGCAAGCTTAAAACAAAGCTTGATAGATGGACCATATCTGGAATGAAACAGGAGGAGCTACTGTGTAAACAAAAGGGAGCTAGGATTAAAACGGGAGTGGGTTGTGGTGAAAATCCATACGTCTATCCTCCTCCTTGCACCCATTGTTACTCTCCTATGCCTCAACCTCATCCATCTAATGATTTGATTGAAGCTGCAGACACTATAGTTTAAATGCAGGTTTAAGCAGCGTTAATCTTAAAAAGGTTAGAGATGTGCAGGATTCTCCTGTAGGTTTGGGCTTCCTCGGGCAGGGATCTAATAAGAAGATTAATAACGATTCCACCTTTGATGCTACAAAACCAATATCAGTTGCTTCTCCAATATTCTTTAACAAATTCAAAACGGTAACATTCCTTTTTTTTTCCTGTCCGGTTTTCAAAGAAGGACCAGTTGTTGAATCGTCAGGCAATCAAAATCCTATAACCGAAGCCGACACAATAGGAGGTGTCAATCAAGATTCGTTGGAGAAAGATCTATGCATCTGAGACTGGATAAGCTCAGATGATGAATCAAACATAGAGGAGTGAATCAAAATATCTTCTCCAAAAGCTTCCCAAATGATGGTTCCTCACAGATCAAGATATCCTCTGACATTGTCCTCTCAAAAGCTTCCGAAAGCTGAATCAAAACCAATACGGATCTCTCTCCAACTGCAAAACAATCCAGTCAATCAGTGAAGATCTCATTCCCTGTTCAGCACGGGAAACTTCAGAACAAGCAAGAATCTGCTACAAGCTCAAAGCAATCCTCATCCCCATCTGCATCACACGGGTCAGTCAAGCATCAAAAGCCTTTCAATGCTTGTTTGAGTGTGGAAAAGAAGGTCATGTGGTAAAGAAGTACCCTCAAAGACTTGCTTCGAATGGTAAAGGCAAACCAAATTGCTTCTCGGATGTAAGTCTACAAAGAATGTTCAAGACGGTAAGGCAACATGGGTTGCTTCTCTGGATCAAGAGGTAAAAAGCACACATCTTTGAATGGTTGGATGAAAAACGCTCCATCCAAACCTTTTCATGTGAAGCCGGTTTCACATGATTCAAAGATGAAAATGACCAAAGGTTCAAACCAATTCTTTTCCTTCGGTCTTCCGGCTTAAACAGAAAATGATTAATTTCAAATTTCAAATTCAAATCCAAATTAACCGAACAATTTGGCAAATAAAAGGAAGAATACAGATATCCCCAATGTTTCAACAGATTGTTTGTTGAAGCAAGTTACTTCTACCGTTGCAAAAGGAACACCTGGACTACGATGGTCGGGGTTCCTCTTTCTGACTAATCTGTTTATGAGTGCAGAGGAACAATTCAGGAGGCCTGTTAGTAATCGGTTCACTGATAGAGATTGTTCCTGGTACGAATCTGAGGCGGAACAACAGGTTAAGGTCAGGTATTTCATCAACAATCTGGATTTTATCTGCACAATCATAGTTCTCACTTCACCATCTCTCCACATTTCTTGAGAATTCATTTCATATCTTCATATCAATGTAGTTTGGAAGACGTTCTTTGGTAAATTTCTATTTTTTGTATAGTTTTTTTAAAAAATAATAATACATAAAAACATAAAAAAATATAAAAAATAATAAAAAATTAAAAAATAAAGAAAGAAAAATAGGTTTGCAATATAGAGATTTAGGGGGAGAGTATAGTAAATAAAAAATAAAAATGAAAAGAGATCTGGGAACTTGATTCGAGATGACTGAGAAATGATTGTATATCATCTTGAAATGCTTGTTTTTGCATGACCTGCGTTTTAAAATGAGAAATGATAGTAACTGATGCTGTTATCTGATTTACATGTTATTTTTAATTGCAAATAATAGAAAAACAAACAGATTGTTTAATGATATGCTTGGTAGACTCAGCCTGAAGAATAAAGTAGACAACAACATAATGATTTAAATTAAAATATATGCTTAAGGGCGTCTGGATTTACTCAATCAATTTAGCCTGCATGAAAACCGAGTCCCGACAAAAATTGGATTGAGAATTGATCTTTCACCCACCATGATACAAATCATATGAGCCATATCTTTGAGCCATGTTCATTGTATTTATGTGTCTTGTGTTTGTGCTAATCTCCCCTGCTGTATGGAAGTACTGACCTGGAGTGATGATATCCTTTGCTGTACGATAGTACTGACTTGGAGCTCTCATCGGCACACGATTAATGGTCATCTCCTTTGTATACGTGAGTATAGACCTGGAGCTCTCACCATTTTGGTCTGAGTTGTATCAAATCATCTAAACGATGAATTCATCACAGAATGCAATATTTTGATGATAATCACTTGCACACTAATACATAAGCCTTGCTCTATTAGATCGTAATAAAATTCAACAAATCCTAAGGTTGGGTGAGGGTTTTGTCTAATGATTGTGGGGTCCTAGCATCTAAAGTATTTAATCGAACCTTAACGAATCATCGGCTGCTTGTTGAAAAAGATAGGGCATGGGTTTAAGTGGACAAACATATCAGCAATATTATTGATCTGTTTTAGAATTTCAAAATCTTTCAAAAACTGTGATTAGATTCAGTTATCAGTGTGATCTCATTGCTTGTCGATGTTTAAATTCATCTTTGTGCTAAGTATATCTTAAGGATGTGATCTCATGATCGATTCAATTCTCGGTATTAAAAAAAATATGCAAATAAAAAATATATATACGTAAATAAAATAAAAAAAATATGATAAATTTCATTTTAAAATTATTAGGTCTTCCATATTATGTTGTTACAATTTTCATTTTTCATGGATTTCACAGAAATTGTGCACAAACGAACACGGGTTCACTTGTTTTTCACACAAAGATAAAACGGTTATTTTGTTAAAATAAAATGATCTAATTAGACATGTCGAGATTGTGTTTGTGAATGTATTTCAGATTTTTGCTATAAGTGATGACTGATCATCACCTGAACAATGAACCAGACCAGAGAACCTGTTCTTCAAGTTTGTAAAAGATACCGAGCTAGGAGCCTCCTCCTACATCTTCTGAAGCACTCGAGATTAAAGATTTGGGAAAGTTGTTCCAATATCCTCATAAAGGATGCACTGAAAAATGAGGAGCATATAAATAGGGGGAGCTTATGAGATGAATAATCTTTCTCATCAGACTTAGAAAGTTTCAATTTAAAGATCTTTCTACCGTTGACTTCTCGGTGCTGATTTCACATAAAGACGTTGATAATGATAGACTAAGGGGGAGTATTGTTGAAGCTGTAAAGATAGTCTATATTATCAACACAGTGAAAGTCAACAAAAGTCACTGTCACGGTCAAAGTCAACAAAAGTCAAATCCGACACGTTCGAGACGAGGAACGAGACGAAACGTTGAATATTTAGATGACTAGGAGTTTTATTGTATAAATATATTTTGTGTGAACAAAATGTAACATCCGTAAATTTTTATATAAAGAAATAAAAGAAAAAGAAAGAAAAGAGAAAGAAATAAAGGTCAACATAAGTGGAGGGACCAAAATGTTGAAAGTACAAACTTCATATTATTTGGTACAAAAGATGGTATAGCCACCCATGTCCTGCTACTTTTCACTTTTCTACCGATTCTAGAGAGAGAAAGAGCAGAACTTCGGATTTTTGAAGAAGGAACAAGAAGATTCGAAGTTTTTGGTAAGAAATCTCGAAATTTTAATGCTTAGGATGATTCTAGAACCACTTATGTGCTTATAAATGTGACTTGTGTGTTCGGTTGCATTGTGTGTGTGTTCTGGTGTTAGAAACGACTGAGAAGTTCAAGAAGGGGTATCAAACCCGAAGAACAACAAAGGTGAGTTTCTAGATCCCCTTTTTACATGTTTTCAAACGGTTTTGAGGATGGAAAATACATGTATGTATGTTTTTATAAGATTGGGTATGTAACCGTATGTTATATGCATGTGTATGTTGGTAGAATATGTCGGGGTAAATGTATTGTTATGCTTATGTTAAGTTTATGCCTGGAATAGTATGTGCATATTTAGAACTAGGTAATATGATGTTTGGGGACTGGAAATGACTTGGAAAAACATGAACACACTGCTAATACAACTAAACAAGGATCATGAGTCCAAATAGTGCTCATGAGTCTAAAATTTGAATAAGTGTAGGATCATGAGTCCAAACAGTGCTCATGAGTCTGAAATTTGACTTAGAAAAACCAAGTGTAGGGTAATAAGTCCAAATAGTACTCATGAGTCTGAAATTTGACTAAGTGTAGGGTAATAAGTCCAAACAGTGCTCATGAGTCTAAAATTTCACTAAGTGTAGGATCATGAGTCCAAACAGTGCTCATGAGTCTGAAATTTGACTTAGAAAAACCAAGTGTAGGGTAATAAGTCCAAACAGTGCTCATGAGTCTGAAATTTCACTAAGTGTAGGGTAATAAGTCCAACAGTGCTCATGAGTCTGAAATTTGACTAAGTGTAGGGTAATAAGTCCTGTTGGATCATGATAAGGCTGGTGCAACCAAATTCACTTCATAGTCACTTTTGGTACTACATTAAAGGGCTTCCGAAGCCAAGCAAGAGATCTTCCGAGAGTCTAAGGAACAACAGCTGAAGACATCTTCCGAAGGCAAAAGCTGAAGTCAACTACTGAAGACAACACTGAAGCCAACAGCTGAAGATCTTCCGAAGACAAGTCTGATGAAAGAGCTGAAGACAAAGTCTGAAAGCTTCCGAAGACAAAGTCTGATGAAAGAGCTGAAGACAAAGTCTGAAAGCTTCCGAAGACAAAGTCTGATGAAAGAGCTGAAGACAAAGTCTGAAAGCTTCCGAAGACAAAGTCTGATGAAAGAGCTGAAGACAAAGTCTGCTTCCGAGACAAAGAAGACTCCAAGCTTCGGAAGAAGCAGTCTTCTGAAGTATAAGTGCCTTCGGAAGAAGTTATTCTTCCGAAGCACTTTATCCTTCGGAAGACAGTGCTATGTCCAGCAGATAAAAGTATGGTCCCTGACAGTCCGCTGCAGACCTCTGATACAGCATGACATCTTCCTAAAGAGCATGTTGTTGACCATACTTTATTCTACTGTCACCTTTTTATGATAGTACATGTTACCACTTTAGTTGGTGACAAAAGGTAAGTCAGGGACATGTCCTGACTACCAACTCTCAGGCAAAATTTTGAAAGACCTCACCTAGAGTCTTGTAGTATAGGTAAGGTTAGAGTGTCCAGCTGGTATCAAAGTATATCCGGCTGTAGGTAGTATTATATATATCTTCTCCCTGTAACTCTTTATGTAAGTGATTTGAGTCCAAGTGTCTTGTAATCCTTTGAGTTGAGAAGTAATATATAAAAGTACCTTGAAAATTTACTTGCTGTGTTAAATTTCTTACTGCTTGTTACTTGTTATATTGTGATCAACTCTTCATAGACTGCTTGCCGAGTGTTGATTCACAGTGAGTTGAGAGAAAAACCACCCGAAATCCGATCCTGCAATTGGTATCAGAGCACCAGGCTCTTGATTGTGAGATCTTACCATCCTAATCAACCTGTTTTTCACTCCTCACCACAATCCACTCACTCAAATGGCTGCTCTATCAAGGCTGATATGGAAACGGTACCTTGACCAAGTCCCCCATGATCACCCCTGAAGATTTTGACACATGGTGTATCAGGATGGAAGGCTTCATCAAGTGTCAAGATTCAGGATGTGGGACTCCATTGTTAATGGTCCTTCATACCAAGCACTACATCTGCCACTGGTAATCGGATCATCCCAAAAGATGTTGATGATACTCAGAGGAGATAGGAAGAGAATAGAGCTAGATCAAGGGCTATGACTTGTCTCAAATGCTTCCCCAACCGTCTACAGACGCTTCAAGAAGTGCAAGACTGCTAAAGATTTATGGGAAGCTTTGAAGCTGATGTATGAGGGATCCAAGGAAACTCAAGAGAACAAGAAAGATCTCTTGAAGCAGCAGTTTGAGAACTTACTTTCAAGGCTGGTGAGACCTTGACTCAACAATACTTCAGGTATGTTGAGCTAGTAGATACTCTGGCGGATATTGGAGTAGCTCTTGAGAACAGAGACATAGTTAGAGTTCATGTCTTCTCTTCCTAAACTATGGACTTCGGACCTTAAGACTCTTTCTCTCACAGAGTTGTATGGTATCCTAAGTGCATTTCAGATGGAGATGAACATGCAGAACTCCTCTGACCACTCCAATAACCAACAGAGTTCAGCCCTTCATGTGGTTGAAAGGGAAGCATGGAACCACAACATCAGTTGCTATGCTACCCTGACAACTCACATACTGGACCCTTCATCACTCTACCTGAGACTCCAAAGTCTCAAAAGGTTCAACACAACTCCTTTCAGGATAGTTGTGCCTTTGTCTCTGGAAGTGGACACTCTGGTGATTTTCAATACTGCTTTGATGATCTTGAGTGCTTCAGTCCAGATGATGTGGAGTATATGGACATTGTCCAGCAGATGGCTCTTTTAACTTACAGAGCGAAGAAGTTCTTCAAGAGAACTGGAAGGCAATTCCCTCAAACCCAGTCAACAACAAGTTTGGGTTGATAAGAGTAAAGCAAGGTGCTACAACTGCAACCAACTTGGTCACTTTGCTAGGGAATGCAAGGCTCCCAAGAACAACCGGAACCCCACAGGCCTCCACACATCCCACTGCTCCCAAGCATGAAGAAAGTCAACTGAAACAGCTGCTGTTGCTCAGAAGTTGACTGGAGCTTCATGGTACAGGATGTGACTCCCGCTCAAGCACTCATGGCCGGACAGATGATGATCAGGTATATGACATCTTTGTACTGCTGCCTGTATTGCTAAAGTTAATTGTATAAGGATTACATTTCGGAAATCAGATCTGAGGTTGAGTCTTTAAATGTGCTAAAATCTGACTTTAAAAGAGCTGAATCTGACTATCAAAGGAAAATTGATGAGTTAGAGAAAACTGTGTCTCTTTTAAACATGAAAAGACTAACTATAAGACTCAAATCAAAGATCTGATCTCCAACTTTCTGAAGTTCAAGCCCAGTTAGTCACAGCTGAGGCTCAGGCCAGGAAGCAAGCTATTGCTGAGCAAAGCTTCCAAACTACTCTTGCATCAACCTCTCATTCCAAAATGTTTTATCAAAACAAAGAAGGGTTGGGAACCAGTGAAATAGCTCCACCACACTCTTATGAGTCTATTAGACTACCTAGATGTGGTACTGAAGAGCAAGAGGTTCCAACTGCTGACCCTTCTCCATTGGAACTAGAGGATGAGCAAAATAGTGGCCTCCACAGGGGAGAAACAGGAGGATACACCCATCTCCACCTGTGATGACCAAATCCTGACCACCAAGCAAGAAGAATCAGAGCTAAAGCTGCTAGAAGGACTGCTAAGAAGGTTGCAGAGTCCAAGCTTAAGTTTGACCCTAAGCAAAGGGTGTCTTCATTTCTGCCGGATTTCAAGTGGTAGGTACTCCTGATTCAGGAAAGGAGTGTAGTACCAGCACTCCTGTCCTACTGAAGGATCAAAGTCAAAAGGGAAGTACTGATGAAGAGAAGAAACCCAAGAAAGCAACCTGCAGTTCCCAGAAGACTAACATTGCATGCATAATGTGTGGTCTGCACAACCACATGGCTAAAGATTGTTACTACAATCCAGCAAGCACACATTATGCAAATAATGTTAGAAAAAGTAGTCAGAGAAGGTTTCTCAGTTGGACCACTTCAAAGGTCCAAATGATAAAAGGGAAGTTGGTCTCGGAAGCCAAGTTGCTTTCGGAAGAAACTACTTCTTCCGAACGGAAAATGGCTTCGGAAGCCAACCTTCTAAGGTTCGGAAGAACAAGAAGGCTCCCTTGAAACCATCTCAGAGAAGCTACTTCGGAAGAAAGGTGGTGAAGGCTTCTTCCGAAAAGAGAGAAGCTTCGGAGAAGACCATGTGCAAATCCTCAAAGATCAACCAAAGGATGGATTGGAAGATCAAGGAAGATGCTGCAGCCCAAACCTCTTCTTCAACAATGACCTCTATCGAACCCCATTGCATATCTTTTGGTTCAATTATGTCCACTATCTTTGGAAGAGCCCGAGACCTAAAGGCTTGGGCTTCCAACAAAACTAACCATCTCATCTTATGTGCAGGGAATCCATTTGACAAGAACACATTATCTGGATTGTAGATAGTGGATGCTCCAGGCACATGACAGGGAACATATCTCTCCTTCAACAATCCAGAACTTTGATGGAGGGCCTGTCCAATATGGAGGTGAGGGGGAGATATATTTCTGGCAGAGGAAGTATATCCAATGGCAAAATAAACATTGACAAAGTTCACTTTGTAACAGCTTGAACACAATCTATTAAGTGTTTCTCAATTCTGTGACCAGAAGCATCAGATGCTTTTCACAGAACATGAGTGCATTATCTCAGACCAGGGATGACATTCCTCCGGAATTGGTGCTTCTCAGATCTCCCAGGAAAGGGGATATGTACAAGCTAATATGAACAATGCTTCTCCTATGGGTGAAGTATCAGTTCTTTTCCCAAAGCTGATAGTGATGAGTCAACACTATGGCATAAAGATGTGTCATGTGAATTTTAAAACAATGAACAAATTGGCTAAGAATAACTTGGTACATGGTTTGCCTAAAAAGGAATTTTTCTGCAAAGATAACTGTGTTGCATGCCTGAAAGGGAAACAACAGATCATCTCATAAATCCAAATGTGTTAACTCTATCACTACTCCATTACAATTATTGCACATGGATCTCTTTGGTCCCACAAGTATAATGAGCATTGGAAGGAAATCATACTGCCTTGTGATCGTTGATGAATTTACAAGATTTACATGGGTATTCTTTTTAAGAAGTAAAGATGAAACTGCTGAAACTTTAAAATCTTTTATTCTTAAAATAGAAAATCAAATTGATCACAAGGTTAAGATTATTAGAAGTGATCAAGGGACTGAGTTTAAGAACTTCGTTCTTGGCTCATTCTGTGACTCAAAAGGGATTGCCAGACAATATAGTGCTCCCAGAACTCCTCAACAAAACAGTGTTGCTGAGAGGAGGAACAGGACACTTATGAGGCTGCTCGGACCATGTTAGCTGATTCAAAGCTGCCTCTAACATTCTGGGCAGAGGCAGTCAGCACTGCATGCTATGTGCAGAACAGGGTTCTTGTAGTTAAGCCCATGGAAAAAACCCATCCCCTTTATGAGTATGGAACAAGAGGCCACCGTTCATTGGCTTTCTAAGGTCCTTGGCTGCAGGTGTACCCACTTAACACAAAGGACACTTGGCAAAGTTTGCTGAGAAGTCGGATGATGCTATTTTATTGGATACTCTTCTAGCTCCAAAGCTATAGAGTATACAATATTAAGAAATCAACATTGAGGAGTATCCAACATAGTTGTTAATGAGCACACTCCTTGTGTTAGGGGGAATGGACTGAGTATATCTTTGATTTAGAATTATTTCCAAACTATTCTAAACCATCTTGTGAGAATGTTCAGCTGGAAAGGTGCTCAAAGTGATGCTGATGCTGATGCAGGTCAACTATATGAGCTTCCAGACCTATTCCAAATTCTCCAAGAGCTGAAGGGCAACAAGCTTCAACTATTCACAGATCTGACAGTGTAACTATCTCCAGAAATAGTGAAGCTTCAACAAGTGAATCACTTGATCAACCTCAAAGTTCCTCAGGTGATCCACTACAACACCAGGTTGAGGGAAGTGGTATTCTGAAGGACAGGCAACTGTTAATACTACTTCACAAACCACCATTGATGATGTTTCTCAATCATTCAATCAGTCCCATTGAATGACTCTGAAACAGCAGTTGGACAGAGTGATCCAGTTCCTGATCAGAAATGTCTAACCTAGACTTATCTCTGCAATTGGAAGTGATTCCTCGTCTTGGATTCACAACACTCATCCAACTGAGAAATCATAGGGAATGTCTCTGAGGGTGTGAGAACAAGAGGACAAACTCATCATGGAATGTCTGTTGTACTCATGCTTCCTGTCTCAGATGGAACCAAAGAAGGTAGAAGATGCCTTAAAGGATAGTAGTTGGGTTGAATCGATGCAGGAGGAGCTGCTTCATTCAAAGACAAAAAGGTCTGGAATCTATGCCCACTACCATCTGGTCAAGTACCATAGCACTAAATGGGTATTCAGGAACAAGAAAGATGATAGAGGCTTGATTATCAAGAACAAGGCAAGATAGTAGTTCAAGGGTACACCAGGAGGAAGGAATTGATTATACTGATGTCTTTGCACCTGTTGCAAGACTTGAGGCAGTTAGGATCTTCCTTGCTTATGCTGCATCCAAGAACTTCACAGTCTACCAACTTGATGTCAAGTGTGCTTTCTATATGGGGATATAGATAGGGAAATCTACTGTGTCAACCTCCAGGATTTGAAGACCCACGACCCAACTATGTGTGCAAACTGGATATAAGCTCTATATGGGCTGCACTAAGCACCTAGGCTGTGGTATGAGACTTGTCTCAGTTTCTCCTGAAGAATGGATACACTAGAGGTACATTGACAAGACTCTTTTCATCAGAAAGAGTGGAGAAGACATTTGCTTGTACAAGTCTATGTTGATGACATCATATTTGGTTCTTCAAACGACCAAAGTGCAAAGACTTTGAAAGCATTATGAAGCAGCAGAAGTTGAGATGAGTTCCATGGGAAAAATGGACTTTTTATAGGAATCAGGTGAAACAGATGAAGGAAAGGGTTCTTCATAAGTCAATCTAAGTATGTCTCAGATCTTAGAAAGATTTGAAATGAAGGACTGTAAACCAGCCAAGACACCCATACCAGAAACCATATCTTTGCCCTGACCTTGAGGGGGAGGATACTGATCAACATCAGTATAGAGCAATTATTGGTTCTCTGATGTATCTCACTGCAAGTAGACCAGATATTGTTTGCCACATGCATTTGTGAAAGATATCAGGCTGCTCCAAAGGTGTCTCACCTGCTGGCGCAAAGAGAATCCTCAGATACCTCAAAGGAGCACCTAAACTAGGTCTCTGGTATCCAAGAAATAGTGATTTCAATCTATGGGACTCTGACAGTGACTATGGTGGCTGCAACATTGACAAGAAATCAACATCAGGAGGATGTCAATTTCTTGGTGGAAGGATTATCTCATGGCAATGCAAGAAACAATCATGTGTCTCTAATCAACTGCTGAAGCTGAATACATTGCTGCTGCTAGCTGCTGTGCTCAACTCTATGGATTCAAAATCAGATGTTAGATATGGGTTCAACTTCATGACTACTCCTATCCATATTGACAACAACAGTGCTATCTCCATTACTGAGAATCGGTGAAGCACTCCAAGACAAAACACATTGATATCAGGTATCATTTCATTAGAGATATTCATGAGAAACAGCTGATAAAGTTAATCAAGTTGACTCAAATGAACAATATACTGATTTGTTCACAAAGGCATTTGATGAACAAAGGTTAAGTATCTCATATCAGCAATGGGATGATAAACATTGAATAACTACCTCTTTTGAAGACCTTTTAAATGAGTAATGTCTTGTGTCAATACAATTTAAGCCCTGTTACAAAAGATCTTTAAATTATTCCAAGTATAAATTCCTTCCGAAGAGGAATTAACTCTCGGAAGATATTCTTGAATATCTTCCGAAGCCAAAATTCTCATTGGAAATTTTCTTCTCGGAGAGTTTTGGTCTCGGAAGAAGCGATTGATTCTATATCAGATCTACTTCCAAAACTTATACAACTCTCCATTCGGAAAGAAAACTTTACCTTCGGAAGCAATGCCTGGTCGGAAGATAAAGTGCTTCAAAGGACAATTTTACCTTCGGAAACAATACAAGCTCGGAAGATAAAATTGCCTTAGAAAGAAATTACCTTCGGAAATGTTTTACCCTCGGAAGTAAAGGTTTTTATATGTAAGGATATCTTTTGGGCCCACTCTGTAAAAAGTAAAGATTTGTTGATCATGTCAGATTTTTAAAATTATCCTTGCCGCCAACATCATTCTCCGCCGTAAACCACCATACCACCCACAGTAACCCAAAACAGTTACCCTATTACCACCACTCCCACTATCACCCTTTTTAAATTCTTGACTTATCCATTCATCTTCTTTACCACTTTATAGCCCTAACTGTTCCCTTCACTGTCAAACCCTAAAATTTCACTCAAAATTTCAAGCTTACCTTTTCTCCAATGGCGCTAAACCCTCAGCACAACCAAGTCGCATTACTTGACTCGTCAACGGATGCCGACTTCACCCAAATCATCACCTTCTCACCGAATCCACCTACCTCACTGCACTCACAGTTAACCCAACCGTATACTCCACCATATGTCAGAATTTTGGAGCAACGGAGAAACTACAGTGAGGAATGGGGTTCGAGTCCTGAGAACCAGAGTTTGTGGCCAAGAGTTGGTCATCAATGAACAGATCATCGGGAGCATCTCGAGCTTCACGATGATGGGGCTCCTACTGAGTTCCCAAGGAAGACTTTGAAGGCACCTATATCCTCATGGGATATGGAGGCGATGTCAGCAGGTCCACAGTATACAAGTTCAACTTCTCTTACCATTGGAAGTTCCTGCTGCACATTGTTTTGCATGCTCTCCAACAAATCAGGGGGTTGGGATCAAAATCCATATGAACTAGGATGCCTAGTTCATGGGTTGGTGAGGGCCTCAGATTCAACTACTCACGATTCGTGTTGAACAACCTAATCGCCAATCTCAGCAGGGATACATTCTTCATGTATCCCCGATTTCTTCAACATAATCAACTGTGAGATGGAACCAAGCAAACTTGTTGCCCAGCTGCTCTTCCTGTTCCACAAATGAGGTACCATCTTCAAGACACTGAAGAAGATGTCCACCACTTCACTGGACGGTACACTCCATTACCTGCAGAAATGACTGAGCGCATAGCTCCTGGTGACATCCCTGTTCTCCCACAGGTGATGAACCCACACCAGCAACATCCACCACAATACCAAAACCTTCTTTACCCATCAAAGCCACATATCAGAGACGCCCCAAACGAACCCTTGTTCAATCTACTTGATTGAACAAGCTCCTTCTGTTCACACCCAAAGGACTAGAGTGGAATCATGGGCTCCCACTCAGTCCGAGGTCACACCATCCTTCACAATTGACCTCAATGTGGGTTTTGAGCCTCCTCAGTCTCAAACCCCTGAGCCCGAACCCTAAGCCTTTAGCCCACAGGGTGAGTCTCTACACTCCCCTGTGCAGCCTTCTAGGGACAGCCCCACCATAGGCTCAATGCTGTAGACATTGATCAAGGTCCCGGGTCAGTAGGACTAACCCCCCTCTCTTTCACTGACCTTTTACTCCGAACTAATGAAGAGATTACATCTCTCCATGGCCTGAAGTGATCTACAACACCCACTAAAAGATCAACAGAGCCAAGAGGGATCCCTTGTCTCTAGCCCCCATCAGAAGCCAGCTACTGAGGTGAGTCCCATGATGTGGGGGACTAATGTAGACTCAGCTGCCACTACTCAGAGTCTCTCATTGAGCTCTCAGGACAGTGGTAACATAATTAGGACTGAGTCTACGACAACTTTACCCATTGACATCTCTGAAAGGATGACTCTGAGCAAGGCAAAACCAGGGTGCCAAGAAGCCACATCTGGTGGTGAGAGTGAGCATACTAGGTAGGTTATCTCATCTCCCCATGATTCTTCTTATGAAGATGAGGGAAGTATTGCAACTAACACTTCAGTACTTGCTTCTAAGGTCTCCAACCTGGAATCACAGGTGAGGATTTAGAATCAAGGACTGCCACTCAGCAACTTGAGATTAACTCTCTCAGGCTAAACTAGCTGAAAACAGACGGAGAGGTCTGTTAGGCATGTACCAATCCAGGTCTCAATGACTTCTTCCTCTAGCTATCTAGCTCTCAAGATGATGCTACCAAAAAGGGGGAGAAAGTTCAGAGACAAACACCTATGGACCACAGACCCAACTCTTTCCACCCAACAAATCATTACACTACCTGATCATCTCAATCCTTTCTGGAGATTGACTCAAGGATGCTTCAAGATCTCTACAGATTTTCCACAAGTTGTATTGAGATCATCCTAGAACAGCCCAGCCCTGACACCACACGTGCTACTTTGGGGTATGAGGAGCTTCAAAGACTGACTGCACTTCTACACTGTGGAGGAAGTTAGTCAACTAAGGTCTTCATGGAACCTGAGATTAGCTTCGAAGGGGAATATGGGACTGATGGCCCAGCAACGAAACAGATGGGACAGAATCTGCAGCAGTCTCATCTTTCGAAGCTCTAGCTGAGGCTTCCGAAGCTTACTGGAAGCCTCGGAAGAACAAGACAAGTCTTCCGAGGCCAAAAATAGAAGCTGCGGAAGGCTTATTTCAGATGTCGAGGAATGACCCAACAGATGTCATTGCTGAAATGCATCTGAGGTGAGCAGGGAGGACATTTCTGAAAGACCTCCAACCCAAGCACCAGCTGAACTTCTCTCTCAATCAAACCCTCCATCAAAGACCACCACAGTCAAGCACAATCAAAGACAAAGGCAAAAGAAAATTGACTGCGGAAGAGCTCAGGAGGAGGAGAGATTGAGAAGGCCAAAAAGAAAGGTCGGTTTCCTACTGAGAAGCTGTTAGCTGCTAGTTCTAAGGCAGCTGGAGCCAATCCAGAAGAAATCAAAGAGGGGAAGAACACACTCATGACCAGCTCATCAATCTAGGAGCTGCCAATGAGGAAATACTCCTGCTACCATTAGAGGAGTTGGGTGACCTTGGAGAGGTCAACAGGCTACAACAAGAAAAAGAAGCCAGGTTGGCCTTGGAGAAGAAGAAAGAACAAGAGCAAAGGGAGGCAGCCCTGAAGCTGAGAGAGGCTAGGATCAGTTAGTTCCTCCTCTAAGAGGCTTCAGTCTTCTGAATGTCTCCACATGATGATGATATGATCCTACTGCTACACAACAAAGAGCAGGATCAAATGGAGAAGGAAAGGAAGAAGGCTGCTAGGGAGAGTTGAAGGTGAAGAGGAGAGGAGGGAGGAAGAGAAGGAGGTCACTGCTGCCAAGAAGTCAACTGACAAAGCATGGATGAAGGACTACCTCCGGGCTCATGGCATCTCTGGTAGGAGGTGGGACCTATGTCCGAAAGGACACTCCAGCGGATAGTCAGTGAAATAAAAAGCTGACATCCGTTGGGGAAAAAGGAAGGAGATGTACAGAAGGAGAAAGGAAGTCTTCACCCCAGCCACTCACCACCAGCCAACCCACCCAGAACCAATCCCTTTTCCCATAAACCCGAACCCACTGATGAACCTTCACCCTCAACCCACAAACTCTACCCAAACCTATCACATCACCTCAACCACCTAAACTACCCATCCTAAAAAACCCAATACAAACCCCAAAACCACTAAACCTAAGCACCCAACAACAACCAAGATTCATCCCCTCAGCCTCCTAAAATCTCTCCTTTGAGGAAAGAAAAGGGAGTTCAAGACGAGGCTCATCAACTGCCTACCTTGAGCAGCAATCTCCTATGAGGGAGAGGTTATCAACATCACCTATGTTGATACTCTTCAAGCTCCCTCACCCTAGGCCAATTTCTTGAATTGCCTAGAGATACCTTGGGCAGGTGCAACTTCTTGGTCTCAACTCCGATACCCTCAATGCTGAGGAGAAGAGGCTAAGAAGAAGACTGGTGACTTGCTGGATACCAGGAAAGAGGACAGGATTTCTGGTCAATCTCTGGACCTAGAAATGCAATAATCCAGTGGAGGTTCGATGAACCTTCTCACAACTTTGTTGTGGAAAGGGAGAATGGTGAACCAACAGGCTCAATGCCAACTTCTCTACTGCATCTCAGCAGATTGATCTGCTGAGCTTGCAGAGAAGCCATTCTCCAATCCCTCCAACTTGAGACTGCTGCACACATCACAAACCATATCAGTGGTCTCCACTGGCTGAACGAACTAGAAGAGCCAAGATTGAAGAGAGTGAAGCTAAAAGAATGGAAGACAAGGAAAGATCAACCACCAAGGCAAACCTTCTACCAGCTGGTGGAAGGTCTGAATTGGAACAATAGTTCCTGGGAATATGACTATACTTTCCATCACTAATTCTTTTCAGAGGGCAACAACAGAGGGTACACATAATCCAAGGTGACAGAGTAGAGGTTCTGTCACCAAAGATTTGTACAAGATTTCAGATCACAGCGGAAAGAATGAAGATACTGATAAACACCTGCTTTCCTTGGTGCTGAGCGCTTGACAAGAAGAGAGAAGTGAAGTTTTGGTAGCATCAGCCTAGGGGGAGTTTGTTGGATCATGATAAGGCTGGTGCAACCAAATTCACTTCATAGTCATTTTTGGTACCACATTAAGGGCTTCCGAAGCCAAGCAAGAGATCTACGAGAGTCTAAGGAACAACAACAGCTGAAGACATCTTCCAAAGGCAAAAGCTGAAGTAAACTACTGAAGACAACAACTGAAGCCAACAGCTAAGATATCTTCTGAAGACAAGTCTGATGAAAGAGCTGAAGACAAAGTCTGAAAGCAATCGAAGACAAAGTTGATGAAAGCGCTGAAGACAAAGTCTGAAAGCTTCCGAAGACAAAGTCTGATGAAAGAGCTGAAGACAAAGTCTGAAAGCTTCCGAAGACAAAGTCTGATGAAGAGCTGAAGACAAAGTCTGCTTCCGAAGACAAAGAAGACTCCAAGCTTCAGAAAGAAGCAGTCTTCGAGTATAAGTGTCTTCGGAAGAAGTTATTCTTCGAAGCACTTTATCCTTCGGAGACAGTGCTATGTCCAGCAGAATAAAAGTATGGTCCCTGACAGTCCGCTGCAGACTCTGATACAGCATGGCATCTTCCTAAAGAGCATGTTGTGACCATACTTTTATTCTACTCTCACCTTTTTATGATAGTACATGTTACCAACTTAGTTGGTGACAAAAGGTAAGTCAGGGACATGTCCTGACTACAACTCTCAGGCAAAATGTCTGAAAGACCTCACCTAGAGTCTTGTAGTATAGATGTAAGGTTAGAGGCGTCAGCTGGTATCAAAGTATATCCGGCTGTAGGTAGTATTATATATATCTTCTCCCTGTAAATCTTTATGTAAGTGATTTGAGTCCAAGTGTCTTGTAATCCTTTGAGTTGAGAAGCAATATATAAAAGTACCCTGAAAATTTACTTGCTGTGTTAAATTTTCTTACTGCTTGTTACTTGTTATATTGTGATCAACCTTCATAGACTGCTTGCCGAGTGTTGATTCACAGTGAGTTGAGAGAAAAACCACCCGAAATCCGATCCTGCAAGTCCAAACAGTGCTCTTGTGCCTGGAATTATTTACTAAGTGTAAGGTTAAAATCCCAACAGTGGTCAAACGCCCAAATAGTCCTCATGAGTCAAATAGTACTCATGCGCCAAAAATTTGAATTAATGCAGAATGTTCGTGGAAGTTTGTACAGCTAGGGTTTTGGACGGAGATGACTAAGGATTTATAAATGCATATGATTATGTCTGAATGTCATAATAACCCTTTTTTATTTTAATTAAATATTATGATTAGGGCTATAGTAATGTTAATATTATTATTATTAATGCTTATTAAATAATAATATGGATGACTTTACGTGGTATGATCATGATCAAGACAGGAAATATTATCATTAATAAAGTGAAAGATTAATAATAAAGGAAAAGTGGAACGTAATGAATGAACGAAAGTCTTGCAAGCAAATAAATGGAGGTGCACACCCCTGGCAGGTGTTAGCTCAACTGTGATGCGGGTTCGCTACCCCAAAGGATGCACACAGGGTCAATCTTTGAGGTTGACATAGAGGTGAGCGACTCGGTGTCGCAAAAAAGACACACAGGATGAAAGTCAATCTTTGTGATTGGCTTAGAGGTGAGCGACTTGGTGTCGCAAAAGACTCACAGCATAAGTGCAATCTTTGAGATTGCCATAGAGGTGAGCGACTCAGTGTCGCAAAAGACTCGGAAGAATAATGATAAAAGTACGAATTTAAACGATGATGAAGATAATAATGATATTACCTACGTGTACGTACAATGTGTGATCACATGTGCATAACGAATGGTTTGAAATGAGAAGTAAAGTATTTTAATTACAAAACTAGAACTCACTCAGCAACGCTGACTTTTATGTATTTTCCAGTTGGCAGGTAACAGGTTGCTGATGATGGCACACGGGGATGGCTATTTGGCGGGCAAGACTGACATCCATTTATATTTTAACAATACTGTTGTTTTGTAATTCATTCAACTAATTATTTTGTGACCCATGAACTAGAATGTATTGCTTAACAACAGTGTTTATAACGAATGAATGGGTTTTTGTCAAATTGATTCCGTTGCTTAAATTTATAATATGTATGTTTTATGCTGTGAATGACCAACTGTGAGGTCTCCGGGAACGGGGCCTTACACAAAATATATTTTATCTTGTTTTTAGTCATTTTTATGCTTAATATGTAATTTTGCATTAATTAGCCTAAGTCTAGGGAGTTAAGTGCAATTAGTGAATATTAGTCTAGACTATAAATAGGTTAATTGTCATTAGTGTTTATGTGGGTTGAATGACCAATAGATTGAGGGATTATTTGTAAACACATATTTTGCAATCTATTGAAGATCAAAGGGGTTTTGATTGTGATTATCATATTTTGATCTAATTCTTCATGATTTGATTCAAGTGTGCTTATTCCTGGATTAACAAACAAAACACTAAGGTAGGTATGCCTCCTTCACTATTAAATAAGTATAACAACATGTTCAAAGATCTTCATCAATACATAAATTAGTTGCACGCATTGAAACTAAAGAATAACATAAAACACAGTAAACATATTTTAAATTATATTTAAAAAACACTAAGATGCACTTAACTTAGTATTTTAGTAGAACCTAATCTGTTTTTTAAGCAAAATTATTGGTTACTTCATTACTTCATTTAATATACAACATCACCATCATTCTATCCTTAATTTAAAAAATTCTGTAGTTTAATGTTATGAGCCAAAAAATACAATTTTCAATATCCATAACACTTAATTCGGAGCAGTATGTAAAAGGGTTTACATAAGAATTAGGTTTGTGTGCATCATCGACCATCTGGATTTCCATGTGAAGTCATTTAGACCATCAATCATGAGTAATTACGGATAGATCACCTCCTTCCATTGCTGCCGTCTAAGGAGTAATGCCTCTTCATCGATGGTGGCTTCCATTTGACCCCTTTTACTCATCATCACCTATCTCTGAAACAAATAAGCTTATTGTAACCCTATATCTGAATCAAAAAATTAGTCTTGAAATCAAAATATCAAATACCTTCCTAGAAATTCGCCAAGTCTCTTTATTAGAAAATACCACAACTAGCTTCGGGAATTCTTAAAACTCTGATTTCAGCCCAAATTATTACATTGCCCCAAGCCCTAGCTTGGGTTCAGTCTTCTCTTGGGTCGTCCCTGCCCATGTCTATACACTGAGTCTCTTAAATTAAAGTTAGAAACCGACCAACTTCAATCACATCCACATTCAAATTAATTCAAATATGCTTTGTTTCGAGGGTATTTGGGATTGCTTATTAAAACAATATTTAGCTTTTGGAATGGATGAAAAGTCAAAAATGCCCCTCCAAAAGTCATTAAAAGTCACAAATTCTGACTTTTGGTGACTTTTGGAGGGGTATTTTTGACTTTTCACCAATTCCAAAAGCCAAAAGTTGTTTTAATAAGCAATCCCAAGCACCACCTTTGTTTCAAAGAGCTTAGGCAACAACTCACAATCAAGTAAATAATATATATGCGTGGATTGGTTAGGCATCTTTGTTGCCTATTTTATATACAATACGCCCGGTGGAATTATGTTAACTGACTTCAATTTTTTTAAACTTTATATCCTGGCAACATTGGTCCCTTACAAACCGGGTTTCTTTTTTAACCGGTTTCGGTTTCAAACCTAAACCAGAAACCTAAAACGGTTTCGGTTTCAAACCTGAACCGGTTTGGTCAACTTCAGTCAAAACCAGTTTTGCCTTAAACCAGTTCGAGTTCCAAATCAGTTTTAGGTTTGGGAATCCCAACCCTATACAAACCGATTTGGGTCGGATTAGAAACCAGCTCAGGTTTTAATTTTTTTAATAATCATTACAAAAAAATTAATTAAATTAAAGTATGAAATCAAAAAAATAAGTTTATGAGAGATGATAAATAAATACATAAGACGCATTTATATATTTTTATTTGTAATAAATTAATACATAGAAACATTACAAGTGAGCATCTAGTTTTTGTAAAATAAATATAAGATTAATTGTTTTTAAAATTAAAGTGAAATATATAAAATATAAAACATAGAAACAATTCAAACGACATAATATTCTAATTTTGGTTTTAAAAACTAAACATCTAACGTAGTCGCTCTCTATTCATTCGTTCCGTATTTTGATACTTTTATATTTGCCTCCCCAACCAGAGCTATTATGAAAATAATCATCAGATGCCACTTTATCATCAGTAATTCCAGGTGTCAATCCTCGCTTTACTTCATCCTCGTATAATTCAGCTTCATATTCTAATTCACCTTCAAGTGAGCATTTGTCTTGTATTCTTTCAGCGGCATCCAAATAATCCTTCAAGCAATTTACATTTCAACTGCTTGTGGAGTGAGTCGAGTTCATTTTATCATATAATCTTACCACTAACAGAAAAAAACAGATTTCAAAGCTACCATGGAAGCTTGAACAGTTGGTAAATCTCAGGCCATGGTGGATAGGATGGGAAATTAATCTTTCTTACCTTTTTATCAAGCCAACAAGTCAAAAATTTTAAAATCTTGTGGAGTCATGATGGATAAAAAGTTTATCCCACCATACTTCCCGAGTTCACTACTCGGAGTGTTACCACATTGACGTCTATTACATTCATCCCTTATAGTATTATATAAAGCAAACATCGGATCACTTGAACTTTCGGCATGTGCCGCATGCCTCATTGACTCATGGATGTTTGACGTTTCATCATATTTTGCTAAATAAACATCAAACACTTTTTATAAATGTTTGTTAAAATTAGCTTTAAACTTTGCCATAACATGGGACTTCTTCTTCAAAATCCAAATTAAGAGTAACTTTATCAAGTAAAGTTTCAAGCCGTGACGTATTTAAACAAGGGTCTAAGGAAGCGGCACATGTAATAACCGAATGCTTTTTTTAAAATACCCTTTAAGTTTTTCTCTTATTGGGGGTATCATATAAATATGTTCTACCCCTAAATGACAACTCGTTTAATTTTAAAGTCATTAAGTAAATTTGAAGAAGTGCTAATAGACTCGTTGGATAATAAACTCTAAAAATACAAATAGTTGTGGTTTTAAAAACATGAAACATTTTGCTTATTTATTCAATAACAGCCCAACCCGATGGATGGTAAATCAAAGTCTTTCCACGACACCAAAATATTATGAAAGACTATTAAACTTTTTTTTTCTCAATAAACTTCTTAAACATGTTACAAGTGAAATTCTATTTTATATGTACGTCCTTATTCGGACCTAAACTTTGCGTCTTTTCAAAACTTGCGATACTCATTCTATCTTTGGTTACTGTAAAAATGTCATGTAACATTCTTTTAAAAGCATCTTTTGTTGGTTCAATCATTTTTAAACCTTCTTGAATAGCTATGTTTATAATGTGCGCAACACAACGACTATGAAAAACACACCGTCATAAATTGGTTTATATTTTAATTTTAGATATTCTATCGCAAGCGTGTTATTTGATTCATTATAAAAAGAATTTTGTTTTCCAATTTATATGTTTTAATAACTTTGTCAATAAGATAAAAAAATATTTTCACCATTGTGAGAATAATCAAAAAACTCAAACACATTTGGTCGTTTCATCATTTGTCACGAATCGGCTTCAACCCAATAGGCGGTGACACAAATGTACGAGTCCATTGAACCGTAAGTAGTCGGCCAAACATCACTAGTTAAGTTAACACTAGCTTGTAAATTTTCAAAATAAGATATTAATTCATTTTTAGTTTTTTTTCCGTATTTTTAAACAATCCTTTTGAATATTTTGAAACATCACTACTTACATTGGTATTTCAATTGATCTAATGCCGCATTCAATTTTCTCTTAATGTTTAGTGTTGTTACAACATTCATCAAAAGTCTAGTTTCATGTATGGTTTCTACGGATCATATAATAAGCACGAGGCATATAAATACTCTCCATTTATCATCATAACATTAACCGATATTTTGATTGTAATTTGACGGCTCGCTTTGGATCATATTACAAATTTTGTACATAAGCTCTATATATTTCTACAGCATTTGTGTCAAGAACTTATAAAGCCTTGCCACATCAACATCAACTTTAATTTTCTGCAATATGAAAATGTAAGATTGATTTCTTTTTGTCAGAATTTTATTGTTTGGATGTGATTTGCTGATCGAAAGATACCCTAATAGGCACGACTGTAAACAAACCAAATAAACATAAATAAGACTTTGTTTGCGTTCGATAAATTTGTTCATGAACAGTTCCAGAAAATTTATCAAAGACTTTTCTTCTTCGTGTTCATTTATCAAAGAAATGAAAAAAATGACAACTACTAACACAAACTTTTGCTTTCTGTAAAAATCCCAAATATGATCGAGGCACTCTTTCTCTTATAGTGCTCTTTCCCTCCTTTCGAGCTAATCGGAATCAATCTATTTCTTTTGTCTGTAAGAGAAAAGGTGCTTATTATTATTATTATCCAAACATATTGACATAATTATCATAAATATAATTAATATAAAAATTTAGAAGTTTGTTAAGTTTTAACATAAAGTGAAATTAAAAATAGTCAAATGTGAGATGTCTGTGAGGACAAATAGTAATACTAGGGTTTCATATTTTTAAGATTAAAATCAATATAATAAAAATATAAAATCTTTAAATAAACAAACACAAACGAACATAAATATACACATAATCGAATATTCACGAACATAAATGAACGAACGCAACATCTGTTCATATTCGATCATTTAACTTTAGGACCATAGTTTTCTTGTTCGTGTTCGTTCATTTAATTAAACCAACGAACATAAATAAACTTGTTGTTGAACAATTTTCTGAACATTCATTTCGTTTACAACCCTACTCATAGGGACGTGTTACTTGAATTAAAGGTCTTGGAAGTTTAGGGGCACATGATTTCTCATCATACAAAGGTCACCTAAAGTGTTGTAAGCATGTTATAGAGCTTCTGAATCGATTTCTTTGGGGGATGTTGAATGGAGGAGAAGTCTTGCATGTTACGCTAAAAAAGGATCTCTCCAAATGTGGGCTCTTTGCGTTAATAGCTTACTCGTTAGTAATCTCGCTATCCAAATGGTGGCGAATTGTAAAACTCAGTAATTCCCAAGAACAATAAACCAAGATCTCAATCTCAAGAATGCGGAATGTAATTGAAATTGGAAGAAGAATAACAAGAGATCAAAATGATTCAATTAATAATCTGATGATTACAATCTAGTGCAAACTGCACCGAGTGATTACAATGCAAAAAGTGAGAATTCAGAACTTTAGAATTTCTTACAAAAACGAAAAACAAATCTATTTATACTAAACACATAGGTTCTCGCGTGACTTCGCTTTTCGTGCGGAGGATAGTTTCACGCGACTTCTTCCCTCGTGCGACTAATCTTTAGAAAATCAACTTTATTCAATCTTTAATTGTTTTGCCGAGCCTTTGATAGTCTTCTACAATCTCCCCTAGGCTCGGTGAAACAATCTTAGTCAAGATCAACATTTGCTTTCTTGTATGATCCTGAATAGGCATACCATTTATTCCTTAGGATTCGATCCGTCATCCATACGTATTGGCAAGATAGAAAATAAATAGACTCGTCAACTGAGATAGGACAGTGTAGCAGCTTGTTCAAGTTGTCTTTACCAAACTTCATTAAGTCATCTGGATCAATTATTCTGTATGATCTATCAACACATTTGATCATAGCCTAACCTGAATCCTTTTCACAACTCCATGTAATAAATTGCTTCAACGAATTTGGAGGAACTGAAAAAAAAATGATAACAACAAAGAAAAACAAACACGAATAAATAGTCAAAATCAGATTTATTTATTAACAAAAATTTTCTTTTTAGAATTTTCATAATAAGATCATATAGTTCTTTGTCAAGTCAAGACTTTGTCCAGTTTTATTTAAAATGATACTGGTTAAGTTGATTGTCAATATATTTTGTCCACTTTAAACTTATACTTCAGTCTTTGCTCAGAAACATAAGGAGTGATTGTTATCATGTTTTGAATGATTTTATATAAATTCAGTGGATCCCACAATCAGAATTCCTGTAAAAGACATATTAGCCTTCAGGACACTGTCGAGATTTCAAGTCATCCCAAATTGACATAAACCATGCATTGTTGATCAGTGATACCATTTGTTTATTCCTAAAATATATCTATTTGAGCATAACTAGCCTGAGAAATATTTCTTAACACGGAATATTAACAAGTTTAAGGACTTACAAACAGCCATCCGGACTTACGTCTGCCCTCTCAAGATGTTTAGGACTTACAAGCCATCCGGACTTACATGCCCCATCTTTTGATTTTGCCTTCCGTGATCAGAAAATATTCTCAAAGTAGAAAATATATATACCATATAGTATGTATGTCTTTAGACATATCTTTTGATTTGTGCTCTTTGGCATCTTATCTCCTATATGGCCTTTTTGGCATCTTTTTGCTCATTTATTTTCTTTATATATTTTATTTCTTTTTGCATGTCTTTTTGTATTTTCTTTTGTATATATACATATTTATATATGATAATCACTGAATCAAACAATAACAGGCTTGAGTATGACAAGAAGGTAACTCTCAGTCTATTTTAGAACATTTTTGGTATTATCACATAATCCTGATATGTTCCCCACTAAATCATATCAATTTTCTTCAAGTTTAATCACTCATTTTTTATCTTTTTATTTCTGAAAGCAAAGCTTATTGACACATCAAACATAATCCAAGTCTATTCGTATTTAAGCCTTTGAAAGTACTTAGACTCTTTTTGAACTGTGTAAAATCATTTCTCATTTAATCATGAAAATTCATTTTTATTGATCCAATCTTGACTCCCCCTAAGACCAAAAATATTTTTCAAAGCGTATTTTCAAATTTCTCCGTTATATGACTGAACATTTTGAAGCAATTGTAAGTTTCCTGTCATATGTCTTGAACAACCACTATCTACATGCCATAAGCTTTCAATGTTCTTTTGCGGTCGTTTCTGCATAAGTAATAGAATTACTTAGTCTTTGGTACCCAAGTCAAACAAGACTTGAGCATATTCTGTGTTGTAGTTAGACAAAATGATTTGAGATTGTTGTATTTGCTTTGCACATCAATAGTTTCTTTAACACTTCTCAATTGAATGTTGTATTTTAATTCATTTTTCAAATACTTATTCTTTTCGACATCATTAGCACATGCAACTTTTGTTCTCGATGGTTTTGAAAATTTTCCACAAGTGAAAAACATTTTTCTATTATGAGCAATAGAATTATGAAATCGTTGTCTGCTTGGTGATTTTTGTCGATAAGGACAATTATTTACAAAATGATTTACGTTTCCACACTGATAACATTTCCGTTGTTGTGTGTGGAAAACAAACTGTGTATGAAAATTATGAAAATTGTCATAAAAACCAAAATCAGAATGACATTTTGGTTTAACTTTCTGCACAGTCTCTCGAATCTTTACTTCATTGTATAACTGCTTGTTCATCTTAGACAGATTCGAGGAAAATGGTATTTTTTAACACTTGAGATGTTAGATTTAGCTTCTTTGGCTATTAGAACGGATGATGCTGGAATTGGACCAGTCTTAGATTGTGCTGGAGAAAGACCAGGCTTTGTTATTCGAATTGATGCTGGAGAAGGACCAGGCTTTGTTATACAGATTGATACTGGAGAAGGACCAGGCTTTGTTATGCAGATTGATGCTGGAGAAGGACCAGGCTTTTGAAGTTTTAGAATTGATAAAGAAGAACCAGTCTGTTGCACATCTGGGCTACACATATCGTGTTTCACAGGATTAGCATTCAAATGAAGTTTATTTTTAAAGAATCGAAAATTCGTTTCTTTAAAAATATAATCTTCATTTTCAATTAAACCTTTAGAAACAAATCTACTTTTAAAATCCTTTTCAAGATCAATTTTATGATTAGCCCTTTGGGTTGCATTCAAATTACAATTTAAATTTGGATTCTTTGCATATAAACCATCATGCTTTTCATTCAACAAAGAAGTTTTGCTACAATCAGATTTGATACATTTATCATTCTTATTATTTAAACTTTCTTTCTCATTCTCATTTTCACTATCACTTTCCCACTCTTCAACCAAACCATCCACCTTCAATTATCTACATAAAAATTTTCAGTTGATTGTTTAGTTTTTATTATTGTGATAGGATCAACAGTCAAATTTATTTTGACTAAAGGTTTTAAGTCTGAGGAAGGTGAAAAACCTATCCCATAACTCATATCACAATCAGAAATGACATCAGACGAGGGCAAACATGAATAATCATGATTGATTGGTGGAGCGATGTTCGAAAATCCAACACCACTTTTTCCTCCTTTTATCTTCTGAGTCATTTGAGATTTGATAATACCTTCAACCATGTTTGATGAAAGTTCAAACTTTTCAACAGTCAATTTAGCCGAGGCTATTTCACTGTTGAGTCGATTTATTTCCAAGGCGAGTTCATTATTTCTTTTAGTCAAATCATTATTTGTACATTCTTTATCATTAAGATTTAATTGTAAATTATACACAGTTTTGTTTAAACCTTCAAGTTTTTCTTTAAAAATCCTTTCATTTGACTTATGTTTTCGAGCTTGATATTGAAGTTTTTCAACTTCCATTATCAAGTTCTCATTATGAACTCTATACCTTTGAACTTTCTCAACACATATATTTGTACATAAATCGTTATATACCTTTGATTCTGAGCTGCCTCCTTCTGATTCCTCAACCTTCTTTACCATAAATGCTTTCATTAACTCAACATGTTCTACCACTGGAGCAACATCGACAGTCTTTGAATCTTCAAACTTGCTTTTGACTGAAGGCTCAACAGTGTTCTCTTCCATTTCTTCCTTCTTCTTAACAACCTTCTCTTCCTCCTCTTTCTTCACAACACTGCCATCAACTTTAACTTCTTCTTGTTCACTTTCAAACTTCTCTTCTTCCTTCTCAACAAACACACCATCCAATAAATCATCTGATACAAACTCAGCAAACAAATTATCATCCTCCTCTGGTTCAATAACAATTTGAGCAACCAAAGCAGTAGATAGCTTTAAGTCAAGTGCTTCCATTTGATCTGACCAATCATACTCAGCACATGTTGTTGAAGACATGTTGTTGAAATAAACCAAGTTTCTTCCAAGCAGACTACTCGTGCGAAAACCCAAACCGCGTGAAAACTGAAATCGTGCGAAATACTATTTCGTGTGAAAACCCAGGTCTTCAAACACACTGAATCGCACGACAGACGCTATAACTGTCTATGCGAAAAACACTTTTCGCGTGCAAAAAATCTAGAGTTTTTCACACTCGAGCAATTTTTTCAAGTGTAACTTTTAATCGACTTTTCACCACAGAATCATTGATTAAGTTCAATTAGGTTCATTTTAGTTCAATTTTGTCAGTTTTCGTTCACGTTTTATTGCAAATTTGATTAAAATTGAATCAAAGTTTACTAATTCAGTCCAAAGTAATCAATATCTTCGAAATTTTGGCAGCACAACAGCACTAAACTGGAATCTCAAGTAACCAAATGCGAAAATCGCATGAAGAACATAGAAAATCGATAAAATTCTTCTCCAAATCTTGGTTCTAGAGCCAAATGCTCTGATACCAATTGTAAAACTCAGTAATTCCCAAGAACAATAAACCAAGATCTCAATGTCAAGAATGCAGAATGTAATTGAGATTGGAAGAAGAATAACAAGAGATCAAAATGATTCAATTGATAATCTGATGATTACAATCTAGTGCAAACTGCACCGAGTGATTACAATGTAAAAAGTGAGAATTCAGAACTTTAGAATTTCTTACAAAAAATAAAAATAAATCTATTTATACTAAACACATAGGTTCTCGCGTGACTTCGCTTTTCGCGCGGAGGATAGTTTCGCGCGACTTCTTCCCTCGTGCGACTAATCTTTAGGAAATCAACTTTATTCAATCTTTAATTGTTTTGCCGAGCCTTTGATAGTCTTCTACACGAACAGCCAAAGATATAAGGTCAAACCAAACACTTACGGAGCGGAATTATTAGATCTGTTCACGAGCAACACATGGTGGTCTATCACGTCCCTTTGTTTGTATAAATTATTTGGGCTCATGAAAATAATAATATCAATGAGTTGTCTCCCTTTCAAAACTACATTACCATTTTACACTAACAAGTCAGGAAGAAAGTGCGTGATAATAAGACAAGTTTATGGTTTGATATTTGGGTTTGGTGTTGGGATGACAAATGCGACGGTATTGGTTATCCTAGTCGCACACCTAATTGTCATATGATGTCCTTTCTCCGTCCCATACATATGTTGGGTATATATCCCTTAGGTATCAGGTATATTTACTACTTTGTTAATAATTATGCATTCCCCCGAATGTTTTTTAAAACACTGATGTTATCAATGTGCTAATTGCCACTTATATTTTCTAACGTAAAAGAAATATATTTTAAACAACATATAAAAGTGGATGTTACATATCATATCATATCATATCTTTTTTCTTTTTTTTGTTATATCTCCATTCCAAATGTGTTGGAAATCCAACCACAACTCGTTCTAATTGCCTCAAGCACACCTTATCACAAAACAACAAAAGTGTATGTTTCTTGATGTTGTTCCTAAAGGTTCTTCAACAAAAGCTCTAAATAAATCATCCATTGGTTTCCCCAACTCACCCATAAGAAAAACATGCATTTATTGAAGTTGTTCCCAAAGTATTAAGATATGATGTGATTATAACAAAATAAAGAACCACATCTAATGTGTGCGTTTAAAAGAATGAAAAGGGTGTAAAAATAATGAAAAGGGTGTATTCGAAGCTTCATATCTATATGTTGCAAAAAAGAACAATATTTTAAAGGATTTGTTGCATCAAATAAAATTAATATGCATGTACGTATGTATATACGTATGTGTAGAAAAAAACGCATAACAGATTCATACAGATTTGTATATTGCGCAGTTGTTTACTCTAAACAAAAGAAAATAAATTTGCTAATTGAATTTCACAATAACTGTAACAAAAATATTTTAAGAACTAATAAAGAGAACATCAATTGAAACCAAAGTGTATACATGAACTACACATGGTGCTTATGCATACTGATCACGTGTGTAGATTAATCAAGAGACTTAGAACTATGCTAGACAACCTAGAGTCTTTTCATTCTCGACGATCCATTCAAGTAAAGAATATAGAGCCAAATCCCACCTACAAGAAAATGCAAATTTGAAGAACATTGCTTAAATTCTTCACTGATTATATCCCTATTGTTGAACTAAATGGAATCAGTCGCAACAAAATGATAATCACAAAGTAAACCAAATTTATCAAACTGGTATACCTCAGCAAGTAAGCTTAGTTGGTAGAGCGACCAAAGGGACCTATCTGCATAGACTACATAGTTAAGGTATTGAAAAATAAACTAAAGAAATCATGTTATCATCAAAATATAAACACTAACATTAATAACAAAATGTTAATCAAATTAATATTAACAGTATGAACAATTATACAAACATAGAAAGGAGAGATGCTCATGAGCTTTATCAAAAACTGTCGAGCTGATTTGTTGTAGAATTAGATACTTTCATCTTCTTTAGTGTACATAAAACAAAAATGTCTATGATTGTATCATGCGTGATAAAACGTAATAATGATAATACATATAATATAAAATTTCAGTTATCTTTGTTATATACCAACTAATAGCATATCTATATACAGCACTTCATACCTCTTCTAATTTTCCACTCATACTAAGTGGACTCACAGCTAAATATGCATATGCTATCAGCTCTAATGGTCAACCAATGACTTGTAAATGAAAACATTATGATTTGATACAGAAGCAAATAGTATATAAGTATTGTAAGCCGTAATAATGACTAAACCATTGATTATTTATACAAAATTTTACAAGTGGACAAAAATATACTTTATACAAGTTGTTTTGACCGCTAACCAGCCTATCTTACCGTCTCTTGTTAAAATTAACCCGAAAACAAAATAAAAAAAATTATAATACATACTAACAATCCATTATTCTTCAAAGCTTCCACCTTATATCCATAACATTTATTTGATATTTTTAGACATTAATGGCAACTCAACTCGAATAAGGAATGGTGCAGACTTATCCCCTTCTACAAGACTCAGTAGAAGTAAGTTACAACAAATCCATTCTTTTAATCATTAGTATATTAACAACGTGTACTAAGAAAGAAATAAGTAGTCTTACTGTGCCAAGAGCAAGCAAGCTTTTATTTATTTATGAGTCCCCTTTTCTCCTCATTCCAGTTGTCTCTGTTTTACAACTTTTAGTAGGTCATTTAATTGCTACAACAAAAAGAATGAAAGTGAATTTTGCTAGCACGAAAAACACATGTGAACCTAATTTGACTCTTGTAAGGCCTCGTTCGCGGGAAGCCTCACAGTTGGTTAATCATAGCATAAAATCACTTTATAAACAAAACATTGCAGCGGAATTAAATAAACATTCACTTAAACTTGGAAATAATATTGTACTCATACATTTGTCTTTAAAAGGAATAAAACATGGTGCATGGTCTTAAATTACAATAAATATTTCATAGACAGGAATGCCATCCATTGCTTGCCAAGTAGCTCGCTGGTGCCATCCTCAGCATTAGCATTTACCTGTCCACTATTATGCATAAAAGTCAGCTTGCTAGGTGAGTTCTAGTTTTATATAAATAAGAAAATATAAGCTTTATCCTTCATATAATGACCACGCATACATCATACTACATAACATTTATTGCATCATATTAAGCATGTTCATTATCTTTCATTCTTTCATTATCTTTCACTTCATCATAAATGAGGTTGCATAAAGCAAGAGCTCAATGTTGATCGACAACGAATGTTGATCCCCGTCGGTACACATCATCATCGTAGCTAACCCCCGACAGTTGATGTAAGGATCAAACATTTTGGATTACACTATAGTTTTAACTGATAAGAGATGAATAACTTGGAATACATGCGATTACGTGTATGTTGGAAACAACGCATGCAAGAAGAAGCTGCATTCATGCATGCGAAAGAAAGCAAACTCGCATCCATGCGAATATGCATGCATGCGAATGAAAGAAAAGCACGCGAGTCACATATGCATGCGAGAGAAGTACAAAATGCATGCATGCGAAATCAGGCAAAAAGCAAATGAAGTCATGCAAGCGAAAGTGGAATCCACGTGGGCATTGAAAATTGAAGCATGCGACAATGAAGTTATTTAAGGCATGCAATGCGAAAATACATGTTAGTGGATCTGACAACTTATGCATGCGAAATGTATCTGACAACTTATGCATGCGAAGCCTTAGTGGAACCACATGCAATGCGAAAAACTCTTGCATGTATATATTTGTTTCTTTGTTTAGTTAGTGGAGTGTGCAACATTAATTACATTTCAACCGAGAGATCAAATTTTATTGTATTTTCACTCGAGTCGAGCAGATCACAGTTTGTGATTGTTTCCACCTGAGGGTGAGATCGATTTTATATCGATTATCATTGTAATCATTCGACAACATATATACATCTGAATTACAATGATTTTGTGCTTAATTTCTTGTTCTCTCGGTTGATTCATTCAATTCGCGCACCCGTCTTTGCTTATTATCAAGTGCAATAATTCAAACGAAGTGGGATCGATCGCTTTTAAGGACTTTACATTTGGTATCAGAGCAAGGTGTTGCTCTTGATACAACGGATCATTATTCCACGATCTACCGTTCGAGAACGTTAAACAAGTTAAAAGAGCTATTTCCGGTTTCATCAAGGTTCAATCTGAAACCGAGACACACACACAAGTTCATCTTAATTCAATTCAGATTGTATGTTTTGTTGAAGATTGAAGAACTCAAAACTATAGCATAATCCAAGGGGGAGATTGTAAGGATCAAACATTTTGGATTACACTATAGCTGATAAGAGATGAGTAACTTGGAATACATGCGATTACGTGTATGTTGGAAACAACGCATGCAAGAAGAAGCTGCATTCATGCATGCGAAAGAAAGCAAACTCGCATGCATGCGAATATGCATGCATGCGAATGAAAGAAAAGCACACGAGTCACATATGCATGCGAGAGAAGTACAAAATGCATGCATGCGAAATCAGGCAAAAAGCAAATGAAGTCATGCAAGCGAAAGTGGAATCCACGTGGGCATTGGAAATTGAAGCATGCGACAATGAAGTTGTTTAAGGCATGCAATGCGAAAATACATGTTAGTGGATCTGACAACTTATGCATGCGAAATGTATCTGACAACTTATGCATGCGAAAGCTTAGTGGAAACCACATGCAATGCAAAAACTCTTGCATGTATATATTTGTTTCTTTGTTTAGTTAGTGGAGTGTGCAACATTAATTACATTTCAACCGAGAGATCAAATTTTATTGTATTTTCGCTCGAGTCGAGCAGATCACAGTTTGTGATTGTTTCCACCTGAGGGTGAGATAGATTTTATATCGATTATCATTGTAATCATTCGACAACATATATACATCTGAATTACAATGATTTTGTGCTTAATTTCTTGTTCTCTCGGTTGATTCATTCAATTCGCGCACCCGTCTTCGCTTATTATCAAGTGCAACAATTCAAACGAAGTAAGATCGATCGCTTTTAAGGACTTTACAGTTGATCCACACTGCAAGGCACATAGCCCGCTCATGAATACGGATCCATCGTCATACATCAGACTCACCTAAGTGAAGTCTATCATAGTGCTTGCAAGACTTTTCATCATCAAACGGACCCGGGGTAACATTCGTTAAGTTCCACTTCTCATTAATATTATCTTCCACTTAATATATAATACGTAACTTATTAAGTACACAACATACCAAGTACTAGTCATCATAACACGTAACCGACCCTCCGCGGGACAGCGGGGGTTCGGGGGCGGCAGCCCTTGACAGCGGCGTCCTAGGGGCAGCAGCCCATAGTGGGGTCCAAGGGGCAACGCCCCTGGCTGGGGCCGGGATGCCAGGTCAGCGCGCAAAATTTTTATTTTAAGGATTTTATATAGCATATTTTTTTATAGGAAAATTTATTTTCTTGTTAAAACCGCTTGAAATCCTTACCTTGAAAACCTTATGTTTACTATGCATAATAGCCCCAAAAACATAGAAAAACGTTTAAATAAGGGGATCTAGAACTCACCTGGATAATGTGATTAACTTCTAAACTAAGCACTCTAGGCTAGGATCACACTACATAACCTGCAAATAAGTTCACACTCAAAAAGGTCATTTTTCTACACAACATAGCAAAACGTTTAAATAAGGGGATCTAGAACTCACCTGGATAATTTTTACGTTTTCATACATAAAAATTTGACCTTTATGTGTTTCTTTGAAACTTTTCAAAACCCAAAACCCTAACATCCGGGTTTGATCTACAGAAGGGTTTAGAGGTCGATTTTTACCTGGATTTGTTGTTCCTTTCTTGAGATTTGATGCACAAACACCCAGATCTTCAATCCCTTGACCTTAGAAGCTCCAAATCTTGAGTTTCCTTCACTTTCTCTCTCTACTTTCTCTCTTTACGGATTTTGGGAGCTAGGGCTGAAATGAAGGAGATGGAGGCTGCTTTAGGTGGGTTAAGGGCTGATTATGGGCCTTAATCACTAGGCTCTTGCCCATAAACACAATTTAGCCTATAACCCTTTTCCTTCTTTTATTAAATACCCATTAATTAAGCTCATTACCCTTAATGACTCGTTTTGACTTTTCGGGGTGTTACAAGTCTCTCCCACTTATTTAGGTTTCGTCCTCGAAACCTGTCGGTCATCAAACAATTGAGGGTAAAATTTCCTCATCTCTTCCTCAGTCTCCCACATAGATTCTGATCCTTTTCTGTGTCTCCACTGTACTCGTACAAGTGGAACCACTTTTTTCCGCAAGTGTTTCTCCTTCCAATCAAGGATGGCCACCGGCTGCTCTACATAATTAAGCCAGTCATCGATTTCAATGTCTTCTAATGGTACGACGACATCATTGTCTGCTAGACACTTCCTAAGATGAGATACATGGAATGTAGGGTGAATTCCACTCAACTCATTGGGTAGTTCTAGTCTCTAGGCCTCTTCCCCTACCTTTGCGATAATATGAAATGCGCCTATGAATCTTGGGCTTAACTTTCCCCTTTTTCGAAACCTGATGATCCCTTTCCATGGAGATACCTTGAGCATAACCTTGTCACCAACCTGAAACTCTATCGGTCTACGCCTCTTATCAGCATAAGACTTCTGGTGATCTTTTGCAGCTTTCATGAACGCCTTAATCTTATCTAACTTCTCAGTTGTGACCTCGATCACTTCAAGACTCCCCAATTCCTTTTGCCCGATGTCACTCCAACACACGGGCGTTCTGCACTTCCTATGATACAACATTTTGTAAGGTGGCATACCAATACTGGCATGGTAACTATTATTATATGAGAATTCCACCAACGGTATGTGCTCATCCCAACTTCCTCCAAAGTTGATTACACACGCTCATAGCATGTCTTCTAACATTTGAATCGTTCTTTCCGACTGACCATCCGTCTGTGGGTGGTAAGCCGTACTAATATGCAGTCTAGTCCCCATTGAGTCATGAAACCTCTTCCTGAACTTGGACGTAAACCGCGTGTCCCTATCCGAAATGATAGACACTGGCACACGGTGACGAGCCACGATCTCCTTGATAAATAGCTCTGCCAACCTCTCAGAGGAATACGTCTCATGAATTGGTAGGAAATAGGCGCTCTTTGTTAGACGGTCAACAATCACCCAGATCGCGTCGCTCCCTCTCGCCGTACGAGGTAGCTTCGTGATGAAGTCCATTGTGATGTGTTCCCATTTCCATTCAGGGATGACCAAAGGCTGGATCTTACCATATGGCTTTTGGTGCTCTGCCTTCACTTGTAGACAAGTCAGGTACTTGCTCACGTACTTAGCCACATCTTGCTTCATTCCCGGCCACCAGTAATCTTTCTTCAGATCCTGATACATTTTCATGGCGCCGGGGTGAATGGAATATCATGCTTTATGAGCCTCATCCATAATCTTCTCCCCCAGATTCCCGTAGAGAGGGATCCACATTCTCCCAGATCGGGTTCCAACACCCAGGGTGTTTTCCCCCAAATCCAAAGCTTGTCCTTTCATCCTTTCAGAGTTGACTCTGTCCTCTCTTAATGCCTCATCCTGGAATTCCCTCACTTCTTTCATAACATCCGGCGTCATGATTATCTGGCAAGCCCTCACTCGAATTGGTTCGGGTCGTTCTTTTCAGCTAAGGGTGTCAGCAACCACATTAGCCTTGCCTGAATGATAATGAATTTCGCAGTCATAATCCTTGATCAGTTCCAACCACCTCCTCTGCCTCATATTGAGTTCTTTTTGTTCAAAGAAATACTTTAGACTTTTATGATCGGTGAAGATAGTGCACTTCACCCCATACAGGTAGTGCCTCCAAATCTTCAATGCAAACACCACTGCAGCCAACTCCAAATCATGTGTAGGATAATTGGCCTCGTGAACTGTTAATTGTCTAGAAGCATAGGCTATCACCTTCCCTCGTTGCATCAACACGCAACCCAATCCTGCATACGAGGCATCCGAGTAGACTACCAGATCCTCGTTCCCTTCAAGTAACATCAAGGCAGGGCTTGAGTTAACCTCATCTTTAGTTCTAGGAAGGTGTTCTCCTGATCGGTGCCCCATTCATACTTCACGTCCTTCCGGGTCAGCTTAGGTGTTGTTTGTTTCTGAAGAGGTAAAACGTCTGCAGTCTGCAGACCACATCTGCAGACATCTGTAGGAGAAGAGGTGGACCAAACCTCTGCAGTCTGTATTAAGAAGACTGTTTGTTTTGTAACGTCTGCAGACTGCTGAAATAAACTGAAATTAATAAAAAGTTAAAATAAACAGAAATTTAAATAAACTGTCACAATAAACTGAAATTAAAATAAATTGTTAAAGAGTTATACAATGCTGAATTAATATAAATTAAACCACAACAACATTTTTTAGATCATTCATTCCATATTATTTCCGAATGACACATTCATTAACTGCTCAGCAATTTCATCTCGTAACTGAGTCATGTATTCCCGATCTGATGCAGTACCAAGTCCTTCAACCTCATCTTCATCAGCATCAACGTTCGCATGAGTCTTTATACAAGCTTAAACCTCTTTTACCCACACTATTTACCTCGTCAATGCTAACCTCTAATAAGCATTTTAATTGCTCAGTCGTCCATTGATGTTTATCTCCCATGTCTATTAACCAACAAACAAGCAAATTCAATCAGAATTACAAGATTCAACCATTTCTACCAATCAGTTCAACCAACCATTTCTAGGGCAAACCATTTCTATTAATCAGTTCAAACAACAGAAATCAGCAGAAGGGTCAAGGGAAAACAAGATCAACAACATCATCAACAAGATCAAACAAGTTCAAACAACATCATCATCATCAACAACAACAGAAATCAACAGTATTAAACAAGTTCAAACAACAATAGAAATCAGCAGTCAAACAACAAGAAATCAAACAACAACAACATCAGATTTGAAACAACAACAAGAAAGTCAAACAACAACATCATCATCAACAACAACAACAACATCGATCAAACAGGTGCATCAAGAAATGGTTGAATCTTGTAAGAGAAATCAAACAACAACAACATCATCATCATCAACAACAACAACAGAAATCAAACAGGTGCATCAAGAAATGGTTGAATCTTGTAACAGAAATCAAACAGGTGCAGATTTGAAATGAAACAAATTCAGGTGCATCGGGGGGGAGGCGACGGTGAATGGGGGTGGAGTGGCGACGGGAGCAAATTCAAACAAGAAGATTTGAAATCAAACAAATTCAAACAAGAAGATCAAGAAATCAAACGGTGCATCAAGAAAATTTACCTCAAGATCTGAGCGACGGGAGCAGACGGTCGAGCTACACAGGCCGAGCAGACGTTCGAGCGACGGGGGGTGGAGTGGCGACGGTGGAGTGGCGACGTAGGGGAGTGGCGACGGGCGACAGGCGACGGGGGAGGCGACGGGGGAGGCGACGGGCGACGGGCGACGTAGGGGAGTGGATCGGGAGCAGCTCTGTGGGTTGTGGGTAAAAATGGGGGTTAGGGTTGATATGTTAAGAAGAGGTGGGAAGAGGTGAGAAGACTTTGGTCCACCTCTTTTTGGAGCAGAGGTCACACAGACCTTTTTTAGTGAAACGTCTTCAGAAAAACAAACACTCTGCAGACCATAAACGTCTGCCCGCCTCTTTTTGGCGCAGACAAAAGAGCTTTAGAAGTACTTTTTCAGAAAAACAAACACCACCTTAGTCAAAGGAGAAGCTATCCTGGAGAAATCCTGGATAAACCTCCTATAGTAACCTTCCAGGCCTAAGAAACTACGAATCTCAGATGGCGTGTTTGGAGGTTCCCATTGCATCACCGCTTCAACCTTTGCAGGGTCCACTCTGATCCCCTCGGGATTAACCACATGACCCAGAAATTGAACTTCTCGAAGCCAAAATGCACATTTAGAGAACTTAGTGTATAATTTATCGCTTCTGAGCATCCTCAATACATCTCGAATATGATCGACATGTTCTTCTTCACTTTTTGAATAAATCAAGATGTCATTGATGAACACTATTACCGATTTATCCAACATCGGCCGACATACCCGATTCATAAGGTCCATAAAAGCAGCTGGCGCGTTGGTTAGACCAAAGGACATGACGAGAAACTCGTAGTGTCCATAACGTATACGAAACTCTGTCTTAGGAATGTCTTGTTCTTTCACCTTCAGTTGGTGGTAACCAGACCGCAGGTCTATCCTTGAAAACCAGCTGGCACCCTGAAGTTGATCAAACAGATCATCGATCCTTGGTAACGGGTATCGATTCTTTACGATCAGCTTATTGAGCTCGCGATAGTCAATACACATCCGCATGCTACCGTCTTTCTTCTTGACGAATAAAACCGGAGCACCCCATGGGGAGATACTCGGTCGGATGAAACCCTTATCCAATAAATCTTGCAACTGGTCCCTCAGTTCTAGCATCTCTGAAGGAGCTAATCGATATGGTGCTTTAGCGACGGGCTGTGCTCCCGGTAGCAAATCAATCTGGAATTCTATCTCGCGGTCCGGCGGCACACCAGTCAGGTCTTCAGGAAAGACGTCAGGAAACTCGCGCACTACCGGCACGTCTGATAATTGTGGCTCTAACGCATCCACATATTTTACATAGGCCAAGTAAGATCTACACCCACGTCTCATGTACTTTTCAGTTGTGATCATCGACACGACCTTCGGCACACAGCACACCTTATCCCCACGCACCGTAACAGAACTAACATCGGGCTCTGTTAGACGAATTATTTTCTTGCTACATACTATATTGGCTTCATATCTAGCTAGCCAACCCATGCCTAACACCATATCGAAACCTCCTAAGGCCATAACATGCAACCTAGCAGGGAACTTACAATCTTCTAACTCAATCTGGCAATCCTCAACCACTTCAGTTACCTTAGCGGACTTACCAATGGCTGTTTCTACATAGAAAGGCTCATCTAACTTTCTACTCTTATCATACAACAAACGACAAAAGGCAGCAGACACAAAACTCCTACTAGCACCGGAATCAAAGAGCACAGAAGCATATTTATGGTCCACCAGAAACATACCTGAAACTACTTCTGGATCTGCCCTGGCCTCCTCACGAGTTATGTTGAATGCCCTTGCCTTCGCCTTTGAACCGTCACCCTTTCCTTTATCTCCAGCTTTAACTGTTCCTGATCCTCCTGATTTTCCTTTCTTGCAGTCCTTCTCCACATGTCCCACCTCGCCACACTGGTAACACTTCACCGCCTTGCAATCCCTGGCATAGTGGCCCTCGCCCCCATATTTAAAACATTTTCCAGTCCCAACTCCACATTCCCCTGAATGACCTTTTCCACATTTTCTACAAGCACCTCCTTCACCTGTATTTCCCCGTCTCCCTGACTGATCCTCAACTCTCATCCTCTTCTCCCCACTCCTGAAGTTATCACCTCCGAACCTCTTCCCATTTCCATTCTTGTTCCCACTCCATTTCTCCACCTTCTTCTATACAGGCATTGGGTCTCTCTCATCGTACAACCTCCCAGCTAAGTCCACCACAAACCTAAACGTGCCTGGTCTAGCCACAATCATGTGCCTCCTGATATCCATGGGCAAACCCTACATGTATCTCTTGATCTTCTTGGATGCAGGTGTTACCATGTCTGGCACAAGTCTTGCAAGTTCATTGAACTTGGAGGTATACTCTTGATGAGTCATGTTCCCAGCCTCCAAATACAAGAACTCCTTCTCAATCTTGTCCAATTCCTGATGGGGACAATATTCCTCCAGCACTAACTCCTTCAACTCAGACCACTTCATTTTGGCTATCGATCGCTTTCCTTCAGCCTGGACAATATTGTCCCACCAGCACAACGCTGAGTGAACGAAAGAATGAGTGGCAAACTTAACTTTTTGATCTTCACGGCACTCACTAATTTCTAGTACCGCTTCTATTTCTCTGACCCAACGATGGGCGGCAGTAGCATTGCCGTTACCGTCAAAGGTCGGGGGCTTGTACCTTTGAAATGCCCCACAGTTGCACCCCCTAGTCGTCTCTCTCTCTCAGACTCCTCATCACTGTCTTCATCATGGACTACCACCTTAGGGTTTGATGGCTCCTCTTCAGATCCCTCCGTCCTCCCAGTGGACCTTCCAGAATTCTTCTCATTTCCTTCCCCTTCTTATCAGCTTTCTCTCTATCCTTGACTGCTTTGATCACCTCGTCTAGGATCACACTACATAACCTGCAAATAAGTTCACACTCAAAAAGGTCATTTTGTGCAGTTTCGCTGCCAGTTTCGCTGGCAGTTTCGCTAGTAGTTTCGCTGCCAGTTTCGCTGCCAGTTTCGCTGCCAGTTTTGCCCAGCAGTTTCGCACGACAGTTTCGCTGTCAGGTGCGCCCAACTTTTGTTGGAATTTCCTAGTTTCGCAGTATCTACGGGTCAACAGTTTCGCCCCAGCGAAACTGTAGTTTCGCTGGAACTTCTCATAGTTTCGCTGGATGAGTACACAGTTTCGCTGATCGGGGGCACAGTTTCGCTGGTTGAATAAAAATGATGAACCAGCCCGTTTTTAACCCAAAATCTTAACTTTTTACGTCCAAATCCTTGGTTTACCATCCATGAAACCATATCTAACCTTTTTACACGTTTTCATACGTAAAAATTTGACCTTTATGTGTTTCTTTGAAACTTTTCAAAACCCAAAACCCTAACATCCGGGTTTGCTCTACAGAAGGGTTTAGAGATTGATTCTTACCTGGATTTGTTGTTCCTATCTTGAGATTTGATGCACAAACACCCAGATCTTCAATCCCTTGACCTTAGAAGCTCCAAATCTTGAGTTTCCTTCATTTTCTCTCTCTACTTTCTCTCTCTATGGATTTTTGGAGCTAGGGCAGAAATGAAGGAGATGGAGGCTGCTTTGGGTGGGTTAAGGGCTGATTATGGGCCTTAATCACTAGGCTCTTGCCCATAAACCCAATTTAGCCCATAACCCTTTTCCTTCTTTTATTAAATACCCATTAATTAAGCCCATTACCCTTAATGACTCGTTTTGACTTTTCGGGGTGTTACAACTCTTGGATTGTTTTTAATCATCTCGTAGATGAATAGACAAACAACCCGTTAGACTATTATTAAGAATATGTCATAATGGTTCATGATCTGGATATTATTTGTTGCTGGTAATTTTTATATATTTGAGTATGCTTTTTCAGGTGAAAATAAGTAACAATGTCGATTTCTCTTTTGATGTGTACAACTGCTGGGGTGAAGTCGTTGGAAGGGTTTGTGTAAATCTAACAATTAACATCTACGATGGTAGTGTTGTGGTGGACGCTCATTTCCATCGCATTTGAAGATGCTTTAGTTAAATAAGAATTGTAATAAAGATTATATCTGTCTCATAGCCCCGATGAGTATTGGGATGCTATTTAAATATTTCCAACAGAATGAGTGTTGTGATGCTATATTATCTGATCTTGTGAATTATTTCATGACAGTATGATTATGTGTGTGAGCAGGTTTGGTTGTAACTGGTGCATCAATAAATGTTTTGTCTAGAAATAAACATATGATCTCACCAACTTTATGTTGACTATTTGAGTATGCTTTTTCAGGTGAAAATGACTAACAATGTCGATTTCTCTTTTGATGTGTACAACTGCTGGGGTGAAGTCGTTGGAAGGGTTTGTGTAAATCTAACAGTTAACATCTACGATAGCAGTGTTGTGGTGGACGCTCATTTCCATCGCATTTGAAGATGCTTTAGTTAAATAAGAATTGTAATAAAGATTATATCAAAATTTTGACTTTATATGTAATGATGTAATCTTAACTTATGATATATATAATCAAGTTATGTGTTTTTATGTATTACTATTGTTGTGATTTAATTCCTTATAATCATTTGTGTTCTGAACAAACAAGTCATACCCAAAAATCGCTTTACGCTTCCGCCGGGATGTGACAGGTTGGTATCAGAGCCATTGGTTATAGAGAATTAGGTACTATAAAAATATCAAGACTATAACCATAAGCTCAAATAATAGTAAATATATATACTTATGTGATATGATTTTATGTGAAATTCTATAATTCTATGCTTAACTTTAATAATTATAATAAAAATATGTGACTAACCATTTTGTGAAACATTATAAAGAAATTTTTGCAGTTATGAATTCAGATAGTTACTACAATGAGACCGATCCTTCCGAATGTTCAGACCATAGCAAATATAAGGAAATAACACCTGAACCAGAACCCCAACAAGCTATAGAAATCCCTCAATTGGAAGTTGAAAATGATCCAAAATTTTATGTTTGACGTGCACCTGTACACATTGGAGGATATACAATTAAGACCCCTAGGAAAAAGATACAACGTGGAAACAGATTTATGACTAAGCAAGCTGAGGATATAGAAATACAACATTCTGATTCCTTCGGGAACGAAGGTAAGATAATTAAAAGACAAAAGTTGAACCAAGTGAAGACAACTCAGTGGACTCTTAGGAAACTCAAGAAAATACAACTAGGGATCTGGAAGATTCAGAAGGATATCAAGAAACTCAAAACACCTAAGAAAAATATCTTCACAAGGATATGGGAATGGATTCGTAAGAACTAGAAAGCTATAGTCTAACTTGTCAGAATAAAGAAATAAGAACTTAATGATATATATATATATATCTTTGTGTTTAAATATTTATTTGTTATATGCTAAATAAACTTGTGTTAGAATATTTATTCATGATACTGATATTATGATTCACTATAGTAAATCATGCCGCCAAAAAGAAACACTCAGCCTGTACGAAGAACAGCTCGAGTGGGGCGACCTAGAACCAGACTTGGGGAAGAAACACATGTGAATACTGACACCAATGAAAATGATAGAATTTCTTAGATAGTAGCCCAACAAATAGAAGCTACCTTACCTACCCTGATAACCCAACTACAACAAAATCTGAACTTTGGAACTACCTCACACCCACAGGAAAGGCCTGAAAATATTAATTCAGAAGAACGTCAGGAGGAAGACATCCTAAATGAAATCTCAAAAGGATGCTCTTATAAGACCTTTATGTCCTGCAGACGCCAAGAATTTGATGGAAAAGGAGGAGCTGTGCAAGCCTTACGATGGTTAGATGAAATGGAAGCAGTCTTGGAAATCAGTAACTATGCTGAGAATTACAAGACACTGTTTGCTTCGCATTCACTGATAGGAGAGGCACAATCCTGGTGGAAAATGGAGGTACACACTAAAGGTAGGCATATTATGAATAAGATAAGTTGGGAAGATTTTAGAAATCTAGTGATAGAGAAATATTGTCCTTATAATGAAATAGAAAAATTAGAGGCTGAATTTCTAGCACTAGAAATGAAAGGAGCTGCACACCGGGAGTATACCGACAGGTATAATGAACTGTCCAGGTTAGTGTCACATCTGATAACCCCTGAATCAAAAAGGATAGGAAGATATATTTGGGGGCTAGTACCACAAATAAGAGGATTAGTAAAATCCGCAAGGACCAAAACTTTTCAGGAAGCAGTAATCCTGTCAGGAAGTTTGACAGATGAAATGATCAGGAATGGATCATTAAGCCATCCACAAATAGGAGAGAAAAGAAAGTGGAATGAAAACCACACAGGAAGGAGATTTGGAGAAAACCCGCACAAAAGAATCACCCGATCTCCACAAAGAAATTTCTTAGGAACAGCTCAGGGAAAGAAAATGGATAGACAACCACAGTACAGTATCTGCCAAAGATATCATTCAGGAAACTGTATGACAGTGGTTTGTTATAATTGCAAGAAGAAAGGACACATATCCCGAGATTGCAAGAACCCTACCAACCCTAAACCAGTCTGCTTTCAGTGTGGAAACGAGAACCATTTTCGTAATCAATGCCCACAATGGAAAGGCAAGGCTCCAGTTAACCAAAACAACCCCCGTGGAAGAGCTTTCATAATACAAGCCGAAGAAGCTCGTCATGAACCAGAAGTGGTAACGGGTACGTTCCTTATCAATAACCAGTACGCAAAAGTATTATTTGATATAGGAGCAACTTGTAGTTTTATTTCAAATACCTTTAAACCATCACTTAGTTTAACCTCTGAGAAACTAAGACATAAATATGTGATAGAATTAGCTGATGGTAAAGTTATAGAAGCTGGTGAAATTATTCCTAACTGTATTTTGAATTTAGATGAATATTGTTTTGATATAGATCTGATTCCTATTAAATTAGGAGGATTTGATATTGTAGTAGGGATGGATTGGTTAAGTAAGAACCATGCTGAAATTATATGTGATAAGAAAATGATAAAAATTCCTTTGATTAAGGAAGATAAAACTCTCTGTATATACGGTGACATGCCAAAAGGTACTATGAAATTGATTTCCTGTGAAAAAGCACAAAAATGCTTAAATAAGATATGTTTAGCTTTCTTAGCTCATATAGTTGATGCAAAGCTTGATAAAGGGAATATGGAAAGTGTTCCTATTATTATTGAATACTCTGATGTTTTTCCTGATGAATTACTTGGATTACCACCCCCTCATCAAGTAGAGTTTAAAATAGAATTAATACCAGGAACAACCCCTATTGCTAAAGCACCATATCGTTTAGCACCAACTGAAATGAAGAAACTCATGACCCAATTACAAGAACTATTAGATAAGGGATTTATACGTCCTAGTGTATCACCTTGGGGAGCACCAGTTCTGTTTGTCAAAAAGAAAGTTGGGACTTTTAGAATGTGTATCGATTATAGAGAACTCAATAAAGTTACTATAAAGAATATATATCCTCTCCCTAGAATTGATGATTTATTTGACCAATTACAAGGATCTAGTTATTTTTCTAAAATAGATCTAAGATCTGGATATCATCAGTTAAGAGTACAAGATGATGATATATCAAAAACTTCATTCAGGACTAGGTACGGACACTATGAATTTCTTGTAATGTCATTTGGATTAACCAATGCTCCAACAGTGTTTATGGATTTAATGAATAGAGTGTGCAAACCTTATTTAGATAAATTCGTTATAGTCTTCATAGATGACATTCTGATTTACTCTAAGAATAAAGAAGACCACGAACAACACCTGAGGTTAACTTTGGAATTACTACAAAAGGAAAAGTTGTATGCAAAATTCTCAAAATGTAAATTTTGGAAAAGAGAAGTACAATTCGTAGGCCACATAGTTAACCAGAATGGAATTCAAGTTGATCCAGCAAAGTTTGAAGCAGTCAAGAAATGGGAAGTTCCAAAAACCCCAACTGAAATACGACAATTCTTAGGTTTAGCAGGATATTACAGAAGATTTATAGAAAATTTCTCAATAATAGCTCAACCTTTGACAGAATTGACCCAGAAAGATAGAAGGTATATTTGGGAAGAAAAACAAATAAAGCTTTTAAACTCCTCAAAAATAAGTTGTGTAGTGCACCCGTTTTAGCTTTACCGGAAGGAACAGATAATTTTATAGTGTATTGTGATGCATCACGTCAACGTTTTGGATGTGTTTTAATGCAAAAAGACAAAGTAATTGCATGTGCATCCAGACAATTTAGGGGTAGTGAAAAGAATTATACCACCCATGATCTAGAATTAGGAGCTGTAGTATTTGCATTAAAAATTTAGAGACATTATCTGTATGGGACTAAGAGTATAATATATACGGATCATAAAAGTCTACATCATATCTTTGATCAGAAAATGTTAAATATGAGGCAGAGAAGATGGGTAGAATTGCTAAGTGATTATGACTGTAAAATCAAGTATCACCCTACTAAAGCAAATGTAGTTGTTGATGCTCTAAGTAGAAAAGAAAGGACTAAGCCATTACGAGTACGTGCTATGATAATAGAATTACGTTCAGATTTGTTAAATCAAATTCGGAAAGCCCAACAAGAGGATATGTTGAAACTAAAAGGACAATTAAAAGATATGAAAGAAGAAACAGATGGAATTATGAAGTTTAAAGGAAAAATTTGGGTACTTGACAATAGCATGATTAGAACAATTGTCTTACAGGAAGCACATAAGTCAAAATATTCTGTACATCTAGGAAATAATAAAATATACAAGGATTTGAAAAGCCAGTACTGGTGGCCAGGCATGAAAAGATCAGTCGGAGAATTCGTGGAACAATGTGATATCTGTTCAAGGGTAAAAGCTGAATATCAAAAACCTTCAGGATATCTACAGCAACCAGAAATTCTAGAATGGAAATGAGATCAAATTACAATGGACTTCATAACTAAACTACCACGAACCAGAAATGGATACGACACAATTTGGATTATAGTAGATAGATTGACTAAGTCAGCTCATTTCTTACCCATACAAGAAGATTATAAGATTGAAAGACTAGCAAGAATTTACATAAAAGAAATTGCGTCTAGACATGGAATACCTGTATCCATCATATCAGACAGAGACAGTAGATTTACTTCCAGATTTTGGCAGACATTACAAAAAGCCTTAGGAACCCAAGTGAACTTAAGTACAGCCTATCATGCACAGACTGATGGACAAAGTGAAAGAACAATACAAACACTAGAAGATATGTTAAGAGCTTGTGCTATAGATTTTGGTGGAAATTGGGATAGCCACTTGCCATTAATAGAATTCTCATATAATAACAGTTATCACTCTAGTATTGGGTTAGCTCCATTTGAAGCTTTGTACGGAAGAAAGTGTAGATCACCCTTGTGTTGGAATGAAATAGGTGATAGAAAACTCACAGGTCCTGAATTAATCCAAGAAACCACGGACAAGATCACTGAGATTAAAAATAGATTGAAAGCAGCTCGTGATCGACAGAGAAGTTATACAGACAAACGAAGGAAACCATTGGAATTTCAAATTGGAGACAGGGTTTATCTAAAGATATCTCCCTCAAAAGGAATCTTCCGGTTTGGAAAACCAAGTAAGCTAAATCCTAGGTATGTTGGTCCATTTAAAATCATTGATAAGATTGGCCCTATGGCATATAAGTTGGAATTACCTCAAGAATTAAGTGAAGTGCATAACACATTTCATGTGTCCAACCTCAAGAAATGTCTAACCAATGAGACTTTAAAGATACCAATTCAAGAAGTCAAAATAGATAAGAAACTTTATTTTATGGAAGAACCAGTAGCCATTGTAGACAAAGAAGTAAAGAAGTTAAGAAAGAATAGAATCCCTATAGTAAAGGTTAAATGGAATGCAAAGAAAGATCCAGAATACACATGGGAAAGAGAAGATGAGATCAAGAAGAAATACCCCCACTTATTCAAAAGGTAATGATCAGATAAGTTCTTCAAAAATTTAAGGAATCACACTCCAACGAATTTCGGGATGAAATTCTTTTAACAGGGGGAGAATGTGACAACCTTAAAAATCAGGTTAGACGAATATATATCTTAAAGAAAAATTTTATATTTCGACTAACACCATATGAATATTATTTATTAAATTATTTTATTATTATATATATGAATGTCATGCATATATATTTTACGTATGCATGTTGCATGCATGTACATATATAGAATTTACGTATGCATGTTTGTATGCATGTATACATATATGGAATTTAAGTATGCATGTGTATATTTTTGCATGTATATATATATTCTACTTATGCATGTATATAAATATATGTTTTGCGTGTATGTATATATATATACACACATAATTTAAACTTATGGTTATCTATGGTAATATATATGTGTGTTATAGGCGAGCATGCTTGCGAAAGTTTACGTATGCATGTATAATTACCAAATGATAGATTGCCAAATACATTTTAAGCCTTTCAATGATCACAATGTACCATGATACTTTGATACAAAAGAAACTTAACATAAACACAAAACAAATCAAAACCTTAAACACTTAAACCTTGACATAACCATAACCGAATCTTAAACTTGATCCATTAAACCAAACCGAACCCAACCACTCTCACACCTCTCGGGTTTTGCTTGAAGATTGCCACCTTGCACACTTTGTTGTTCAAACACCTTGCATGTCTCTCGACACCTATCACCAAAGAGCCTTCAAGAACTTGCCACCTAGCTACCTATAGGCCAACTAATCAAAGCTACAAAAGTCCTAGTCACTACCCTATGAACCTAGAATAATCATGACTAAACACTCTCTCTTAGTATAACTACTACCTCTCGGAACCCATCATCCACACCACCTCCAAAGCTTCTCAAACCCTCTCCCTCGGTCCCGATCTCCATCATCATCACCCGTAACCATCTCCATCATCATCACCCGTAACCATCATCATCATTATCATCACCCGTAACCATCTCCATCATCATCATCCGTAACCATCTCCACCATCACCATCCGTAACCATCATAACCATCACCATCCACCACCTTTGTTCCCTCTCTCCCGATCTCTTTGAGCACCACCTTAGCTAAACCCGCAACCACTCACCATCTCCAACTCCTGGATCACCCTTAACACACAACATCCAATCGTGACCAACTCCACTTCACCTCTCGGATAAACACCACCACCACCTCCACATACCACTCGATCGTGGACTAAATTTTTTTGGTTCTTAAACAGCATCATCAAGGTTATCATTTTCATCATTCACAAAGTTATAATATTCTTCTATATGTTTTAAAAATCAACATTTCATATGTGTTTTAAACACATATACAATTAAGTCTTGGTAAATACACACCAAGACTAACCTTAAAAACACCTTGAAAACTTTATTTCTCATTAAGCCACAAGGATGAGATGTTAAAATCAGAAGCTTGTGACATTAAAAGCTTTTGAAATTTTTAAATAAAGTTATCAAAGGGTTGAAAATTTACATACAAATTGTTAAAAATTCGGGATGATATGTAATTAACTGTGATTGTGGGAATAAACATTGGAAAATTTTTATAAAAATATTGACTTACCATTCTGTAAATTTTAGTAAAAATATAATAAGTAAAATGATTTTTACAAATTATTTAAAATAAAGAAACACACTCAAAAATACAAATAAATTCAGGAAAATTCTGGAAAAATCACAGAATGACTCGTTTGAGATATAAAAGCTCCAGGAATTATTTTGTATTTTATTTCTTTATTATGATTGAAAAATGAATTTTTAAGTGATCTGTAAAAGAAAAATCAAAAGATTGTATAAATTTTATAATTTTTAGAGATATATAAGTATTTGTAATGAATTTTGGGAATATTGTAAGAATTACAGAAAGTAATCTGTTGTGAATTAAACATCAGGAAACTTATGGGATAATATATACTGTTTAAGGAATATTCTGTAAAATTTTGGGAACTTTTTGATAACAGTAACTATTTTTGGTGATTTATAGTGAATTTATAATAATTATAACAAATTATATATAGTAAAATAAAGATTGAGAATTTTATGGTAATGTTAGATGATTATATTACAGCTAAATTTTTAAGAATTAGTTATATCTGAGGTTCTAAAAATTTTAAAGAAATTTGTATCTAACTTATGAATTATTTTTATAGGTTACACTTTGGAAACAGGTGAGACTCATAGCCCCATTTTGGTATTTATAAAGTTTTTGGGGGAAAAAGCATACTGTTTATGTTGATGCATTATTATTGAAATTATTTTAAAATGTACTGTCATTTGTGATACAACCATTAATTCGAATGAGGAACCGTCTGATAATATTAGTAGCGCTACTTAGGAGAATATTTTGCACCAACAGGATGAGTGTTGTGATACTATTTAAATATTTCCTGCATCAACAGAATGAGTGTTGTGATGTAATATTATCTGATTTTGTGAATTATTTCGTGACAATATGATTATGTTTGTGAGCATGTTTGGTTGTAATTGGTGCATCAATAAAATGTTTTGTCTGAAAATAAACCTATGATCTCACCAACTTTATGTTGACTATTTGAGTATGCTTTTTCAGGTGAAAATGACTAACAATGTTGATTTCTCTTTTGATGTGTACAACGACTGGGGTGAAGTCGTTGGAAGGGTTTGTGTAAATCTAACAGTTAACATCTACGATGGCAGTGTTGTGGTGGATACTTATTTCCATCGCATTTGAAGATGCTTTGGTTAAATATGAATTGTAATAAGGATTATATCAAATTTTGACTTTATATGTAATGATGTAATCTTAACTTATGATATATATAATCAAGTTATGTGTTTTTATGTATTAATATTGTTGTGATTTAATTCCTTATAATCATTTGTGTTCTGAACAAACAAGTCACACCCAAAAATCACTTCACGCTTCCGCTGGGATGTGACACGTTAGACTATTATTAAGAATATGTCATAATGGTTCATGATCTGGATATTATTTGTTGCTGGTAATTTTTATATATCATGCCACCTGTAAACTATATACAGCTAGAATATTACGTTAAACATGATATATTACCAGGGTAAATATAGTGTGGCTACGATTGTTGAGTGAGTTGAAGTTATTTGCCAATGTGTTGCAGGCATGGAAACAATAAACATAATGCAACATGGAAACAATAAACATAAGAAAGTCACATCTCAAATATAAGGCATGTGTTCATGCAATGTCAAGTGAAGCATACTATCACACAAAAAGCATTTAAAGAAAAAAAATACAGCCCTAGATATAGGTCATATATTTCATGTTTTGGTTGTTGCAAGATAATATATTTTTATAAAGATTAAACAAAGAAAGATAAGTAGAAGCCATCATACCTTTGCCAGATGCTATTTAATGAGAGAACATGAGCATGTGATAGAACAACTCCCTCCTTGCTTCCCTCGACATGAGACCAACAAAAGATTTATAAACCTCAAACGCTAGATGGATGATTAAAATACTTGTGGGACCCAGAAAAGAGAAATAGAGAAGAAAATAATCCTTATCGAAGCAACAAAGTTTTGACATTACAAACTTGGCTATCTTCTCGAATTCAATAAAAGGTTTGTTATGGTGATCAATTGTATATACAACTGCACCAACAATAAAGGAATGTTTAATCATCCTTCTAGTAAAACTTCATGAAATCTAAATAAAAAGAAATATATAAGTTTCTGTCAACCTGCCAGTTCTATACCAAAACCAGTTAGATCCTCATAGTAGAACCCTAAAACAAAATGATGTATATCACAAATTCCAACTTTTAAGACCTAATTGAGAAATCATACACATAAGTTAGCAGAAATGATTATGACTATGAGAATCATATAGAAATAAAAAGACAAAGAGGAACGAACAACGAAACTCTATTCGAAAGTACCTTGGACGATGATTTAATGTCGTACATAAAGATTTGGAAACTGGAACACAACAGAGTCGGAGTGGTGGGCATTCAGTGATGGACATTTGAACCTCGAGGCGACGCTTGAGATCAAGGAGAGGATGAGTGTGTGGAGTCATCATCCTTAGTGGTTTTAGAAGGTAAATGAACCTTCATCTTCCTCTGTCGATTCAGGTAAACAAACGAAAATAAAGCAACCTAGGTTGTATATGGTGGTTATCATGCGGAGGAAAAAAGGGGACTGGTTTGTTTCAGGAACAAAACCTTTAAGAGAAAAATATAGGATAGAACCGTGCTTTTATAGCAGAATTTATACGGTTGCAAGGTGCAAAACCACCCCACGTTCTTTCCAGGCAGTGCAACAACTGCACTCCTCATAACCGCAATATATAACTGACCTATGATAACCGCCCGAAACCACCTTGTAACCGTCAAAACCGTCGAGTTTAAATGGACAGGATTTAATTTCAACATGATCCAACGGATGATGTGAATTCTACCAGCGGTTACACTCACCGCTGATAATATAATATATAATATAAAAACTAAAACTAATGGATTTATAGATTACTTTATTACTCAACGACAAAATAAAAGTAAAAGAATGTATTTAGGTGTACGATCTGATAATCGGGTATATGTTTTGAGTAATTAGATCGGGTATCACCTAATCTAACACCCATGAAGATTTTAGTAGTAATCCATACAAGGTCTCTTACTCGATATCCGTCCAATCACAATCCTGAATATTTTAGGTAATGTGGGTATGTCTGTTAAATTCAGTTTCGTTTATGATCCCTAGTTTAATAGGACTCTTTTATAGAAGTACATGATGAGATTGTTTATATTTTAGGAGTGGGCTTGAAATAAGAGAGTTTAGTGAATTGACCCATTTACACTGGGAACCACAAACTTTTTCAATATTAAAAAATTAAAAGAAAACAAATCACTGTGTTCGAATTCTATAGATAAATATGGAATCTGTGGCTAGCAATACATGTCAACATATCCTCGTGGAGAATTGCAAATGAGAGGCTACTAACTTCAGTTAGTATCGCTAAAGATATGTTAGACCTGTTTTTCTAATTTCTGATGTCAATTAGCAAAATAACAACATATATCCTCTTCTTATTTATCAAGTTGCACGAACCTTTGTATATCGCTTTCCAATAGGTGTGCAAATTCAAACCCCGAACATCTGTAAACCTTAAAGAGAAATTGAGTTCGTGGAGTTCCTAAAAGAAAACGAAAAGTACAAAAAGCACCTTTAACATGACCACTTAAACTGGCCATTAATTGTTATGAAAATATATGAACAATGCGGTCTATATATGGTAAAACAAATGAGTCATGCCGTTAGAGACGATGTTTTTACCTATTGCTTGTAAGGTTGATTTGGTTTCACAACCCAGGTTACTTAGTTTGTAACAATGCTTAATAAATTCTCTCTATTCAAAAATACATATCATTACATACACACCCTACTAAAATACTATATCTATTGGTAAACGAGCCCGAGCTCAAGCTTGACTAGGCTCTTGAGCATTATTTAGTTTGTTATTTATATAACAAATATGTAATTATAATTACATAATATACATTATTATATGCATTTCATGATTAAAAGTAACTAAATAATATATATTGTTACATATACACAACTATACATATAAATACACTTAAGTTATTATATATATACTAATTACCAACGTTGATATGTATCATGAGTTGTACTCATCTTTTGTTTTTTTTATAATCTTTAACTTTTTTAATCAATACTTTTATATATTTTTTAATTTAGTCCCAATATTTTTTTACTTTAAACTTTGGTCCTCTATACTTTCATACTTTACAATTTTTTGTTTTATGTTTCGGTCTAAACTTTGCGAGTTAATACGTAGCAACATGCGTGTTCAGTTCAACTTTTTTACACTTATTTTACCCCCGTTTAACGACCCCATTCCAACACGCTAGTGCTAAATCGACTTAGTTATTATTTTATATGTTTTACATGTCGCTTGCGTGGTTCAGTGTTTTAACATCTAATTTTTGTTTGCTTTTATTTTTTTGTTATTTTATTTCTTTTTAATATGATAATTTTCGATGTTGGTGTTGTCCATTAGTGCTATTTGGGACAGTTTTACGCTCTCCATTACAACATGAGGGTCTTAGTACTAGTTATATTTACATACAAATATGATAATTACATATTTAATAATATATTACCGAAACTAGCCAAACCAAGCTCGAGTTTTAGACAATATGCTGAGAAAAACCAACCTTGAGCTTAGGTTTTAATTTCTTAAAAGGTAGAATGTGACATAATCGTTTTAATCTTGACATGTTCATAGTTGAAGGGTTTAATTTGAATAAAGTAAATTTTAAAGGAGTGAAACCAAAAGTTTAATTTAATTAATTAGTATTTATCAGTTTGTTAGGAATAGATCATTATTAGTTTATATAATTGTGCTTGTATTAGACTAAGAGTAAGTTTATTAGTTAATTGATTTTTTTTACTTTGTTCAAATTAAACCCCCTAATTATGAACATATCACTATCCAAGGTCTGGCGGTCACACAGACGTCTAGGTTCAAATATCTAGGTTCGTACGTAAAGGAGAACGGAGAGATACACAGTGATGTAGCTCACCACGTTCAAGCAGGATGGTACAAGTGGAGAGCATTATCATGGATTTTGTGTGATAAGAGGTTCTCAACAAGACTAAAGGGAAAACTATATAGAGTGGCAGTACGTCCAACTATGTTATACGAAACAGACTGTTGGGCCATAGAGAAATCGCACGAGCGACAAATAGAGGTTATGAAAATGTAAATGCTGAGGTGGATGTGTGGACACACAAGACTGGATCGGATAAGGAACGATGTGTTTCGTCAGCTTGAGGTGGCTTGTATCACGGATAAAATACGAGAGTGAAGATTAATATGGTTTGGGCACGTGAAAAGGAGACCGACGGCAGTGCCGATTATAGCAGTAGAAAATATCACCTTAGATGATAGGAGGAGTAGAGAAAGACTTAAGTTGACTTGAGATGAGATAAATAGGCGGGATACGGTAGAGTTGCACTTCTCTGAGCACATGATCGAGGATAGAAGTACGTGGAGGCGTAGAATTAAAATTAAAAACTTCTAGTGGAATCTATTAGTAGGAGGAATAAAGAAAGACTTGATGCGTGACTCTCGCGTGATGTGTAGGTTATCAACATTTGCCCTTTATAGGGGAAGCATGTTGCTTATTTGATATATGCACTATCTTCGGGTTGTTATACTTATGCGTATGCTTATGCTTATGCTTATGTGATGTATGCTTATGAGATGTATGTACTAGAGTCTGGTTGTTATGCTTATGAATATACTTATGAATATGCCTATGCTTATTCTAAACTTTTATGTGATATATACATATGTGTTGTATGTTCTATAATCTGCTTGCTATTATTTTTGACTCATGGGTCTCTTTGGAAATGGTCTCTCTATCTCTCAAGATAGAGGAAATACTCGCCACCACCTACCCCTCCCAGACCCTTCTTTTTTAATAGGATATACTGGGTATGTTTGTTTGTTTGTTTAATTATAAACATATCAAGATTAAATATTCAAGGGTGGAGAACAAAAAATAATCCAACTATTAAGGAGAGATAACATTTGAACTCAACTATGAGAGACAAAGATTGAAGGAGAATCGGAAAGTAAGCTTTTTCATTTATTAGTTGTGATAGATTATCGTAGCCAGAAGAACAAAAAGAAAAAAAATAGGAAGAGGAGGAAGTAGGCAATTAAGATGGAGATATCCAGAGCTTTTGATGCAACAAATAAAAAAGATTGACACTTAGTTGCTTTTTACTTCATCGAAGGTTGGATTAATAGAAGGAAAAGGTGAAGCAAACAATCAAGTATGCAAGCCAACACAATTCATACTTGGGGCCAATATCTATAGAAAGCAAGCAAGCAGGCTATTAGGTGAATTAATTTTTGGAGCAAACACCAAAGGATGTTGGTGAATTAATTGAAGCAGTCTCATACATAGGTAAGAAGATTTGTTGGTGTGCAGAAGACCTTAGGAATGAGTTTCTTTTAAAGTTAAGCAACCTGTTCAGCAGGTGAATAAAATCATCTCACACTGTTCGTTTTTCATTAGACAAACGTTTAAATGATAAAATCAAGGATGGATGGTTTCTCATCAACTACAGGCTTGTTTGATCTGGAGAGCTGGAACAACAAATTTGCAAGGGAGTTTGATTAGATCATTAGCATCTTAGCAGGTGTGATCGATCAATGATGTTAGCCAAGTTTGCTCGTAATCAACAACCATTTTGAGGATAGGATCGACATGACTTTTCTTCCTCACCAAGAAAAGAACGGATTAGCAGGCAGGCAGTTCGTTGATAAATGTAAACCAATTGGAGGTGTGGGAAACAAAACAACATGGTGGCAGGTTTTCTTTCAACGGTTGGGTAAAAACATGAAAGCAAACTTACTTTCATGACTCTGCTTCCTGCCTTTGGATTTATTTTCGTAATAGTGGTAAGACTGTAGTCTACTGCAATAGGAGAAAGGAAAACAAGTCAATATTCATGATAGTCTACTAATACGTATCTCAGCGAGTGAATTAGTTGAACATAGTTAAACTCATTTTGAACGAAATGAGTTTTTTAGCCAGAGGTGGTTAAGCAAGTGATTTAAGCTACCCCGGAAAAATATATAAGTCAATGAATTAGGTTTTGATTCATATACATTGTTGTCAAAAGTAGGGTTCAAATCGAGAAGTTCTAGAATGTGGCAAGGGTTGAGGCCTAGGTCCAAGAGAGGTCGAGTAGATGAACATTTTCAAACAAATATGACAAGTGAATAGAAATATCAAGATTAAAGGCTGAATGGTGAATTTTAATCTTGATATGTTTATTTGAAAGGTTTAATTTGAATAAAATAAAATATATCAAAGAGTGAAATAAATGTTTTTTAATTAATAAATAATTATCAGTTTTTAGAAATAGATAACTATTTTATTTGATTGAGTTTGTATTAGACTAGGAGTAAGTTTGTTTAGTTGAATATTTAAATAATATATAAGTTGAGTTCAGATTTGTTCATGTTTAGTATAAATATAAATTTATATATTCAGTTTATTTATTGAGTTCTTAATATTAAAGGAGTCAAAGTATATTACGTCAAATCTACGTGTTTGTATATATATCCGTTTTGATCCAATTGGTTAACTAACACGACAAACACGTGTTCTATTTATGAGTTTTAATAGACCTAAAAAGAAGTTCAATTATACAAAATCAAATTTTTTAAACGGAAAATGTACGACCCTGCTTCGGAGGATAAATATCATCTTAATCGGGCTCACCTATCTATTTCCTAGCCAGGACCGCACCTCAACCCCTTCAAGAGGAAACTCATTGCTATAAAAAACTTATTACTCAACTCTGAGCATTTTACTTACAGTGAGCTTTGAACTCATAACATCCTCTTATTTACATGTATGTTTATCTTATTTTAACTATTTAAGCTAAGTATGATATACAAAATCAATTACTGTTAATTTCACGCAACACTTCTTTCATGCTCTTGTCCCTCATAATTAATTCCTTTTGCATATACACGAAGTTCAATACGGACGTGTCTATATATATATATATTTTATTGAACGGTTAAATTGAAATCATTCACGAATCACGAACGTGTCTATATGTATTTAAAAAAAAGAAATCAAAATCAAATCAATAATGATATATAATAAGTAACAGGGTACATTTATCGACCCTAATTTTTTCATCCATCAACATTCACCACATAATCAAAGGCGAAAACTTAGAAGCATAAAAACCACATCCTAAATTAATCAACGCCCGAAAAAATCATAATATTTCATGCTAAAGTGAATAAAAAACAAATGAACTTTTTTCCAACAAGCGTCTTGAATCAACGACATGATCGAGTTCTTTTGATCCACGACTTCTTTAAACGTGAGCTCCATTTCATCCTTTCGGTTATTCGTACCAGCTCGAACAATCTCTAAGCCGCTGCAGTGTTCTAAGATTCTTGATCTAGTACTGGACAAGCTTACATCAATAGTGCAGATAGTTTCAATTCCTCTATAAAAAGAGTATCTTATTGGCATATTATTAGTTGATCGGTTTCAATTGGAATAAAAGCGTTCGAATTCGTGATGTGATCTTAAAGAACGAAAATCTTGGAGTTGGGTGTTGCTTGCAGTGTTATGAAGTTCCACAGGCATTCCCGGTTGTGACAAGCTATTGCTGTTTCCATGCGCGAATTGATCAAACGATGAGGGTTCTTCGGGCCAACTTGAAGACCAAGAACTTGTTGACAGAAGAGAGAAAGCATTCCGAACGTCTCCAGATAATATTGAGTTCGATGTTGGATCCATACCTGTTACTGTTTATCGGGCAAAAAACAAAAGAACTCATTATTGATTTCAAAGATTCATTTGTTACAAAGACGAAAACGAGAAGGGTCAAGAGGATATGCTAATCCGTCGACAAAATTTGTAAGTTTTAACAACTTTTTTGAGAAAATATAAGTTGAATTCTTTAGTTGTAGTCAACTGAGAAGAAAATGTTAGGATGATAGGGTAACTAAAAAGTTTCAGTTCCCTACTCTCTACATAAGTCGCATGCGTACCATTATGATTTACGCTCCTAGGCGTAAACCTCTCAGAAGTGAAGTTTAAGGCTCCATTTGTTGGCAAGACACCAGTCCCTCCACCATTTGCGAGCCCTATGAGGCATTCGTCCCCTTTGAGGTTGCGAGAACTTTCGGGTGGTGCTGAATCCAGAATTGGGATCGAGTCCCTACTTAGAAGAAAGTTCATGTTTGATCTTCGATCTGTCATTAACAACAATGCACAAAAGTATACCATGAATGAAATAAATAAACATTCATCACATGCTACCCAATGAAAAGTAGAGGCGTGACACTAGAAATATCGTAAAGATTTGTGAATGACAATGGCGTTTTATATATGTACGGTGTTTTTATAACACGTGTGGGGTTTCTAGGAAATTTGCTAATGATGAATAAACCTTTTTTGGAGTCTAGATTACCGCATAGTGACGAGGACATTCGTGTGGAGCTGAAATGGATCTCTTCTGACTGTGGCCTGCGTCGTCTTGCATTGTGTGCAGAAAGGCGTCGACGACAGCTTCTCTTTCGATCATCAAACTCCGACAAGTCATGGAACCTGCAAGATCACAAATCATATACACAAGTTGGACTAATTACCAAATGTTATAAAATTAAGGGGTTTTTATATATACATATTTAACTTGATTACTAAACGTAACTTTCCTGCTGCATTGTTGACAAAATCGACGTTCCATTCCTGCTACAATGACTTTGGGGCTTTTAGAATGATTTGCACAGATTCTATGCCTGCGGTGGTAGTCTTTCGCTGATGCAAGATCAAGGTTGCATCCTTCAACTTGACAACGTGGGGACTGCGAGTTTAGGTAAGACGCTCTAGATCGCTTTATCATGGGAGATGATGTAGGAAACAAAGTAACTGATGGTGTAGCGGTCTGCTTGTTATTACTGCTAGTACTGCTTATATGTCTTCCAAGCTTTAAGCCAATCATTGCTTCACCAGATAGCACTGAAGCTTCTTCCACCACATTAGAGAAGCTTGCATCTTCTCCTACCCAAGAAGACTCTTCCTTCTCCAAGAAATCTTTCGGTAGATCATCGAACATTCCAAATGTTTTAATTGTTTCTTTTGATGAAGAATCTGCAGAGGCGGAGAAGGAGAAGTTGACATTATCTGCAACCGTGTTTTCTTGGCTAGAAAATGGTAAATTCTTGGGGATTTCCATCTCTTTGCTGGTGTACATGGCTGAATTTACCCAATCCCATTCTGTGGGAGTATTCAAATTCCAGTCCATCAGATTAAACTAATTAACGAACGATACTAATCGATAAGATTACGCTCCATCCATGTTCAAACAACCTGTCATGAATGTACAATTTTAAATACGATCAAAGAAGGATACCAGATTACATGAGTGACAGAACTAAAACTTAATAACTATAGTGACATGATAAGGTTCTCTTCTCTGCCGACTACAAGTAAGTCATCCAAATCAAGTTTTTCTTAAATTAAACTTAAGCTTTTAACTGTCAGTAGACCCTCTTGACCCCTCTTGGTTCCGCCACTGAATTACTTGATTAGTTATAATATATATAAACTATAAGAAAAAGCTAACCTTTATATGATCATGAAATTCCCAGCTTAGTGGAAGTAATTCATTGAGCAAGATTGCGCACATTGGAAAAATAAGGATAGGTGGGAAATAGATTTGGTGTTCCTGTAGAACAACATAAAAAAGATCGAGATAGCTTCCTCCAGGGGCAAGAAGAGACCCACACAACATATGAAAAATGCTGATGAAAGCATCATATGAGAAAGCTAGCAATCATATAAGAACAGCACCAGCAGACAGCAGTGTGCCCCACTCTTGCATTAAAGAAGTTGCTTTCGGCTCATTAGTCTCTCCATCAGTTTCATCACCCCAGGGAAAAATACAAAGAGTGTACGTAACTCATTCTTATGTTAATTTAAGTTTTGGATCAATCCATAAATGTTTGTAAACTTGTTCTAACGAAACAAACTTAATTTTGGTCTGTTTAGTATGTCCATATTCTTTGTATAGACCTAATTAAAACCGTTAGCTGGAATTTTGCTCAGAGAAGATGTTCCAAGAGTATTAATTGTCGAAAACTCATAGCATGCTATTATTTATATACTTGGTCATATGAAATGTCACACCTCTACAGTTAAGCATGCTCAGACAATCCAAATATGTGTGATCTTTTAGGAAGTCTCAACTCAAACAACTAAAAAGAAAAGGGTGAGCTCTTTGAAAATAAAACGGAAAATATTTGTTCAAATGCGAAGCTGAATATTACAATATTAATGTTCTGAATATACTATCTGGGATCCAAAGGTTGTGATGCATGTCAACTCTTATGGTCAATATATACTAATAAAAGATGGTAAATGACCTTTTAATACTTCAATTACAAGCATTCATTCTCTCCCTAAATTAACATTTAATCAACTGAAATAAAACTCAGTACTCTCCTATGCTAAAACCTCTCACAATTGATTACCAAAGATATACAAAAAGGTATGGAATTTAGCAATTTATAAAGACTTTTTGGGTGGCCCTCACTAGGTCAAAAAGTCTTGATCCATCATGTCTCTTTTTGTGTGTAATTCATTCTGTCAGACTAGCCCATGTGGATTCCACAGTTGCCTGTATTGGCCAAGACAGATTAAACTAAGCACATGCGTTTGGATGCTTCCACTCATTTTTACCTCCATCTTCACCTTTAAACTCACACATCATTTTCTTTACCACAATTCACCATGAAACTTCCCATGATTTTTGCCCATATACTACAAATACTTGCATGCAAAAGCATAGTTACGGTACTTCCACACAACAAACCTGACACACAAGACTCTCGCATACGCGGATCTGGGATTTCATGCATCCTTATCCTGCATTTCTACAAGAGTCTGTTTTCACGACTAAAACAGGACATATTATATTCATCCAATAAAAATATATACTTTTTTACAAGAATATGTAACAAATTTTACTGTCCTTCTCTCTTCAATTATTTCTGTATAGGCATAACTACCTTGTAAAGTTGGTTGTTGAGGCAGCATTAATTCAAGAAACTTGATGCATGACTGGCATCGACCATCATTTTTCTTTGATGTAATTGATCGGTCCTTCATGCCATTTCGCTTTCTGCCAGCAGTTTAATGAACCCAACGAATAATTCAAAGCTTACATTTATTCACATCAATGCTAGCAAACAAATGTCACCAATATGTTTCTTAGGTTTTCTTAACACTCGAGGTTAAATGATATAAACGTTAAATTCTAACGCCCTTTAGATGCGACCTGTCATTAGATGCGTATGAACGTTGGAACAATACATAGAGAGTCAAAGTTAAATGTTATTAGAAGGACCGGTAAAACTACTTGCTTTTATATTTTGCCCATAAATATACTACAAACAAATAAATTTCACCCACAACCGGATATTTTTTGTTAGACAAATGGTGTGTGGTTGGTAATAATCACCAAAACTACTTGGATGATACTTTGAACAATGATAGGATGGAGAGAGTAGCACAAGTGGAAAAGAGAATATAATCGAGAAAATTGGGTATAACCTAGACTATTACATAAACCATTTTTTATGAAAAAAAATAATTTACAGAAAAAAACTTTATCTTTGTAATTAATTTTATTTTTCAACATTTATTTTTACTAATTACACCAGACACCCTTTATGTATATAATTTGTCTCATCTTTGGTTATTTAGTTTGAACGTTGTTAGTTTGAATCATTAAATCAGGTTATAAAATTATCACATGAGAGTATATGTGTAAAACAACATCCATGCGGCATAATCTATAAACGAATCAACATATTAGAAAAATATGATTAATATAATATTGAGAACGATAAGTAAAATCTCAAACAAATTTCATATATTATTATCATCACTTATTTTAAAACCAGTTATATCAAAATTTATTGTATCCTATGATTAAAATATCAATAATAAACTAATACATTGAAATTAGAATGCAAATCACATGAAGTTATTTAAGAAAAATTATTAATAATATGTTGAGCACCACAAGTAAAACCTCAAACAAATTTAATAAATTTTTATCATCATTTAAAACTAAAACGAAACCGAACCAAACAATTACTAAGGGTTTTGCTTTGATTTGGTTTTTACGATTAAACTTATTGAACCTTTTACAACAATAACACTTAAATATTCCTTGTATTAATCAAAGCTTAATTATACGTGTAGCCCAACTTATAATAATTATAACCGAGTAAAATATAAAAAGTCACATACCATAATATAATAAATTAAAAACCTATAAATAAAGTATATTTTATAAAAAAGATTAAAATAATTAAGTAATAATATTTCAGATAAGTATATAAAATATAAAATGATTAAAAAGGATAAAGTAAATAAAATAAAAAAAAATTGAAAAAGATAAAAGATTAGTGAAAATTGTAGATTTCGTCCTTTAATAGGTAAGGGCAGAATGGTCCATTCACACAATACTAATAGAAAAAATTAATTTTTGTTAGTAAAAAGTAAACCGTTATAAGTTTTTAAATAAAAATCGTTCAGTGTGCTTATCAAAGTTTAAAAACAAAATCTATAATTTTAAACATAATTTAAGAATAAAATTTGTAATTTACTTTGAATTTTATAAGTCTTGTCTTATTAATCTACTTAGTTTCATTTATAGTGTGGTAGTGGTAATATGCTAGGTAAAGATAATTTTGCAAATAATGTAATTATACAAAACTATCATGAATATAGAACTAACAACTAGGATTCACATAACAAGACACAACTATTCTTAAAAAAATTGAATTAACAACTATCCTCAGAGAATATACTTGTCTATTATAATACAAGTTGTCTACTATAAGACTGCATATTTGGTTTTGATTTTATTCATTTCGTGTTAATTGGTTTTTATTTTTGCCACGCAATTTTTTAGAGAACAAGTTACTAAGCTTTTAGTACAAACCCTATAATCTATCCTTCCATCTCTCTCTTTCTTTTATTCTAGACTACTACTAACTTTCTCTCTCTATCTCCATCCCAATTGATAATGACCAAAGTCATGTACAGTAACAGAAGGGAAAATGATTAAACTTCCATCGCAAAGAGAGGAAAAAAACTAGTGTAGAATTAAGAACATTTGTTATCGCAAATAGAACTAAACTTCTCACATATATAGTAATTTTAGTCCACCCCTTTGGATCTTGCCCTATAAGTTTGCTATATAAGACAGATGATGTGACCTTTCGTGTTTTTAATCAACGTTTATTTAACATTGTTAACATTGGTAAAGGGTAGTTTTGTTATTAACACAAATATGAGGGCTCATTTGTAATCTTTGATTTTATTTTATTATTTATCGTTATTATAAATTGTTTTATTATTATTAGTTAAAGTTATTATAATGATATTAATAGTAATAATAATAATAATAACTAAAATAAAAAAATATATATACTTACAATAATAATGATGATAATAATGTTAATAATAGTATTAATAACCATTATGGGAGTTAATCTATAAAATAAATAAAATTTTAAAAGCTTAATATTTTATTTTAGAAAACTTGTAAATATCATCTATTGGTATAAAATAATAAAGTTAAGAACTTCAGGGACTAAATTGTAATTTATTTTAAACTGAAATTTAACTTTGGAAACTAAATTAACAAAGCTTTAAACTGCAAGGGTTGAAACTGCATTTTCTTTAAACTTGATTTTCACCTTCCCCCTCTCTCTCCTCATTCTCGTTTTTCCGGTCGTCGCCGGCCACACGCCGGCCGAGCGCCGGTGACACATCAAATCGCCGCAAAACTCAGCTTTTAAAATTGCAAACGCGTTTTACACCTGTCGCGAACACATGGGTGCGTTTAATTGGGATTTAATTATCGATTGAATGCTCAAAGAACTTGAAACCGAACACCATCATAACTCGAAACCGTTTACACTCAAAACCATAATAATAATCAAATTAATCAAATAGAAACGTTCGTGCAATCATTAAAAAGATGAATGTGTAGTTTAATTAGAGTTAAAAACTCAATTAATCTCTTAATCATAACCGAAACATTCGAATCAAACTCGAAACCCATTCGGGATGAAAACGTTTGATTCGAAGCTACATAACAGAGGGGTATCATTCCATTTGATTCCTTTAAGCTCTCTGTACTCTCAATTGTTTGAAAAAGACATCAAAACTTCGATTTCAAATCCTCTGTTCTTCGCGAGTGGGTCCGAAGCTGTACCGAGCTCAATCGCATCAATTCTTTCGCAATCGAGTAAGTTTAACCTACACACACACTCGATTATACTTGGGGATTAAAAGCCCTAAGTTTAATTCGACTAAAACACACGAATTGTTGGTCAATTTGGATCGAATTGAAACTAAGGTTAATGCGATTTGGGGATTTGTTTAAACAAAATGTTTTAAAAATTTAAAACCAAACATCGCACAGATCATGGGCTTTGGCCCAGCAGTAAACACACATGCTATGCAACAACCAACTCAGGTTCGACCCCAGTCCACTGCAATCTTTTAAACAACCATTTTTAATCATTTTTAAACTTTAGAAATTATTAAAATATTATAAAAAAATCATTTTAATATTAATTCAAGATTGAATTATTATTTTTAGAAATATTTTAGAAATTATAGGTTGACCCTTATTTTATTTTATTTTTATTTTTATTTTAAAAAGAGATGTCAAATGCTATAAGAATATATAATTTATTTACAAGTTTAAATAGTTACAAAATTATTATTTTAAAATCTTTATTTAATTTTTAGAAATTCTAAATCATATAATTTCCTAGTTCTATATTTTTTTGAAATGTTTTAATATTATGAAATCTTTATAAGAGTTACTCAAAAGTTTAAAAACATTATAAATCAAACCTAAAAACTCTTAAGCTGTTTGCAAGACATTTAAATAATTAATCATCCAATTAATTATGTTGATCAAGTTTTAAATAATTAACTTTTAGATTAATTACTTCCTTTCACATTCTATACTCAACCATTACTTAATCCATTATTATTAATATTTACGTAATACTTATTGTTTAATTTCACTAATGGTTATTATTATTTCAATCTTAATTATTTAATAAATTTATTCATCTTTATGGAAATAAAATATAAATGGATATATTATTTTATTTACCCTAATTATCAAAACCCCAAAATTCCATTTGAAACCCTAGTTCACGTTAAAACGTTAATCTTATTATTGACTTTACTCTTGCAACATATACGTTTAGGTGCCTGTAAAGGAAAACGTGGGAATATCGTTTGATCTTTATTATCATTTTATATTACGTACATCATGTGAGTTCTTCCATACCCCTTTTTCATATTTTCACACTTTGGGGTGAAACATGTTAACTTATTATCATTGCACTTGTAAACTTATTTGAGACTTGTAAACTTTATGGCAATTCATCATGCAAAGTTGTGGTTAGTTGAACTTTTGTGGTTACCATGTTATGGCATTTATATGTACAATCATTAACTATTGCTAGCCTGACGACGTCATAGATCTATGGGCCTGACAAGCCTGCTTGGTTGATCCAAGTACACTTAGCTAATCGTATAATCTTGTAAACGTTTGAGACTTGTAAAACTTTGTCAAGGTTTGATTGTTGCATTGTTCATAACATCCCTAATCACTTTATTCACTAACTTATGACTTGAATTGCCATCTTTTATATATTCTATGTATTAAAAACTATGGAATGCTCACCAACATTTTTATGTTGACATTTTATTTTTAACACGTTTCAGGAATAACCCAAGTATGCGTTCTACTCTTTGAAGCTTATCTCACTTAGGACTGGACTTAGAGAAATAAGCAATGATCTTGTTACTTTCAACCATGTATTCATGATGTATCTTTGTTTGAGCCTTTTACTTGTATTGTTACAATTGAATCTTGATTAATATATATTTAGAATTAATAATAGCGTTATGTGGCTTTGAACAATCGTAACCCTCACATCTCGACGTTTCCGTCGTCAAGGTTGGGGTGTGACAGATTGGTGTCAGAGCCCATAACTATAGGGATTTAGATTATTAGAAATGGTGACCTAGACTATAGCTTATGCATGAACCTTGTAGAATGATATTCATATTCTTGTAAATATACATATGGTTTGCATGCTACATAATGCTATGCCTTCTTATGTGCTATTGATGTCTTAGCATAGGATTGCCTTATGGATGCTTAAAACTTAGTTATTTGTCTCCCTAAACTTATCTTTGGCTCTTTGACTGTCCCCGGCAAATGAACTTCCTAAACCTATTCTCAACGACATGTGGAATCTACACCTATCGTCGTGGGTTTAATTCCTTAGACTTTATGTCTAATCTATGAAAATCTCATCAAGGTTTTGATTTCATGAACTTAAGAAATTTGTGTGACACATAGACACCTGTATTTTGGATTTCCTGGCAAAAGGCCTTCGGGCTAAGGCAAGCATATCGTATAAATCTCATTGCGAGACCAGTTATGCTTACCTGGGGATTTCTGGGATGAGTGATGAACTATGGTCAACATACACAAGTCTCTAAGGCAAGTGGGTCAAATTACCTTGACGTGTCAACGATTCCAAATGGTAATGCGTTACCAAATGGAACCATCCTCTTTGTATCTTAAAAATCTTTGATTCCTTGAACTGGTTTCTTCTCATTCTTATCATACATAATGGTCCTGTGATATTGAACTCATCTTACCTTTCAACTCCTACGTTTAAATATCGTTACACGTTAGGCGTTTCATGTAGCTATTTCTATACCTTGATCAACGTGTACATGACTCTTGTTATACCCAAAGATATTGGGAATCTAAACCGAATGGTCTTTAAAACTTTAAATCGTTACTTATGGTTTTCAAATCCCCTTAAAAATGTGTCCCATAACTAAAGACATGCAATGTTGTAAGCTGGAATTTCTATATCTTGGGATACTTTGTCTAGGCAAAGTGTAACTAGTGATCTGATTAGACCATTGAATCCGGTTACTTGACTTGAAATCCTTGAGATGAGTGACCACTTATAAGTACATGTGTCTTTAATAAGGTTATGGTTGACCTCATAATTTGAGAAGTCCATGTATTTCTTTTCGATTGTGAACCGAACGTTTACATCTCATTGTTGCGTTGAATCATTTCCGTCATTGATCTTGTTTTCCTGATTTAAACCCTTCGAGATTTGAGAACCTATCACGATTGACTTTGTTATCCCGAACTTCAACCTTAATCCTAGCAAGCATGATTTTTTTATTCCTGCTAATGTTACATCGATGTAATTTGAAGTTTCTGAATTTCTAGCCTATAAGGCCCCGTTCCCGGGACGCTTACAGTTGGTCATTCATTGCACATCAAACATATAGTTTATAATTACTAGGTAAAATAATGAAGCGGAATCGATAAAAAGAACATCTTCATTTCATCATAAAAGCCTTTGCAAAATATTACATCGTTGATTAACAACAAAATACATATTTTCGCATTACATAATGATACAGTGTTTGCTGCGAAAGCATATGAAACCTAAAGGATTCCTTAAGTAATCCCGTTTATCTGAATCCTCAACAAACACTTGCATGCAACATAATGTGTTGCATCATTATGTACAAAGGAATGTCATCCTAAAAGAGCTGAGTAGCCACTTCGTGCCATCCTCAGCAACACTACCTGCTAACTGGAAACACATAAAAAGTCAGCGTTGCTGAGTGAGTTCTAGTTTTATAATAATCATACTTTGTTATTATTAATAACCGTTCTTTTCTTTCACGTGATCATACATCATACGTACACATAGATAATATCTTTATTATCTCTTTCGTTCGTTCATTCATTCGTTCTTTACATCATTATCATTCAGTTCTTATCTGGATCCTGTCAGGCTTTACCCACTTCATGGCACATAGCCATGATTACTGTGGTCGAATGATAAGAATCCCGTTTCGTTCGTTCTTTACATCTCATCTTGCACATTGGATATCTTTTGTACCAATACCATATGCTATACCCCAATCAGTCTTAGCTACTGGGCCGAAGTCATTAAATGAACAGCAAGCGTATGCCACAGTACTAGAGGTAAGCGGTAGAGGCACCATACATATGGTCAATCACAAAGAAAGACCCGTTTTCCTTATCCAATGCTTGTAAGATGTCTTTTGTTCGTTCATTAATGCATGTATTTGTCATCATATTTCTTTTTCATTCATTCATTAATACATGCATTCGTCGTCATATTTCTCTTTCATTATCTTTCACTTTACGTTACATAATACTTTGTCCATTCATTTTCATAATACGTAAAGTTTTAGGAAAGATAAACATGTATCGAAACAAGGAATATCGACATTTACCAGTCATCAGTCTTTACCATCATACAGGGCTACATCATACTTAACATACATACATTGTGCATATTCATGCAATACTATTGTCTTTACGCCCAACGTAACCTCTAAGCCTTGACAGCTATCACACAGGTGCATACAATAGCTATCACATCACTACTTACCCTTTCTCCTTTTCCCGAAGGTCAGTAACTGGACTACATCTCTACTTGTACACAACAGTCCTACTTGGGCGATTGAGCACCATTCAGTCGCATGGCCTCCATGCGACTGAACACAATGCGATTGGGCCAATGCGGATGAGCAACCATGCGGATGGGCTTCCAATCGTGCGAATGAATACTAGGCGATTGGGCATCATGCGACTAGGACTAATGCGAATGAGCTCCTATGCGACTGGACTCTCAGTCGTGCGATTAGGCACTAGGCGACTGAGCATTTATGCGACTGGGCTTCCAGTCGTGTGATTGAACCTTAATCGTATGACTGGGTCTCAGTCATTCCTCAGTCGGCCGATTGGCCCTTCAGTCACCTAACCCTAACTGGGCAGCGACTGGAGTTCATCACTAACTGCAGCCGCGACCTACGGCCTTCAAACCCTTCCAAACTCATTTTAAGCCTAAATTAGTGCCCTCCTAAACCTTAGGGATACATACTAGGACATCATACGAGCACATGCAAGTCCAAAATCGTACCTTAAACACATTACACAAGATTTCACCCAAATGGGTCAAACATACACTTTTCAAAAACGAGTTTATATGTGTTCCAGCCCCAAAATCGCTTAAAAACAAGTAAATGAGGGGTCCTAGAACTCACATAATCAAGGAGAAGATGAAGAGCTTCGTTTGGACTAGTCACTCGACGAGTTTCGAGCCCGAATCACCACTTTTCTCTCTTTTTCTCTTCTTTCTCCTTTCTTTCTCTCTTCCTTTCTTTCTGGTCGTATTTTGCAAGTTTGGGGAGGGAAGATAGCTGCCTCCTCCCTTAAGTCACTGTCCAGTCGCCCGAACCCAGGCGTCTAGACCCTCAGTCATCCGATTACCATGTGATTGGACCTCCAGTCGCATGAATTCCATGCGACTGAGCCTCCAGTCGCATGACTCTCCAAAAAGTCAACTTTTCGGGTGTTACATAGCCGATATTCTCTTCGTTTGCTAAGTCGAGCTTTGTAAAATCTTTTAACCGTTTTGCATCGTAGGCAATGCAAGAGTCCGCAAGTCGACTTATGACTAAGGACAATTGTATCTCCTAGATGATTCTATCTCATCAAAACAGGGGTGACTCCCTTACTTTGGTGATGACTTTCCCTTCGTAATTATTGTTCTTATGAAATTTCATCATCAAGACAGAAGTGAACCTCTTACCTTGATGACCATTTCTCCTTCTTGTTCTTACAAATTCGTATGTTGCCAGTGGAATTACCTCCTTAAAATAGTAGTAAAATTTCATATCTCGATGATGGTTTTCAATTTTTTCTATTGTGTGTTTTGATGAAATCCCATCCTCTGAATCGGGGTGAGTTTGTTGTTTTGAGGACAGATTTCAATCATTTTCATTTGGAACTCGTATTTCACGAATGAAATGACATCATCAAAATAGGATTGAATCCCGTACTTTGGTGACCAATGTTAATTCCCAATTGTTTTCTTGTTATTATGAAATTCAATCATCAAGATAGGCGTGAAATCCATACCTTGATGGTAATTTCACTCGTTTAAAATTTTATGGATGGTTTTTCTTCGAATGAAATGACCTCATCAAAGTAGGAGTAAATTCTGTACTTTGATGAAGTCTTTCATGTTGCTACATTTTGTTTCTATAGAACTTCACCATTAAGATAGGAGTGATTATCCTTACCTTAATGGTAAGTTACCTCATTTGATTCCTGTGGATCCTTAACAATGGGTTAGGATCAAGCTCTCGCTTGGTAGTTAAGAGACATACTTTGGAAATACACCACCAAGCTAGGAGTGATAACCACATCTTGGTGACTAATCCCATTCCTTGATCTCAAACGTACCAAGAATTTTAAGACTTCAATTGACAAGAAACATGTAATAACTTGAAGGGTGAACACCATTATCTGATTTATCGACGATAGTGTTCCGACCAGTCAAGCTAAAGCATGAATCTTAAACTCAAAAGGAGTCGTTGTCACCTTAGGGTAATCTTAGTTCTAATCCTGAAACATTTAATTTTTTTAAATCGATTTATTTTCTCACGCCCTTAAGCCTGGAACATTTAATTTGATTTATTTTCTCATGCCTTTATGTTTCAACTAGTAGCTTGATCTAGATTTATGTAACCTTTTATTTCTTACTTATCGATTTTTCCTTTGGGTTATCATCAACACTTAATTGCACGATAAGAACACTCCTAAAACAATCCTTCGTATAAGATAAAGTCATTACAAATTTATGTCATACCTTGCTAGTTATACCAATGCGCAGTTATGTTCATGGGTTTGATGAACCGCGTGTGCAAGCCGTACTTGGAAAGCTACTTGTGATTGTCCTTATCGTCGATACTCTGGATTATTCTAATCCGATCATGAACGAAACATTTTTGTTTCATTCTTTACTCATCATTCCTTGAATCTTTTGTTTAACATGAAGTTTTTATGTGTAGATGGAAAACATCCATCGATGAAGTTCATCATCAGTTTGTATCTTATTTCTATTCATCATAATAACAATTAGTTCATCGTTGAACGAAAGATTAAACCGGTTTAATTCTTATCGATTCTTGAGAAATATCGAGTCAAGAAATTTAATCGTATTTATATCGATGAAAGAGTCAGCCACCGTGGTGTGTCTTGCAAATCTTGGACAAATATGGTCTATCTATTCTGTCCTTGCCAAACCTTAAATCGTCTTTGAAAACACAAGACAATCTTAGTACAATTCATCAATTGCAAACCGAAGCAGATGGAACGATATAACCTCTTAGGGTATGTGTTAAACTTGGGTCATTTCATAGTTGTACTTGGGATTTTCAAATTCCGTCGGTCAAACTCTCATACAATTACGAGATTTATTCATTGATTTCAAAACATCACCTTATTACATAATTTCATTCTAAATGTTGAGAGTAGTGTGACTTATAAGTCCAATATACCTCAGGAACTCATCATCGTCTTCCAACGTTTCATATGACAAATCTCAAAGAGTTAGTTTGTTAATGATAAACTTTCACATTCCACTGGAAGAGTTCAGATTTGCATGCATCGTGTCAAGAACCCTACAAAATTTCGTAATTCGCAAAATGAAGCGTATCACCCGTAACAAAACGGCAATCACAGTCCGTTAGTACACTCGTCTTTCATCAAAAGATTCATTTTAAATTAAATTTCGGGACGAAATTTCTTAAAGTTGGAGATACTGTAACCTTTCGTGTTTTTAATCAACGTTTATTTAACGTCGTTAACATTGGTAAAGGGTAGTTTTGTTATTAACACAAATATGAGAGCTCATTTGTAATCCTTAATTTTATTTTATTATTTATCGTTATTATAAATTGTTTTATTATTATTAGTTAAAGGTATTATAATGATATTAATGGTAATAATGATAATAATAACTAAAATAAAAATATATATATACTTACAATAATAATGATGATAATAATGTTAATAATAGTATTAATAACCATTATGGGAGTTAATCTATAAAATAAATAAAATTTTAAAAGCTTAATATTTTATTTTAGAAAACTTGTAAATATCATCTATTGGCATAAAATAATAAAGTTAAGAACTTCAGGGACTAAATTGTAATTTATTTTAAACTGAAATTTAACTTTGGAAACTAAATTAACAAAGCTTTAAACTGCAGGGGTTGAAACTGCATTTTCTTTAAACCTGATTTTCAGCTTCCCCCCTTTCTCTTCTCATTCCCGTTTTTTCGGCCGTCGCCGGCCACACGCCGGCCGAGTTCCGGTGACACATCAAATCGCCGCAAATCTCTGCTTTTAAAATTGCAAACACGTTTTACACCTGTCGCGAACACATGGGTGCGTCAAATTGAGATTTAATTACCGATTGAATGCTTAAAGAACTTGAAATCGAACACCATCATAACTCGAAACCGTTTACACTCAAAACCATAATAATAATCAAATAGAAACGTTCGTGTAATCATTAAAAAGATGAATGTGTAGTTTAATTAGAGTTATACACTCAATTAATCTCTTAATCATAACCGAAACATTCGAATCAAACTCGAAACCCATACGGGATGAAAACGTTTGATTCGAAGCTACATAACAGAGGGGTATCATTCCATTCGATTCCTTTAAGCTCTCTGTACTCTCAATTGCTTGAAAAAGACATCAAAACTTCGATTTCAAATCCTCTGTTCTTCGCGAGTGGGTCCGAAGCTGTACCAAGCTCAATCGCATCAATTCTTTCGCAATCGAGTAAGTTTAACCTACACACACTCTCGATTATACTTGGGGATTAAAAGCCCTAAGTTTAATTCGGCTAAAACACATGAATTGTTGGTCAATTTGGATCGAATTGAAACTAGGGTTTATGCGATTTGGGGATTTGTTTAAACAAAATGTTTTATAAATTTAAAACCAAACATAGCACAGATCATAGGCTCTGGCCCAGCGGTAAACACACATGCTATGCAACAACCAACCCGGGTTCGACCCCGGTCCACTGCAATCTTTTAAACAACCATTTTTAATCATTTTTAAACTTCAGAAATTATTAAAATATTATAAAAATCATTTTAATACTAACTCAAGATTGAATTATTATTTTTAGAAATATTTCAGAAATTATAGGTTGACCCTTATTTTATTTTATTTTTATTTTTATTTTAAAAAGATATGTCAAATGCTATAAAAATATATAATTTATTTACAAGTTTAAATAGTTACAAAATTATTATTTTAAAATCTTTATTTAATTTCTAGAAATTTTAAATCATATAATTTCCTAGTTCTATATTTTTTGAAAGGTTTTAATATTATGAAATCTTTATAAGAGTTACTCAAAAGTTTAAAAACATTATAAATCAAACCTAAAAACTTTTAAGCTGTTTGCAAGACATTTAAATAATTAATCATCCAATTAATTATGTTGATCAAGTTTTAAATAATTAACTTTTAGATTAATTACTTCCTTTCGCATTCTATACTCAACCATTACTTAATCCATTATTATTAATATTTACGTAATACTTATTGTTTAATTTCACTAATGGTTATTATTATTTTAATCTTAATTATTTAATAAATTTATTGATATTTATGGCAATAAAATATAAAGGGATATATTATTTTATTTACCCTAATTATCAAAACCCCAAAATTCCATTTGAAACCCTAGTTCACGTTAAAACGTTAGTCTTATTATTGACTTTACTCTTGCAACATATACGTTTAGGTGCCTGTAAAGGAAAACGTGGGAATATCGTTTGATCTTTATTATAATTTTATATTACGTACATCATGTGAGTTCTTCCATACCCCTTTTTCATATTTTCATACTTTAGGGTGAAACATGTTAACTTATTATCATTGCACTTGTAAACTTATTTGAGACTTGTAAACTTTATGGCAATTCATCATGCAAAGTTATGGTTAGTTGAACTTTTGTGGTTACCATGTTATGGCGTTTATATGTACAATCTTAACTATTGCTAGCCTGGTGACGTCATAGATCTATGGGCCTGACAAGCCTACTTGGTTGATCTAAGTACACTTAGCTAATCGTATAATCTTGTAAACGTTTGAGACTTGTAAAACTTTATCAAGGTTTGATTGTTGCATTATTCATAACATTCCTAATCACTTATTCATTAACTTATGACTTGAATTGTCATCTTTTATATATTCTATGTATTGAAAACTATGAAATGCTCACCAACATTTTTATGTTGACCTTTTATTTTTAACATGTTTCAGGAATAATCCAAGTATGCGTTCTACTCTTCGAAGCTTATCTCACTTAGGACTGGACTTAGAGAAAAAACAATGATCTTGTTACTTTCAACCTTGTATTCATGATGTATGTTTGTTTGAGCCTTTTACTTGTATTGTTACAATTGAATCTTGATTAATATATATATTTGGAATTAATAATAGCGTTATGTGGCTGTGAACAATCGTAACCCTCATATCTCGATGTTTCTGCCGTCAAGGTTGGGGTGTGACAGATGATCTCCAAGGCAATACCCATATGACCAAACAACTATCGTTTAAAAGAAACAAAAGTAGATAAATGTCGGCATTAAAGAAAACACGTGCCATGTAATAAATCATGCAAATACCTCCGTTGTCAAAGATACAATGAATCATCCAAAAGGTAGCCTACGATCCCGCTAGATAAGAAATAGTACCCAAATTCTTGAGTATATACTAAGAATGTAAACGCATAATCACACCCGTATCTAAGACACAGGATATCCTATTAATAATAATGTCATCAACGTAAACTAAGATATAACACATGTTTGAATCCCAATCAAACGTAATTAGGCCTAAAGATAGCTTCTAAACCAAGCTTGAGGCGCATGTTTGATGCCATATATAGCCTTTTGAAATAAAAACATGTCATGTGGTAAGGACAAGTCAATAAAGCTAGAAGGTTGAGCTACATACATACCCGTATACTTCTATATTTTAGAAAGAAAGTGTAGAGAAATTAGAATCAAATTTGGATAATCTGAGGGTCATGAACATCATTTTCCGATCAAAATTATTCAGTGGTTTATCCGAATATTTGAATCGAACACAACTCAGAATCAATAACAATGTATGTGCTCATGTGCTTGTTTTCTTGTTTTGAGGACAAGTGAATGACCAAAATTGCTTTGAAATCGACATTTGCATGAAAGGGGTGAAACCACCGGAAATAGTTTTCATATTCAAATATAAAACATTTTACCCTCAAATTTCACATGTGAAATTTTATAAAAATCAAGTTTTAATGCATTTTTAATAAAACAATTTTTATTAAAATAAAACAATTTCCAAGCTAACCTAGCAGCTCGACCGCATCTAGGGGCTCTACCCTTTGGACCCCATCAAGGGTTGTCACCCCTTGGACCCCACTCCCAGGGTGCTTCCCCGAATCCCTACCAAGGGCGTTGCCCCCTTGGAACCCCCATTGCTTAGAGGCTTCGTCCCTACGTAGGTTTCAAATATCAAAGATCATAATAAATTTAAAAAATATGCACTACGAACCTTCTGGCTTGTTTAATGAATATTATGATAATATGTGTTATTAGTCAATCGAATTACACTAAAGTATCTTACAGAAAGTAATGAAGTTGAGAACTTTTAAAGTTGGTGGTGGAGGCCTGAAAATTAAAGAGATAAGAAGTTTAGATAGAATGAAAGGTATGGAACCTTTGTGGTTCTGATCAGGACCCAATAGAACAATGGGCTAAAGCAAGGGCTTGGGGCCCCTAAAAAATTAGGGTCCCCATTTTCTAATTTCATGTATTAAAGCTTGTATTGGGCCTAAGTTTTGTTGATACTGGACTATCGATGACATATTTGCTAGGGAGTAACGGTAAGCCGACAATCATGATTGGAAGGGAGTGAAGTGACTTCTCAGGAAATCAATTGAAGAACTTGGAAGATTAAATGACAATCAGTTTGTTCGATTTCTTTTGCTTCTTGTTAGAGTCAAGATATCAACATCAGTCATTATGATCTTTGATCAATATGCTTCAGCTTTGTACGTGTTCGATTTCTTCTTGTCCGAGATTTGATTTAGGTTTGTTTTTTCACACTTTAAATTCTTGATTGTATTATGTTTATTTGTTAATTGTTAATGTTAGTGTTAATTGTTCTAATGTCCTAAAAGTTCTAATATTTTGGTGTGTTAATAGCTTAACAAGTTAACTAAGTTCTCAATAGTTAATTTTTTGGTAGTTAATAATTTTTTATTGTTAATTGTAGATTGATTTTTTGAACGTTAATTGTAGATTGATTTTTTAATTGTTAACACTCGGTTAATAATTTTTAATGGGATGTTATGTTTATGTCTTCATATTTTTTGGTTCAGTACTTTAGCATTGTTGAGTGTTTGCCGGTTTCTTATCATAAGTTACTTTTGTGTTGTTCAATTGGAGATAATGTTAGTGGGAATGAAAGTAATGAATGAAGAGAGTTTATATACGATTTTTAAAAAAATGTCGGCGTACATTTGAAGCTTTCACACACTTTGTTTATACTTGTACTACTTCGGTTTCTTTTCATATTAATAATATTCTTTAGAGTTAAATTCGGTTTTGCTTTTTGAGATTTGACAAAAATAAAAATTTTCCTTCAAAAGATTAAAAACATCAATTTATCTTCAAAAAATCATAAGTTGTTTCAATTTTAATCCAAAAGTTTCATTAATTATTTTAACTTGGATCCAGAATAATAAAATTATTAGACTGAAATTGAAACAATTTATAAAAGTTTTGGAGGTAAATTGATATTTTTAATCTTTTGGAGGAACATTGTTATTTTTTTTCAAATCTTAAGGAGCAAATTTGAAATTATTATGATCCAAGTGATATTTTTTATTGCAGATTTACATAGATTGCTTCGATCTAAAGGTTTGGAATGTTATTCTGCATAACTTGTATCTCTTAGATTTCTCCATACTCACAGAACTGGTTAGCAACCATCCATCTTTTTAACTAGTTTTTTTTTACTTTCCTTTCAAACAAAATGGTTTTAGTTTTGCGAAAAGGCTCCAATTTTATTATTTGCTTTAAGCCTCCAAAAAGCTTAAGCCGGCCCTGGCTCTGATATAATTTATTGATTTAATGACGGTTCACTCATAGGGTTACATAATATAAAATTAAACATCATGTCTATTTAATCATATTTGAAATCGTATATTGAATCAACAAAGTAAAATAATACTTAGTAAATGCATAAGAAATATATCAACTAATTAACAACTAAAAATCTTAATTTATATTTGTAGGTTCTTCCTAATTCTATGAAGAGACCTTGAATCCAATCATCAAACTAGACACCATTTGCATATTAATTTGTAGCTTCCTTTGTCTCCCTCTTGATCTATTCATCACACTGATGCCAAAATTTGTTTTCCAATATATCGTGATGTATGCGAAGATGTTTATAGAAAACAATCCCATGGCTATTGATCCTTAATTATGTTCCAAATCATATGTTTCCATTTAGCAAATTATTTTATGTAGTATATTCCTCGAGCCATTTACCAACAATTTGTTATTTAAATAACCTTCCTATGTTTTCTTAGCATCAACATGATGTCTTTGTATTAATCTAAACGTAGATCGGTAGATGTCGTGCTCGATGTCTCTTTTATATATACTTCCATGAACTTCCTTGCTATTTCTTTCTTATCCTTGGAGTTTAATCTAACTGATCTTGGTCCAATTGTCTATTACCCCACGTTGTTCTCTAGATTGTTCATCTCCTTAAGTGTATGAGTTGCCAACTTACCCGAGATGACATAAAATGTTACACACTTACACGGCCAAATTCTAAACAATAATATGCCCCGTGAATATTGGACTGTTGATGATAACTTTGGTCCCTTCAGTAAAGGTTTTCACATTGCAAAAATGTGTTCAAATGCATCACAAACCGACATCATAGATTGAAAGACGCTGTTAACCGATAATATCTCATATTATCGGCATGTGTATTTCGTATATTTGTATGATATTGTTTGTTAGGATTTGAGGGATTCTCATTAGTTAGTTACCGTATATATCTCCTCTGTTTGGATTATTTATAGGTTTTGTGATCTTCATCATAAGGCAAGGAATACAGTTTACTTACATGGTATCATCCTCCTGGCCTTGATTTCGATCTCGCCACCGCCATCCACCCTTCACTTTGGCTTTGATTTCGATCTCGCCATTACCTTCCACCCTTCACTTTCTTGTTCTTTTCTTTTATCACCATGACTGATAAAGCCGAATCAAAATCCCAAACCCTTCACCCAGTCTATACCGTTACCAACATCCAGCACAAGGTTCGCGTCCTCGACGATGTCGAAGTTTCGTACCCTACGTGGGTGAAACTCTTCACCCTCCACGCCACCGGTTATGAGGTTCTCGACCACATTGACGGCTCTCCGCCACCTGATAAAAACTCACCGGAATATCCGTCATGGAAGAAAATCGATGCTGTCGTATTACAATGGATATACGGCACCCTAAGTAATGAATTCTTGGTTCGTGTTTTGGAGAGTGAATCCACCGCTCATGAAGCATGGGTTCGGGTGAAGAACCTGTTTCTCAACAACAAAGCATCCCGCGCCGCCGCATTACAGTTGGAACTTTCCAACCTCACCTTGGCATCCATGCCTAGTTTGCAAGCTTACTGTCAACGTGTCCGGGATCTCTCGGATCAACTAACCGCCGTTGATTGCCCGCTCAATAACACACAACGAATCCTTCATCTGATTAAAGGACTCCCACGAGAGTATGACACCACGGCATCGATACTTAATCAGAGTCTTCCCACTTGGGAAAATGCTTGTAATCAGCTTCACTCGGAGGCCCAACGCATCGCCGCTCGTGACTCTCTTTCACCGACTCCTGTGGTTGCTGCTGCCGTTAATCCTCCACTAGAAAACACCCGAAACCAGCCGCCTTCCCAACCACGGGATGCTTCCTCACAACCTCGTCGCTCTTACAACCGGGATTCGCAGTCACGTCGGGATTCTAACAGGTCGGGTCGCAACAATCAGCGGGGATACAACCAGGTTTCAAACCGGTCATACCCACAGCAGCCATATGCTCCTGTTTGGCCTCCACCACCCGGTTACCCACCCTATTGGGCCCCGCCACCTTGCCCTTATCCCACACAGGCTTGGGCTTCCCCATATGACACCAGGCCCACTACGCAACCCTCCAATAGACCAGGTTCTTCAAGACAGCAGCCGGCCCAGGCCCACATTACCGAGACAGACCCACTCGAGCCCACTCAGTTAGCTGCAGCGGTTAACTCGCTATCCATGGAGTCTGGAAATGATCAATGGCATTTTGATACAGGTGCGTCTTCTCACGTGACCTTTGATCACGGAAAACTTAATACTTTTTCATCGTATTCACCAATATCGTCAATATTTGTTGGAAATGGTAATAGCATTCCAGTTTTGGGTTCGGGTTCCACATCCATCAATTCACCATCTAAACCTTTACACCTTAAATCGGTCCTTTATAATCCCAATTTTATTAAAAATCTTATTTCGGTTCGTAAGTTCAATATTGATAATTGGACCTCTATTGAGTTTGACCCGTTTGGTTTTACTGTGAAGGATTTCAAGGATGGCACGATCCTGAGTCGTCACAACAGTACCAGTGAGCTTTATCCGCTCACTCCACCTGCTTCCGCAACCGCTTGTTTCGCTTCGACTAAAGTCTCTCCTTTTTGGCATGATCGGCTTGGACACCCGGGTCAACCCGTCATGGAGTTTCTTAGTTCTAAGCATTTTATTTCAAGTACTAAAATAAAGGCTCCACCTGTTTGCGAGTCATGTCAATTGTCGAAACATAAACGTTTGCCTTTTTCGGATTCTACTAATCGTACTTTGTTGCCATTTTCAATATTGCATTGTGATTTATGGACTTCTCCAATTTTGAGTCATGCAGGTTACAAGTACTATATGGTTTTAACGGATGATTACACACAATATACATGGGTCTACCCGTTAAAATTTAAGTCCGAAACATTCACTAAATTCACCAATTTTTACCATTTTGTCAAGACTCAATTCAACCTCCCAATTAAATCTTTTCAATGCGACATGGGAGGTGAATTTGACAACACCAATTTCAAAAACTTTACGACCCAACACGGCATCCAAATCCGTTTCTCTTGCCCCCATACATCTCAACAAAACGGTAAATCCGAGCGCATGATCCGTCGTATTAACGAAATCATGTTTGCTCTACTCACTCATGCTCGTCTCCCGTCCACGTTTTGGGTTGAAGCTTTGCACACGGCTTCATACCTACATAACATTCTACCTACCAAACTTCACCTTAACCAAACACCCACCGCTCGTCTATACCTTCGTCAACCGTCCTATGACCATCTTCGAGTTTTTGGTTGTTTATGTTTCCCCAACCTTTCCGCCACTCGTCCTCACAAACTGGCGTTTCGCTCCACTCCATGTGTCTTCCTCGGTTACCCGGCTAACTATCGCGGGTACCGGTGTCTCGAAATCTCCACCGGTAAAACCATCTTCTCCCGACACGTAACCTTCGACGAAACCAAATTTCCTTTCGCCAACCCATCTAAACCTCCACCCACACACACCTTCTTAGATCCCTCCCCTATCATTTTTACTCACCCTACTACTCACCCAACTCCCACCTCTGCCAACCCAAATGCCCCAACACCTTCCTCACCTCCTACCCATCCTCACGGCCCACATAACTCCTCCCATCTCGGCCCACACCCACCTATTAATCCCCACAACCCTGGCCCCTTTACCGCTACTAGCCCATCACCACCCCATTCACCCCTTGCCCCTCCTTCATCAACTGGCCCCTCTCACGGGCCCACCCCACCCCACCATAGCCAACCGAACCCACCCACTGTGGAACCCCACATCGCACTTCCACCCTCCTCTCAACCCCCACCTCCTATATCGACCCACCCCATGCAAACCCGGTCACAATCCGGAATCTTTAAACCTCGACAACCCATGTCACTAAACACCGTCACCTCTCCTTCTATTTCTCCATTACCAAAGTCTCATCTCACCGCCCTCTCGGACCCAAACTGGAAAAATGCCATGATCAACGAATATGAAGCTCTATTGGCAAATAATACGTGGGAATTAGTACCGCGTCCGACTGACGCACCTATCATTCGGTGTATGTGGCTCTTCAAGCATAAGTTTCATGCCGATGGATCATTAGAACGACACAAAGCTAGACTCGTTGTTAACGGTAAAAGCCAAACTGTGGGCGTAGATTGTGACGAGACCTTTAGTCCGGTGGTAAAACCAACAACAATTCGCACCGTATTAAGTCTTGCAATTTCAAAAGGGTGGTCCATTAATCAGCTTGATGTCAAAAATGCATTTTTGCACGGTCACCTTAAAGAGACGGTTTATATGTTCCAGCCTCCGGGATTTACCTCTTCGGCACACCCGAAACATGTTTGCAAACTTAACCGATCTCTCTACGGCCTTAAACAAGCACCACGTGCTTGGTATCAACGTTTTGCAGGATACTTGTCGCGGTGCGGTTTCAAAAGTAGTACATGTGACACATCCTTATTTGTGTACAAGCAAGGTGATCAAATGGCCTATTTGCTCTTGTATGTTGATGACATAATCCTCACGGCCTCAAGTACTTCACTGTTAAATAGCATCATCAAGTCCCTTTCTACTGAATTCAACATGACCGATCTCGGCTCGTTACACCATTTTCTTGGCATAACGGTTCAGCGACAGAAGAATGGTTTGCTCTTTTCTCAATCCAAATATGCAGCGGACATACTCTCGCGAGCTAAAATGTTGAATTGTAAACCCGCTAGTACACCCGTTGAGGCCGGATCTAAGTTAAGTGCTACGGCTGGTGCCCCGTTTTCGGACAGTTCTCTATACAGAAGTTTGGCTGGCGCTTTGCAATACCTTACCATCACTCGCCCAGACATCTCGTATGCGGTTCAGCAAATATGTCTATTCATGCACGCCCCACGCGACCCGCACTTTCAACTGCTGAAACGGATCTTACGTTACATCAAAGGCACTTTGTCGCATGGTCTCCTTATCTCACCCTCCTCGTCAACCACTCTAACTGCCTATTCTGATGCTGATTGGGGAGGGTGTCCCGACACTCGTAGATCGACCTCGGGCTATTGCGTGTTCATGGGAGGCAACCTCGTCTCTTGGTCTTCAAAACGACAACCTACCATCTCTCGGTCTAGTGCCGAGGCAGAGTACAGGGGCGTTGCCAACGCTGTATCCGAACTCAGCTGGATCCGCAATCTCCTTCTCGAGCTCCACGTACCGGTTAGACATGCCTCCATTGTTTATTGCGATAACATTTCAGCAGTATATCTAGCCGAGAATCCAGTACAACACCAACGAACAAAACACATAGAACTGGATATCCATTTTGTTCGAGAGAAAGTCCGCCTTGGCACGATCAAAGTTCTCCATGTTCCGGCCGACTATCAGTATGCGGACATCTTCACCAAGGGATTACCAAAGCACCTGTTTCAATGTTTTCGATCCAGCTTATGCCTTCGCTCAACTACGGCTTCAACTGCGGGGGAGTGTTAACCGATAATATCTCATATTATCGGCATGTGTATTTCGTATATTTGTATGATATTGTTTGTTAGGATTTGAGGGATTCTCATTAGTTAGTTACCGTATATATCTCCTCTGTTTGGATTATTTATAGGTTTTGTGATCTTCATCATAAGGCAAGGAATACAGTTTACTTACAGACGCAAGTTTTTAAAACAGGACTTCCCCCACAAAGAGACTATGTAATTACTTTACAGGTATGCTTTTGTTTAAGAAAACGAAACTAAAGATTGATGATAGGGACCATAGTGTGCATCTAACACTGGCAGCATGGGTCCACCTTCCATAACTTACTACCATTAAAGAGGTAGAAGCCCACACATCTGTTAAACCCACCAACGTACATTTTTAATTGTTTATCCAATATTTTCAATCATTTTACGATGGTATGTATATATATTTATATTATAGATGTTACATTATGGCAATGTTTTCACAACCGGATCGGACGTCGAACCGGACGCCTTACTGGTTTGGTGGTCGGACCGGATTTAAGAACTGGATGACGTCATAATCATATATATAGTATATTATATATATAGTTATATATATAATCAAATATAAGTAATTTATATATGATTTATATATGTATTTTATAGTTATATATAAAACTTAAGTATATATGTATATCTAACATATTAATTTATAGTTCAACACCCCGTTTTTACTCAAAAAAATAAAAAAACGAAAACTGGTCCGAACCGGTCCGGTTTCCTGGTTTGGAAGAACCGACCGGTTCGACCGCCCAGAAACGAATCATACCTGACCGGACCGGCCACCGGACCAATCCCTGGTTGAACCAGTCGGACAGACCGGTCCGATCCGGTCGTGAAAACACTGCATTATGGTAAATAGTGATTATGTGACATTTTTTAAAATCTTAACAGTTCCATTAATTTTGAAGAGTTTTTGAGTTTTGTTTCATGATGGTGCCTTAAATGTCTCACACTGTTCCATTATAGTATGTATGGGGTTACCCACCACGTGGGTCTAGTTTTCATAAATGCTTTTCAATCAAAAGAAACATTGATAGGGTAAGAGAAATTTTAGGCGCACCGCCTTTTCCTGAAGAAAACCGACCCAAGCGGTCACGGGGACGGTTAGGTCTTCCGGTGACCGTTTGGTCAGTTGTGAGATCTAACTGTCACGGTTTGCCCTAACCGTGACAGTTATATCTGGGGATCCGTAGTCAATGATTGGGTATGTAATTATGGGGAATTGATTGTGCGCAGGGGGGCTATATGTCACGGTTTGGCCAAACCGTGACATATTGCTTTTATTTTCTTTATTTTTTAAGCATTAAACATTGTTTTTTATTTTAATTTTATCACTGTAAACTTGAGAATGAAAAGGCAGGAAACACCGTTCGATCGGAGTTTGATTTCGTGTATCTTCCGATTGATTTCAAGTTGGTATCTATCTGACTAATATTATTATTAATTTTTATGGTGTAAATACTACATGTCTATATATATATATAAGATAAGTTTTGACGTTGATATATACGTACAGGCATGGTTTGAATGCCGGATATGCGTTTGTGAACTTTACAACATCTGAAGCAGCTTGGAAGTTTCATACGTCGGTTAAAGGAAAACATTGAGATTTGTTTCAAAGCAAAAAGATTGCGGATGTTAGTCGTGCTAGAATCCAGGTAATTTATTACTTTTAGTTTTATTAACGTACTCACCTTAGTCATTAGCTAGTAGAAGTAGTGTGAGAAGGATGGTTGGGGGGAGAGGTAGGGTTGTGGCACTAGGATCTTGCACCATGGTCCGGTGGTGTGGTCTATCTTTTTCTGGCGTCATCATGGTTTATTAGTCTGTACAAATGATGATTGATTATCGATTACTAGTTTCACCGTCACATCATTTCTATCTTTTCATTCCTTTTTTGTTTATTTAAATATTTTATTTAATCGTAACATACGTGTTTGTGTTTTGTGTTTATTATTAATTTGCCATATTACAAGTAATTTTTGCGTTTAATTATTTTTTAAACAAGTTGGTTGTTATTTTATCATATGGTTAACCTAATCGTAAAAATCAGTTGTTATCAAACATATACAATTAACATTATCAACATTACAAATATAAACAAACAAACAAAGAAACACAACCAAACAAACACAACCAAATATACAAGTCATCATAACTGAAACTGCACCTATATATATACAACGAGTTTTTACATACAAAAAGAAATAAATACAAACAAAATACCTATCTAATCCATCATCCCCGGATCGCTGCCCTGACCAGACCCGCCCGCGCCAGAAGGGCCAGGACCGTCATGGTCTAACCGCCTCGGTGGTTGTGACAACAACGGCGTACCCGAGGCAGCATAGTCCGCGACCATGTGCTGGACGACCCAGTCCATCATATCATGCAGCCTCGTGGTCGTATCCTCCAGCCTCGTGACCCTGTCTCGTATGTCCTGAAGCATATCAAGAACATGAGCAGGCAATCGCACGGCATGGTACACGCGTTGAGGATGCTGGGGCGGGTCCTGGTCATGCGGCGGGGGAATGGGCTGATCCTCCCCGCCGCCAAGGGGCTCGTAGGCATCCTGAAGGTGGACCTCAGCCCCCGCCAGCTCGGGGGGGTCCACCAACGGCTCAGGCACCCATGGCACGAGCTCCTGGTATCTACTGAGCAGGTGCCACGTGCCGTCGGGGAACCTCCGAACGATCCTCATCCCAGTGGCGGTGGTCCGGGCGGCCACGCGCACAGGAGTCGGACGTAGCGGGAGCTGGGACATGGCGTGTACGTACCCCAAGCCCCGAGCGATCCGGGAAACGATGTTCCCGCCCACTAACGCCCCTCGCGACTGCCGATGATAGTAACTAGCAAAATAATCAGCGAGGGCATGCGCGAGGTGGCAGTGTCGGTGTGTGAGTACACACCGAAGAAGAAAAAGGTCGGCGGCGTTGACCCTGTCGGTCCCCGCCCCACGACCGGCGATGGACGTGGCGATGAGTCGGTGAATGTATCTATACAGAGGGTCTC